>JAXQQM020091299.1:0-38986 GCA_034641835.2 Pinus albicaulis
TTGCCTAGAAATATCTCACTTGTAGAGCTGCCAAATGTATCCATAGAATGAAGAGACATCTGCCTTGATGAAAAAAAATCAATATTGGATCCCTCTTGAAATGATTCATGTTTTTGTTCTGGAGAGGATTCAAAGTTTTCTAGAGTATTCAGAATTTGATTATCTTCACTAATTTCTGAAATTGTGAAGAGAGGTTGTAAATCTTCTTCATCCTCTATCCATTGAGTGTCATCTAGATCTGTAATTGTCCTAGCTGGAGGATATAAAGTGAATTTCTTAGTTGAACTACCATCATAGATGTACATATCACCGGATATACAACTAATAAAAGCATCAGTTGTAGCCAACCAAGGTCTTCCTAATATAACAGGATGTCCTCCTAGATTATTCTTAGGAGTTAGGATCATGAAATCCACAGGGTACTCCCAAGAATCTAGGGACACTGGTATTTCTTCTATTACCCCATCTGGTTTGATCATAGATCTGTCTGCTAATTGTAATAATGTGGGTGTAAATAGAAGATTAGGAAGTTTCAGTTTATCCATGATTTGTCTACTCATGATATTGATTGCTGCTCCTAAATCAATGAGTGTGTTTTGGATTTCAATTCCATTGATGTGAATTTTAACAACTGGATTTCCTGGGTCAAGATACTTTGGAATAGCAATCTTTCCCATCATAATGTCTGCTATTTTTCCCGCCAGTTGAATTTTCTTTGTTTCTCTTATTCTTTTTCTTGTTTTCTTCATACTCAACTCCTTTATTGTTTTAGCTAAAATTGGAATTTCCTTGATGGCTTGTAATAATGGAATTTTAATGCAAACATTTCTCAGCTCATCTAGGAAATCATAATTAGGCACCATAATTTGTTTTTCTACACCTCTATCAATTTGTAATATTTCTGGAAAGGGAGGTATAGAAGTAGATGTGGATGGTTGCTCTAATATAGGAGTTGAAATTATTGGATCTTTTTGCTTTAATTTTTCAGTGTTTGGGTCTTGAAAATATGTGTCTTCCTCAAAACTTTTATTCACCCGTAGAGAGTCTTCCTCAGAGTTATCTTGTTCTTGTATGATCACAGAAGGTTTCCTCTTTTCAAGTATTCTTCCAGACCTAAGTTGAACATCACTAAGGTCTAAAGGAGTAATTAAATAAGTTGGAAACTGTTGGCCTTCTATCATGTATGTGTTATGAGGATTTTTATTATTGGGGTTTGGTATGGGTTGAGCAGGCAACTGATTTTATTTTTGAGGGAATGGTAATGGAAGTGGTTGATTTTGATGTGGTAGGTTCTGATGATGTTGTTGAGGATTTTGTTGAGGATTTTGAGGATAAAAATGTGGGTATGGTGGATACTGATAGTACTAAGAGTATCTTCCAAAGGGATTTTGTGCTCCTTGTGCCCAAGCTTGAGATTGATTTTGAAATTGAGGCCAAGGTTGCTGCCAAGAATTCCAAGGTGGAGGTTTATTATACATTTGATCATGGAATCCTTGTGTTTGAGGTCCCTTCCAAGGTCTTCTAGAGACAAAATTAAGAGATTCTGTGGAATCTGTAGGAGTTTCCTCCTGAAAGACAGCTTTGAGACTAGGAAGAGAAGGACAATTATTGGTCTCATGTTTTTCAGAACAAATGACACAGGTCTCTACAACTTTTACATCCAATGGACACTCTCTCAAGGCATGTTTCTTTCTACATTTGGGACAAAAGATTGCCAAGGCATCAGATTCAGCTTTTTTCTTGTTTTGTATCTTAAGGGTGTCTATTTGTTCACTAAGACTCCCTAAGATGTCAGATTTAAAATCATCAAGCATATGTCCTATTTATGATCTACTTACTGTCCCAGAAGCAGACTTACTTGCCCTTGCAAGAGCAGGATCTCTTGGACCTTTTACAGTTTTAGATTTCCCTCTTGAAAGGTTGATACATAACTCAGATATTTCAGGTAATGTGAGCTGTGATATATCCACTTTTCCCATCATGTTAAGGATATCCAACCATTCATCCCTAATTGTTTTCAACAAAAGAGCTTTTAAGGTGTCTTGATCTAGGTTTTCCATTTTTTCTCTTTTGATGTTGTAATGAAATCTCTCCAACAAATCTTCTAAGTTTTCATCTTCTTTTTGTAACATCTTAAACACTTATTCCTTATGATTGACCGGCATACAATAATCCAGATACCTGTCTAGAAATGCTTGTTTCATGTCTTCCCATGTCCTAATAGAACTGTTGATCAAACTCATAAACCACTTCAATGCTGCTCATTTCAATGTTGAAGGAAATAGTTTCAGTTTTTGAGCATCTTGTAAGTAGTCATAAGTTCTACACAGAACTTCAAATTCAAATATGAAGGTTTCAGGATCTTCAGTTTTAAGTCCATAGAAGTTTGGAAGGACAGAGGGTGAAATGTTTTTCATGGTTGTATTGGTTTCTTCATCAATTATAGGGAACCCAAAAGAGCTTCCTATTTCTCTTCTACCTCTTCCTCCATCTGCACCTCTACCTCCTTCTCCTCTACCTCCTTATCCTCTACCTCTACCTCTACCTCCAAATAATGTGTGTTCTCCATTAAAGACTCCTCCTCCCCCTTCTTCTGCCATGATTGACTCTCCTGTGGAAGTGGAAAGGTTTGTGTCCCTAACAGGAGTCTTTAGATCTTCTTCTAAGGCAGGTTCAGTGGATGAAGTGGAAGGTTTCTCTAATGGAATATATGACCTTAGATCTTCTAGAATTCCAGGATGAGTAAAGGATGGAATGTGGGTTCGAGTTGAAGGTGTACTAGCTCTTGGTCTAGGTGAAACAAGTGGTGTTCTAGGAATCAAATTTCCGTTTCTGCTGCTTATGAATCTACCCCTTGAGTCCCTCTCTCTACGCATATAATTGTTTTTGGGAATTAAGAAACAAAGGTTACCTAGTTTTCTCTTCCTCGGCAACGACGCCAAAATGTTTGTGCTCAACTTAGTCTCCTAAATTGAGTTCATTTAATTGTCAACCAGGGTTGGTAAACTGCTGAAGTGAAGTGCACTGTATGTGCCTAGGTGTTTGTCTCTTAATGTGTTGTGTTTAGTGTTTTATGATGTTTTTGGTCTTTTATGATGATTTATGATGCTTTTGGTCTTTTGTGATGATTTATGATGTTTTTGGTCTTTTGATGGTTTTTATGTTCACAAGGAAAATGACTAGAAAGCTAGTCGAAAGAAGCTACTGGTTAAAAACAGAGTGAAGCCTAATTGGTTGATGACAAATGAAAAATGAAAATGCAAATACTGAAACAGAATCAAACCTAAACTATGACTAAGCAGAATACAAAGCTTGATAATGACTTTAAGGAAATGAATCAAAACATAAGCTTAACTTGTCCAATTCTTTCATCAAAGGTATTTTGGGAGAGCTTGAGAAATGGTCAGCTAAGTATACAAATTCTCCTAACTAAACAATTAAACAACCAGCTTATAATGATGCAACATTTTATCCATGATTAAAGATTTGTTGAAACATATTTGGAGGAAAGCATTGGTACCATCATAAGATCTCCACTCTAAGACTAGTTCCTAACTCTATTCTGCAACTTAGTTTAACATCACTAAACCTTACTCAAGAGTTATATATTTCTTTTTAAAGTAGTCTTTTGAGGAAAGGCTTTGTTTATGAAGTGGTAAAGAAGTTGCAAAAGTACTTCAGGCCTTGAAATGATACTGTCTTCTGTTCATATGGTTATGAATCAATTATAGAATTGGAACAAGAAGAGGTTTTGTAAATAATGAAGGCCGTATTGTTAATTTTAACAACTAATGTAATCTAATATGCAGTGGATGACAGCTAATTGTGGAATGTAAATACAATGAGCTAAGCTAAAACTGAACTAAAATGTCACTAGTCTACAAGAAACAATGCTGAACTAACAAGCCATTATCAAACTTAAAACAAAATAACATAGCATGAATTGAATGCAATTTGACTCCGGAGTACCCTAACTAAGTTATCATGCATTAATCTATGGGATTCTACAGCCTGTTTTGTCCATCATGAATGGTATTTTGGAAGAGCTTCTTAGAACAATCCTGGCTGTACAATTCAGTGCAAATGCAAACATAAAGACTGAAAGCAATTTAAAAACTAAGATATCACAGCTGTCTCCTACCCATCATTATGATATTTTGGAAGAGCGTTTTAAGAGCAAGGTCAGCTATGTTACTTAGTGAAAACAAACAACTGAAACATTCATTATCACAGTCATGCCTTAGACATCATAAGGATTTTTTGGAAGAGTTTCTTCTTTTGGAAGAGTGTTTAGAACAAGTGTAACTGTGGTAGTGAACAAAAGAAACTACAATTAAATCCTACAACACTATAGCCATTTCCCATTCATTATCATGATCTTTTGGAAGAGTTTCTTCTTTTGGAAGAGTTCTTAGAACAAGTATAACTATAGTGGCTAATGAAATTAACTATGAACTCAAGCTTCAAAAACGTAAAAACAACTAAGATACTTATCTAAATTACGAAAGTAAAGCTGTGCAGGAGGCAGGGGCCCTCTACCACCAGACGGAATCTAGCTCCAAATCAACTCAACGCGTTCAAAGCAATGTTGTATTCTTCATTAATGGAAAAAATAACTTGAAACAGAGTAGTCTCGGTCTTCAGAAATATAACAGTCAATACATAAAATCCAAGCAAAATCTAGAGCTGTCTCTCGGTTTCTTGAGTGCTTTTATAACAAATCTACATAACAGAACTTGCAACAATACGGGGATCATTGTCTTTCCTTATCAAAATCGTACTAGGACTCTACGGATGGCAGCGTAAAGGAACAAAGAACATCTGGACTAGGACAGTCCTATTAGAAGTCTGCCTCCTTGAAATGAGTTCCCACGTACCAAAACCACGTCCAGAATTCGGTTTAGTCTTCATGGTGAGCAACGAACAATGAGGACATAATGTGGAATATACCCATGTGCGACTTTTCCTGAGAGGACACCTGGAACATGCTTGAACGTGAAGACAGCTGCAGAATTTCCGGTTAGCTACGGAATGTCTACATTCTGCAGCTAGTTCCGGTCAAAATGCATTACAATGACAAAAATCACAAAACTTAGCAAGTTAGCCATGTTAATCATTCTAAAAGTAATTTTGACTAATTTCATTGATCAATTGGGTCTGGGATAACAATGGAAAAAGGAAAATGAGGTAAAGTAAGATGAAAGAAAGCACAATCTTGGGGCTCAACAATTCCCATCGGAGGGGATTCCTTGGTTGGTGAACTCCGGAAAAGTTTCCATTAGAAACAATCTTCAGAACAACACCCTAAGGAAACTAACTTTAACCAGGAATATTTCGTGGGCAGTTAATTTTTAAAACATTGAAACAAAAAACTCTCTGGTTTCATCATTTAAGAGTCAGCAGGCCAAAGGTGACTCTATAAACACAGGATTGGAAACAAGCGTGAAAGGACCGCGCTTGATGATATTATAAAATATAAGAGTCGAAAAGATCAAAATAATACTCGGGAATACTAGGTAGGGTGTAGTATTTGCAATATACCTTGGTTTAGTGAAGAAAATCAACCGGACTTCACCCAATCCTGTCACCGGGAAACTCCTGGAATGTTGTGTCCAGTGTATCACGGGTATAGAGCAGAAGACTCGGCTTCTTATGGATAAAGGATAGAAACCTAGTGGGGTCTCCCTTTATATACTCGACAGTACGGGGAGCACAAGTCCGTACTAGTGCTGTCTAAAGCCAAGAGGCGAACGACAGCTACTAGGTTTAAAGACACCGGAACACGTCTCTAACCTAGACCTCTAAATGTTTCGTTAATGTTTCAATGCTTCCTTAGGTAAATTGAGTAAATTTTATGGTTGATCTTCAATTATGTTTCAGTTTTCAGGGCCCTACCGTATTTCATATGACAATCTCCTGTATGCAGCTATATGAGAAAAGAAAAATTTTCAATTCGATGAATGCTATCTAGTTAAGTGAAGAGCTTCAAACAATGATGCGAAATAAAACAACACTACAAACGGAATCTTTTCCAAACTAGATGACTTTCACTATCCAAAAGTAATTTCAAAAATTCAACGATGCAAACAATGTAATGTGATCTATGCAAAATCCTCTTTTCCGAAAACTATGCAATTGTAATCTATGCATAATTTCCTTTTTCTTTTCAAATGATAAGAATTCACTCAATTCATTTTTCGATGAAATGAGAATCTACTTAATGCACGCTTTTAATGAAAGAGAATGCACTCAAAGCGATTTCTAGTTTTCGATCATTAAAAAATGTAATCTAAGTTCAATGATGGATCTCAAAAATACTTTTCAATGCAATGTGATCTAGTGAATTTTAACAAAAAGAAAACTTTGAGATGAAAACTAAATAAACACAAATCCTCTTAATGAAGGATGAATGCAAAAGAGATGTAAACAAACACTAAGAATGAAATTGTTGTTTCAAACACTTTGTAACGAAATCCCTCAAAATGCGACAAGACATATGAGGTCAAACACAAAGAGGACTTCCGAAGCAAGAGATCAAAACAAGGCATTCATTCCCTTTTACACCAAACAATCATGGAAAGAAGACATTTCACACAATGAGAAATGTAATCTATGCTCATACAGTGAAAAGACCGGAAGGGAAAGACACACTGGTGAAGGATTTAGGGAAAAAAATCTCAATTTTCACACACCCTGAAATTGGCCCGACTTTGTCATTGAAAACTAGCGCCAACTAGCGTGACTTGCTCACTGAAAACTAGCACCAATGCCCAATTGGTGTTGGTTGCTAACTGACAACAAGTGCCAACGCCTGAAAATGAAAAAACAAAGAATTTCTCCCAACCAATACCAGACTCACCACTTCAAGAAGGATCTAAAACAAACCTAGAAGCAAAGTACTGACCAAAAGAAACTTTCAAACAAGGGTAAACCCAAAGAGCTGACCAAGCAAGCAAGGCCAAGAATCAATCGAAAAGACATGACACCACTCCAAGTTGTTTAGTTTTCAAACTAAACCGGAGATTGACTGAAGCAACTTTGATCTACTTCGCAATTGCAGAGCAAGAGCGTTTCGAAGGCTATCTGGCTAACTTTAGGCTCCGTCTATAGCTTATAAAGCAGAACAACAACAAGCCAACGATCCCCAGCGGAGTCGCCAATTTGTTGTGGAGGTAAATCCCCTCTGCAGACAGAGGCAATCCCTACTAGCCCAGACTGGGTCTAGCAACAATCGTTCACGCTATAGTGCAGGTTCCTAATTGCAAATAAGCCAACTAGTGATGAAGGCCTACCTGGAATCCAACGTTGTTGCTTGTAGAAGAGGTAGCGCTCTCGTTCTTTAGCTCTGGCAGATCATGATCCCCACGATCTCCGTGGTAGGACACCTGCACACGCGAGAAACAAAACAAACGCAAGTGTAAAATCCAGTAGATGCAACTATATGTCAGTCAGAAAGGACATAACTCATCATCACAAACAACAACAAGAGTGGAACCATAACCAATAGTCGTTTATTATTAATCAATCAAAGGAAGAATACAACCATAGTTCTGACGCTTAATTCCCCTTTGGCGGGTCGCCAGCAGAACACGTCTCGAAAAGCCTATCAAGAATGGACAAACCTCTCTCTTTGGATCTTGACAATAGTCTCCTTGCTTAGATTTGGCCTTAAGGGAATTATGGAGGCTCTTGCAGCATAAGGCTCTTGGTAATTTGGGAACTTGAAGACTAGCTTGCAATGGAGATGGGCAAGATTTTATAGATGGAGGAAGGGGAGTTGGGATCCATATAATCATGGGATTGGCCCTATCCTCAAGGAAGCTTCCATGAGAGGTGGCAAACCACTTCCTCTACGTGGAAATCCGGAGCCAAACCTCCCAACTCAAGATAGATACCAGTTCATGAATTGGTTAGGACGAAACTTCCGCCATTTATTTTTAAAAAACACTCCTTAAATTGGTTGGCGCGAGTGCGACTCTGGGACAGAGCGCCAATTGGCGCGACCTCTTTGAAGGATTTTCCCCATTGGCGCGGGTACTGAACTGTCTGCCCGTGCTAATGCAAAAAGGGTCATTTTTAGTGTTTTCCACAAGGAGATGTCTTCAGGGCAATGAAATCTCTTGTCCAGAGGGATGTCATGAAAGTGATTTCAAGCCATGTCACTGCTCACAGGTCACGGAATGAGCCCTCCAATGTGCTGGACGGGGATTGGAGGGACGGTGACAAATTACTGTGTAACACTATGTATCTCACAATTCTTCATGATGACATCTATTTGGGTTATTCACCAAAGGCAAACTTGTATTCTTGGGAGGAGACAAATCCATTGGAGATTTTGCAAAGTCCTTGTGAGTTGCTTGAGGACAAGAAACATTTTGGAGGGGAGGACTGTAATATTCCCAATTAGCCTCAAGCTAATTGGAATATTAAATTTTTCTTTAATTTTCTGTTCATGAATAAATGTAAAAGGGAGGAACATAAAAACTCCTAAAATCAGTGAATAAATCAATGCCCCATTTGAACAAGGCTAAATCTGGGCTACTTCAATAAAACACCCTTATGTGTGAAGGGGGTTGAAAATTTTGACTGGGTCAACATGACCAAATCAACAGCGTTGTCCAGATTCAATGAACCTTCTAGATGCACAGCACGGTTTTAGATGGAGGCCACACATGTGAAAGGAGCTAAATCATTGAGATGGTTTAGGGTTTTGCAAGATATCATTCTTATAAAAGGAAGAGGAGGAAAACAAGAGAAGGGTTATTGATGACCATTACTTCTGAAGAATATGTATGTGTAGACATTTCTCATTATCTTGGCTGTTTAGCAGAGAATAGTGTTGTTTAGCACAAGGATCTCCTGTTTAGGAATCCTTCTCTTTCCTTGAGTAGCTCTTGGAAGAGACTTGTACTTATTGACCACTATCAGGCTCAAGGCCAAGCTTCTACTTCCAACTACAACTCAGATCATATTGAGGGTTTGGTTGTCTTTGTAAGCTGCAGCAAGTGGAGGCTAGATCTACTCAGATATACACCAATCTAGTGCCCCTTTTCAGTGGGAGAGGCTTCTATCCCATTGGTAAGAGTGTTCTTCATAATTTGAGCTTCAGATCTACATCTTGGCATTAGGAAAAACTATTCTTCAATCCTACAACATAGTCCCTCTTCCAGTACTGCGTTATCTGCAAAGAGGAGAGTTGTAGGGTGTTTTGGCAAAGTTTGAGGAGTGATCTCTAGTGATGGGGATCTGCCCTTCACTGTGGTCATCCATGGATTTATGTTCTTATCCATGTCATATTCAGATCTGATCTGAATACTCCTATATATGCTTCAAAAATTTCGAATAGATCTGCAGATCTGCTGCATATAATCTCAGATCTACTCCATGTGCTTCATGATTTGTTGAAATCCCCAAGGGGAATGTAAAGTAGAGACATTATAGTGTATGGATATATCATAGATCTAACTGTTCATGCATTATTATGCTCTAGATCTAATTTTTAATCTACTATTATAGTACACTCAATAAAATAACGCTATCAAGCCTTTGCAATCAATTCTATGTGTTGCAGCATCTCATTCTTGAGGGTTTCTTCATCAAAGTCTTCCATTTTTCTTCATGTTCTGAGAAATAAAACTCTATATCTGATGTTTGCATCATATTGTACCAGAAATCCTCGTTAAAATATGTTGTGCATGCTTCAAAAACTTTATGTTTAGTCAAGTCATGGGATTTCAGTGTTTTTAAGCCATACCAGGACCGGGAGACCTATTTAACTAAGAAAAAGTGATTTTTTTTCAGATATTTTCTGGGTGTGAGTCCCAAATTACATATTATAAGGGATCCCAACATTATTTTTCCCTATTATCATGCAAATATTTGAAAATAAATTTTTTAGGGCATAAATAGTTGCTTTTCCCACTTTTGGCTGATATAATAGATCAGATTTCTTGTTTCTGTACATTTAATTGATGGATATGTGTTTCAAACACATCATATGAGTCTATTCATCATTTAACATCCATTATTGTGTTCATATTTTGCTTGATTTCCATTTTGGGATATTACACTGCTCTTCCCTATTGTCTCCATCATCTCCACTGTGATCTGTTTGTTCATTATGATAACTACCTTGTGTTTCATCATTGTTTCCTCCATCAATTCCCATATCCTATGTCTCTTCTTCATACATTTATGTGTTTGCCTCACTAACTTCTTCACCCTCATTAGTGTCTTCTTCATCAAACTTTGTTTCTACCTCACTGATTTCTTCTTTTTGTTTGCCAACATTATGTTCATCATTTGTGTCTATGTATTCTTCCCCATCATGACCCTCATCACTTTCACCTTGGTCATCACGTTGTTCATTATTACCAACCATTTCTACATCTTGGGATGACTCACTTGTATTTTTACCATGATTGCCTCCCTCTGATTTGTCACTTTCCTTGTCTTCACTATTGCTGTGCTCTTTTCCCTCATCCTTTGCTTCATTCCCTTCTTGCTCCTCTTCATGGATTTTTGTGTTAGAACCACTTTCTTCTTCATTTCCCCTGTTATTTTCTTTCTCTGTACTGCCACTGTCACCCTCTTGTTCATTATTATCACTGTTATCCTCTTCATTTGATGTATCAATAGAAGGGAAAATTTTGGGGTTTGATGGAGACAAAGTGAAAAATATGATGAGGTCAAATTTGGTGAATGAGGGGTATAGAGGTTAGGGTTTTAGTGGCTTTGGAGCTCTTAAGGAGGCCCTTCTCAACTGAGTTTGTAGGCACCTTAACTCACCCACACTTATATGATATCGAACTATTTGCAAGAGGTCATTTAAGCACATAGGTTCGTTTGCATATAGGGCCTAGGGTTTACATACCTAGGTTTTTAGCATTCAAATCCATAGAGACCAAAATAAATTTAAAACCTTGATTGGAGACAAGGAAAGGGCATCACTTACCAATTCTTGGCCCTTTCACAAATCCTGGAGGCAGCTTGGAGAGTGAAATTTTTATTTAGGGCAAAGGATTTTGACCTTGGCACTTTCTAAGAATTTTTGTAGCACCAGATATTAGTGTAGCGCCACCCTCTTTTTGTGCAACGCAGTGCAAAAATGCACTATAAAAAACCCCATTTGTGCAGTGCCAATCATTTGCGCAACACCACCTCAACAGAAAATGGGTCAAATTGAATCCAAGTTTTGATGACCTTCCTGATGTTGGATTTGGGCCCGTGATAGCTATTTGGAAATATATTCAAGTATAGTTGTAATTTGACTCATTGAGAAAGTCATTTGGACACTCCAGCTGTGAGAAAAACTGATTTTCCCAAGGTCCCTGCAGAAGTGCAGAAATTATTCCGTGATACTTGTATTTTTGACATGGCTCCAAAACCATGATACCAGTGTAAAAACGGAAGGAGGTTTTTATCATTGAGACTATATTGGACATAAAAATCTCTCACCTTTGTCAAATTAATCTTGGTTTGGTCAGAAATGTGGTTTGAAGCAAAACTGACCCTAGGCGTGACACATGGCTTGTCTCTTGGAATGAGTTTTTGGAAAATGATGTTTATGAGTGGTTATGGACTTAGTCTTGCTGTCATGATCTATAAAATGAATCCTTTTCTCTTGTGCCTCCTTTTCATATCAAACCCTAGCTTAGTTGGAAGAGGAAATTAGGGTTTGGTGTAAGGGATTTAGGATTGCCTTGTAGAGGGAGGGGAATGAAGGGGTTAAGGGTTTTCTAAATTCTTGGGGATATTTTGGGGGACAGGGATAGATGTTAGGGAGTAGGGGAAAGTGGAATTTCAAGGATTGAGTGAGGGGAAGGGGTCCAAAAGGGAAAAACACAGACCTAGTCATAAAAAGTGTCAAATTCTGGCAATAGACTAGGTTTTGTAGAAAAATGATGAATTTGAGGGATAAGAGTGATGGGAAGTGTTTAAGAAGGTATATTAAGGATATGAGGAGGTGTAAGAGCATCAAGATACAAGCCTTTTTGACTTTTAACCATGGAGGTCATGAAACCAAGAAAAATGCCCTTGAAAACCCTAGATGGACAATGGAGGAGTTAGGCAAAACAAAATAGAGGGCTGAGGTAAAAGGTGGCAACACATAGTGATAATGAGTGGTATGAGCCCATGAAAGGTCCTTTGGGAGTAGTGAGCTGACCTTGACATGATGGGATGAGGAAATAGTGAAAATTTACCCTAAGGATAATGAAGGCAATGAGATTTCTAGAACTCACAATGTTCATAAACTTTGTTTCTAGAAATATAGAACTGATACTTAGTCATCTTAAGATCGTGAAAATTATGGATGACTAAGAGTGGCTCCACTTTGGGAGGGCAGCTCCTTTTCAGGAGGTGTCCAGAACATTCAGATCTCTTGCTTTTGAATACCAGTGCCTTACTTGCACTTTCTAGATTCTCTTTCTTCACTTGCTGATGTCCTTCTGAAGCTATGATCTCATAATCTGAAAAGACATGTTTGTTTCAAACTCATCTCTACCTACCCATCATACTTACCTAACATTTTTTTGGCAATATGATGCAATATGTTGTCCTTGATGGCAACCTAATTGATGGAAACCTCTTGATGAGTTGCCATTTTGATAGCAACGTATTTGTTAAATATGTAAAAATGATGATTCTACAGGTCAGTTCAGATGTGACAGAGAAAGGAATTCCAGTAAGTGCCAGAGAAATGAAAAATATAAGATGTCACAATGTATACGCAGGTTTGATGAAGGCAACCTGCGTATGGATGCAATGTATACACTACTTTTATGAAGGCAACCCGCATATACATTTAGGATAAGTATATACGCAGTTTTTATGACGATAAATCACGTATACACGCGGATAAGAACAATCCAAGTCGCGTATGACTTTTACGCTCTAAATTTATGATACAAAGGGGTATTACCATGGTATTAGCCCATAGTATTGAGCGTTGTATTGTATATTTGATTCCGTCCAAGAATACCATCAGCAGTTGTGTGGTTTTGACTCATGGTATTGGTAAAGGCTAAATCTATATAAGGAGAAGAAGATCATAGTGCAAAGTGTGCATGAGTAAGTGTTGTTAATGAATAATTTTCTCTGAGGTATATTTGCATGGGATGAACTCTATTTTAATTGATAGATCTGAACCTATGATGCACCCATGGATACAATGATGGTTCAGGATCTCTAGATCTAAAATGACTATGCTCTTGTGTGATCCATTGAAGAAATGATTAGATATATGACCTAGCGCAAGTTTTCTGAAGAAAAATGAAGAAATCTGGGTAAGTTCTATGGATCTAGTTCATTCTACAAAGTTTACATTTACAAATCTATACGCTAGTTCGTCTCAGTAAAAGCGCATATATACGCGGGTTTGCTTCAGAAAAAGCGCATATGGAAGTTTATGGTTTTATGAAGCTTATTGCAGATGTTTTTCTATGATTCCTGCTATCTGTCTGATGTCTTTCAATGAAGTATTCTTGAAGATATGGGTTGTTTGAATATTGTATATGCTGGTAAGTTGATTATGTAAAAATCTGATCAATGAGAGAATAAACATGGTTGGTGGTGACTAACTGATGAAGGGTTCTACATTTCTAAAGATATCTGACTGAAAGCCTCAGATCTGGATCTGAGACTAATTACATTCTGAAATTCACAGAGCTATACACGGGTTAGTATGAAGGAAAGTGTGTATATACGTGGGTTCAGTGAAGCGAAGTAGCGTATGCATTTTGAGTTGATGAATGTTCAGGGTTGAGTTTGTATCTACATATTTATTGTAAAGTATGGGTTATTTCTGATTTCTGGTTATAGTGGTCTCACTGTTCTGATTTAAGTATTGGGTAAATTTTATGATTGTTGATCTTTATGAAGAGTTGTGTTGATGCTATTTGATCCGGTATGAAAATTGATGAAACGTGATCTGCAGTGATTTTGAGGGTTGAAGCCTTCAGTATGGAAGTAGAAGCTTCGTGCCAGTAGAAGCTGGTGTTCTGTTTAGGGGGTTGAAGCTCCCTTCCAGGAGTGGCTGGTAAACGAGAAGAAAGGGGATTGTAGCTCCCTTCCAGTAGCAGCTGGAAAACGAGATAAGGTAGTAACTTTTTGCAGGTAGATGCCTTCGTACTGATATGAGTCTGCATTAGTACAATATTGTAAACAATTTTCCATATAATATATTTGAAGACAGAGATGACAGCAACGGTGGTTTTCTCCCGAATTGGGTTTCCACCTTAAATACTGGTGTTCATGTGTGTTTCATTTGTGTGATGATTTATACTGCTATTACTGCACATATTTACTGATTATATAACAGATGCATGACTGATAAACTGAGTTAAATATTTTTCCTGAAATTTTTTTCTAATCTGTAACATTATATCAATATAGGCTAGTTTCCTTCAGTATTTGCGCGTGTATACGCGAGTTGGTTTCATAAAATCTGCGTATGGAATTCTGTAAAGGAAAAAGTTAAAATATGTTCAGCAAGCTCGAAATATTGATTCACCCCCCCCCCCCCCTCTCAGTATTTTTCCAACAATTGGTATAAGAGCCGGTCCTTCTGAAGAAGCTTAACCGCTAGAAGGAAGATCAGCCAAGATGAGAAATTAAGATGGGACAGCATCTATCAAGCCTCCTCTCTTCAACAGAAACAATTTAATCTTCTGGAAGACAAGGAAAATATCCTATCTTCAGTCTCTTGGAGCAGATGTATGAGCTATAGTTGAAGGAGGTTATCAATATCCAGCCTCAGTTCCAACAGATGCAACGGCAAGAAAGAACTATGAAACTAATGCAAAGGTGGTCAATGCATTAGTGGGGAGCCTGACTGAATCAGAATTTGTCAAATTCATGCAGTTGAATACAACAAAGGAGATATGGGACAAAATCATTCTAAGTTATGAAGGTGATACAAAGGTAAAAAGTGCTAAACTCCAAACTCTCAGAATTCAATATGAAAATCGCAGGATGCATAGTGAGGAAATCATTGCCAGTTTCTTTTTACGTCTGGATGATATTGTAAATCGTATGAGAAATTTGGGTGAAACCATAACTGACACTACTCTGGTAGAAAAGGTTTTAAGATCTCTAACTTCCAAATTTGAGTCAAAATTATGTGCTATTGAAGAGAAGCAGGATCTACAAACTCTTACTATTGTTCAACTTCATGGTATTCTAACTACTTGTGAAATGAGAAAAGGAGGTCCATCTGAAGTCAAAGAAGTTGTCTTTAGAGCTGCTGCAAAAGGAAAAGAAGTACACAAAATAGAAGGATCAGGGTATATTTCAGAAGAAGATGAGGTAAATTTTGTAAAGAAGCTTCAACTTGGCACTGGAAGGTTCAGAGGTAAGCTTCCTTTTAATTTTTTTTCTTGTGGAAGAGTTGGTCATTATGCTGCAAAATTTCCTCATAAGGAAATTCATGAAAAAGGAAAGGAAGTAGCAAAAGGAAATAAGAATCGGTTTATCAATATAAAAAGTTATTATACTCATGAAGATAGTGATGGGTTATCAAATAGTGAAGAAGGAGAATCCGATCAAGATGTTAGACTTCTCATGGCATTTGACAAAGATTCTAGTGAGGCTAAGGATACCTTTATGGATGCCCTAGAAGATAATGATTTTCTTGAAGAAATCAATCAACTCAAAATATGTTTGGAAGAAAACAAAATATCTATAGAAACTCTAAATAATCATCTTGTAGAAAAGGAGAAACACAATGAAAAATTAGAATGTGAAATAGTAAGCCTAAGAAAAGAAATTGAGAAAGTGAAAACTTTGAATCTTATATTTGCTAAAGGATCTGAAACCTTAGATGAAACTATCAAGTTACAATGTTCTCCTCTTTTAAAGACATGTCTTGGATATGTCGAAGAATATTCTCAGTGTTTAGCACCAAACTATCTAAATGCAGCTATATCCAGCCTACAACAATCTGTCACTCAGCAAGGGAACAAAGAAACTTTACAAGTAAAGCATGACCGCCTTAATACAAAGAAAAATAATAGAAATATCTTTCAGAGAAATATCAATCAACATGTAAACACAAATAGAAGGTTCCATGATCGCAGAAATTTCTTCTTTAATGGAAAATGTTTCTCATGTCATAATTTTGGTCATAGAGCTATTTAATGTGTTGCATACAAAACCATCATGACCAGAGAAGCAAGAAAGCAAAGAAATGAGACCGAAATAAATAAGAATATGTATAACAACTTTTCTCCTCTTCAAAACGAAATTGAATGTGCTTATTGCAATAACTTTGGTCATGAAGAATCTGAATGCAGGAGAAAACTTCAGCCAAAAGAGCATATACCTTCAAGTTCCAAGGTATGGAGAAAGAAGGACTTACAGGTTGAGAACTGTGGCATAGCTTTATTTGCAGAAGGAGAAGAAAATCAATGGTACATTGATAGTGGATTCTCAAAACACATGACAGGTGACAAAAATAAACTTCTTGCATACAATTCTCTAGAAAAAGAAAATAATGTTACATTTGGAAATGATACTCCTGCCGTCATTAAGGGAAAAGGTTCTATTTTTCTAAAGGAAAAAGTGAAAGATAACAATGTTATGTATGTGGATGGATTAGAACATAACTTGTTAAGTGTAAGTCAAATGTGTGATCAAGGAACTAAAGTTGTCTTTAGCTCAAAGGAATGTGTGGTATGTGAACTTGACATAGGAAAAACAATAATATAAGGAACTAGAACACCAAGCAATTTGTATGTATTGAAAAGTTGTAAAGAACAATGTTGATTGGGTAAATCTTCAGAAAATTGGTTATGGCACAGAAGATTGGGGCAATTGAGCTTCTCTCAAATCAGCAAATCTAGCAAACTCAAAGTTGTTCGTGATCTTCCCAACATTACTCTGCTTGAAAGTACCATATGCAAATCTTGCCAATTCGGTAAGCAAACCGGAGTTCAATTCAATGCCAAAGAAGTATCAAAAAGTAAGCCTCTTGAACTCATTCATACTGACCTATGTGGACCTATGAGGAAAAATTCACCCCGTGGAGAACAATACTATGTTCTGTTTATTGATGATTTCTCTAGAATGTGTTGGATTGGGTTGCTAAAACACAAAGATGAAGCATTTGAAAAATTTCAGATCTTCAAAGCCCTGGTTGAGTATGAATTAGATCTAAAAATCAAATGTCTTAGATCTGACAGAGGAGGTGAATATATATCAGATGAATTCTTTGATTTCTGTGAACAACATGGCATAAAAAGACAGTTTTCTGTAGCTGGTACCCCACAACAAAATGGCATAGCAGAAAGAATGAATAGAACAGTTCAACAAATGGCTTGAGCTATGCTTGATGAATCTTGAACACCTGACACTTTTTGGGGAGAAGCAGCACATACCGTTGTAAATATCCTTAACAAGGCACATGTTTGTGTGAATAGTGATAAAACTCCATATGAGTTCAGGTATGGTAATCTTCCCACAATGAAGCATTTTAGAGTTTTTGGAAGCAAATGTTTTATCAAGAACAATGATGAAAAGCTTGGTAAGTTTGAACCTAGAGCATATGAAGGAATATTTCTTGGTTACTCTTCTAGAATTAAAGCATATAAATGTTACAATAAAAGACTTGAAGATTGTTGAATGCATTGATGTTGTAATTGATGAGTCTCTCTCAGCTCCAAAAGGGGAAATACCAACAACAAATGAAGATGATGGTGATGTATATCTTCCTGCATCAAATAGAAACAATATAGAAGGTGAACCCAATGAAGCAACAAAAGAATATCTATCTGAAAAGGCTCCATCCAGGTATGTTAAAAGAATCATCCAGAATCTCAAATTTTGGGAGAAAAGGGATCAGATTTCCAAACAAGAAGAACTCTTGTAGGATCTCCTAGCTATCTATAATTTCTATCCACTATTGAACCACAGAATGTCAATCAAGCTAGCAAAGATGAATTTTGGATTCAAGCCATGAATGAAGAACTTGATCAAATTGAAAAGAATCATACCTGGGAATTAGTTCCAAGACCTGATGATAAAAATGATATTGGAACAAAATGGATATTCAAAAACAAGTTAAATGAAAATGGAGATGTTATTAGAAACAAAGCTAGACTTGTTTGTAAAGGGTATGCTCAACAAGAAGGTATTGACTTTGAAGAAAAATTTTCTCCTGTAGCTAGACTTGAAGCCATAAGAATGTTTCTTGCCTTTTCAAGCTTTCAACAATTCAAAGTTTATCAAATGGATGTTAAATCTGCTTTCCTCAATGGTGATCTAGAAGAAGAAGTTTATATAGAACAACCAGAAGGATTCATTTTGGGCAATGATGAAAAAAAAAATTGTAAACTTAAAAAGACTTTACATGGTCTCAAAGAAGCTCCAAGGGCATGGTACTATCATCTTGACAAATATCTTCATCAACAAGGTTTTTCAAAGGGATCTGCTGATAGAAACTTATACACAAAAATTGAAAATGATAAACTATTGATTATGGTGGTATATGTTGATGACATCATTTTTGGAAGTAATGAAGAGTCCATGAGTCAGAAATTTTCTTATGTTATGCAACAACAATTTGAAATGTCTTTACTTGGGGAACTAACATTTTTTCTTAGCCTACAAGTGCAACAAGAAACAGATGGCATATTTTTATCTCAAGAAAAATATCTTAAGCAAATTTTGAAGAAGTATGGGATGGAAGACTGTGAAACTATAAGTACACCAATGGTAACTGGGTGTAACCTCAGTTCTCATGATGATTCTCCGATGGTGAATCAACCAGAATACAGATCCATGATTGGAAGTCTGATTTATCTAACCGGGACGAGACCAGACATTATGCATGCAGTTGGGATAGTTGGACGATTCCAAGCTAATCCAAAAGAGTCACACCTTCAGGCTGTAAAAATAATATTTAAATATCTACAAGGGACTCAAGACTTTGGTCTATGGTACCCAAAGAATGCTGATCTCACTCTTCATGCTTACATAGATGCGGATTGGGCTGGAAATGTTTATGATCACAAAAGCACTAGTGGTGGTGCATTCTATATGGGGCCCAGATTAGTATCTTGGTTCAGCAAGAAACAAAGTTCTATTTCCTTATCTACAGCAGAAGCATAATATGTGGCTTCCGCATCATGTTACACACAACTACTTTGGATGATGCAGACTTTACAAGACATTCAAATCAAATTTTCACCTCCCATATCCCTTTTTTGTGATAATACAAGTGCCATCAGTATCTCAAAGAATCTTGTTATGAATTCCAAGACCAAGCACATTCCTATCAAGTATCACTTCTTACGTGAACAAGTGCTTGAACAAAAGGTTAAATTGGAGTATGTTCCCTCCAAAGAACAAGTTGTTGATATATTTACTAAACCTCTTCCCAGTGAAGCATTCGAACATCTCCGACAGAAGCTGAGAGTTGTCTCTGCCTCTCAGACCAGATCTGCTTGATTTCAGAAAATTAAATTCAGTACGCGGATTTCATAAAGGAAAATCGCGTATATACGCGAGTTTATATGCATAAAACGGCGTATGGGTTTGCTGACAAAAATTCTTCAGAACAGTTATGGTGCTTTTGGGTAATCTCTGTTGTTGTTCCAGTACTCATCTTTCTATATTATTCTCTAATAATTTTTCTCCTTGATGAATATGCTTTGATGATTTGCTGTTGAAAGTGTTCAGGATGCACAAACTAAGGGGGAGCACTTGTCTTGTGGAAAAGGATGCATTTTTGGGATTCTGATTGGTTGCTGTGTTATGATCTCATGTTTGAGATTCTTTGGTTTTGGTTATAAAAAGTCATATCTGTAATTTAATGAAAAGGTCATGTTGAGACCTATGATGTAAAATTGTTATATTCAGTCATGTAAGGACTAGTTCAAATTTGTAACCTCTTGGTTGGGTAGTTGAGTCAAATATGTAATTCCACTTGGTTGGATTATTGATGTATGTATGAGTCCTTGGTGATAGGAAAGGTCATACTAGGTTTAGTTATAGAGTCATGTACTTCATTGAAAAATATGTCTAAAGATTCAACATAAAATCAGGGGGAGCATGGTAATTTCAGTGCACATCAGATCTACAGAGCTCTTCTTTCTACAAGGGAAATGAAACCTTGTTTTGGTATTGATCTTCCCTTTTCCCTTGATGTCAAAGGGGAAGAGTATCTTGGTGTTTGAATAATGGTTATGTTTAACATATATATTTTTTGTGGTGATCAAACACCATCATGGTTGCCATCAAGTCCAAAGGGGAAGATTGTTGGCAATATGATGCAATATGTTGTCCTTGATGGAAACCTACTTGATGATGTTGTACTTGATGGAAACCTCTTGATGAGTTGCTATTTTGATAGCAACCTATTTTTTAAAGATGTAAAAATGATGATTCTACAGGTCAGTTCAGATGTGATAGAGAAAGGAATTCCAGTAAGTGCTAGAGAATGATAAATATAAGATGTCACAATGTATACGCAGGTTTGATGAAGGAAACCCACGTATGGATGCAATGTATACGCTAATTTTATGAAGGCAACCTGCGTATACGTTCAGGATAAGTATATACGCAGTTTTTATGATGATAAGTCGCGTATACACGTGGATAAGAATGATCCAAGTCGCGTATTCTTTTTACACTCTAAATTTATGATACCAAGAGGCATTACCATGGTATTAGCCCATAGTATTGAGCGTTATATTGTCTATTTGATTCCATCCAAGAATACCATCATAAATTGTGTGGTTTTGACTCATGGTATTGGTAAAGGCTAAATCTATATAAGGAAAAGAAAATCATAGTGCAAAGTGAGCATGAGTAAGGGTTGTTAATGAATAATTTTCTCTGAGGTATATCTGCATGGGATGAACTCTATTTTAATTAATAGATCTGAATCTATGATGCACCCATGGATACAATGATGGTTCAGGATCTCTAGATCTGAAATGAATATGCTCTTGTGTGATCCATTGAAGAAATGATTAGATCTATGACCCAACGCAAGTTTGCTGAAGACAAATGAAGAAATCTGGGTAAGTTCTATGGATCTGGTTCAGTCTACAGATTTTACATTTACAGATATATACGTTATTTTGTCTCAGTAAAAGTGCGTATATATGCGGGTTTGCTTCAGAAAAAGTGCGTATGGAATTTTAGGGTTTTCTAAAGCTTATTGTAGATGTTTTTCTATGATACCTGCTATTTTTTTGCTTTCTGTCAATGAAGTCTTCTTGAAGATCTGGGTTGTTTGAATACTGTATATGTTAGTAAGTTGATTATGTAAAAATCTGATCAATGAGAGAATAAACATGGTTGATGGTGACTAACGGATGAAGGGTCCTGCATTTCTAAAGATATCTGACTGAAAGCCTCAGATCTGGATCTGAGACTGATTACATTCTGAAATTCACAGAGCTATACACGGGTTAGTATGAAGGAAAGTGTGTATATACGTGGGTTCAGTGAAGCGAAGTAGCGTATGCATTTTGAGTTGATGAATGTTCAGGGTTGAGTTTGTATCTGCATATTTATTGTAAAGTATGGGTTATTTCTATGTTCTGGTTACAGTGGTCTCACTGTTCTGATTTAAGTATTGGGTAAAGTTTATGATTGTTGATATTTATGAAGAGTTGTGTTGATGCTATTTGATCCAGTATGAAAATTGATGAAACGTGGTCTGCAGTGATTTTGAGGGTTGAAGCCTTCAGTATGGAAGTAGAAGCTTCCTGCCAGTAGAAGCTGGTGTTCTTTCAGGGGGTTGAAGCTCCCTTCCAGGAGTGGCTGGTAAACGAGAAGAAAGGGGGTTGTAGCTCCCTTCCAATAGTAGCTGGAAAATGAGAGAAGGTAGTAGCCTTCTGCAGGTAGATGGCTGCATACTGATATGAGTATACATCAGTACAATATTGTAAACAATTTTCCATATAATAAATATTGAAGACAAAGACAACAACAGCGGTGGTTTTCTCCCGAATTGGGTTTCCACCTTAAATACTGGTGTTCATGTGTGTTTCATTTGTGTGATGATTTATACTACTGTTACTACACATATTTATTGATTATATAATAGATGCATGACTGATAAACTGAGTTAAAGATTGTTCTTGAAAATGTTTTCTAATCTGTAACATTATATTAGTATATGCTAGTTTCCTTCAGTATTTGCGCGTGTATACACGAGTTGGTTTCATAAAATCCGCATATGGAATTCTGTAAAAGAAAAAGTTAAAATATGTTTAGCAAGCTTGAAATACGGATTAAGCCCCCCCCCCCCCCCTCTTAGTATTTTCCAACACATTTTTTCTTCTTTGGGTGAATTTGAATTAGCAAACCCTTGACATTTTGTTCTTTTGAAATCAAAACAAGCTATCTACTTCTACCCTTATTACTTCCAAGAGTACAGATTAGGCTAATGAACTCTATTATTCTCTACCTAGTCTAATCATTTGTCAAGATTAAGTTGTTTGACAAATTTTATTCTCTATTCTACTAACATGAAATTCAAAACATGATCAAACCATGATTAGGCAATCTGATTTGCATGGGTTTGTAACATAAGAACAAGCTGCACACAAATGTTATTTTTGTGCAATGAAAAACTAGAAAACATGAGGGCTATGATTCATAATTTGTTAGGCATCCCTATATTTTCTCTTTGGTTCAGTTTTAAGCATGTGGAACCAATATCTTTCTTCCTAATCTGTCTTTTGACAAGTCAAGTTTGAATGATTTGACCAACTATCTTTTACTAACTTATCAAAAATAAATTGAAAACATGTTCATCCATGATTAGGCTAGATGAATGAACAAGACTTCTTTATGAACCAATAGTGGCATTTAAGCTTGCACACTTTCAGTAGTTCTATTTTTTTGGGTATGGGGCTTTACCTCTTTTCAAATCTGCCCTCTTTTTCTACGTTTCTTTGTTTTTTTTTTTTTTTTCATTCTTTCCAAACAATCTAGAACTAAAAAGATGCTCACAAGGCTGAGATTATTTTGCATTCCTATCTATCCTAATCTAACCTATACATGATATACATTCATTTGGTGAACTCCCTTTTCCAATATAACCAATAAAGTAGATGATTCCATGATTGATCTTGTTTCGGCTCTTTGAGAGTGCTGAAGAAATCAAAAGGCCACTTCCACCTCACTTTTTTTCAAATAGTGGTGCCTAAAATTTTTCTCACACTTTGCAATAGACTGTTCTTGGAAGAAAACACTCCTCCTTTATATTTATCAAGGAAAACAAAAAAGTGATATTGGAATAATACCTGATCTAGAGGATTTAAGACATAATCTTCATTCAGGACTACTCCTTATTCCACTTGGCTATGCTTGGGACTCTTTTGGGAAAGAAACTCCACCTCTTCCTCATGATCATTTGAACTGGTAGACTCATCATCTCTAGCAATTTTATATTCTAACAAACCTGATGTGCTTTGATAGAGTGGGCTGAAATCTGTGTGAAGGCCATCAATTTGATGAGTAGGAGCACTCCTTGGCAGTAAGTCTTCTTGTGAAGGCAGTTCAACAACTCTTATGTGATTACCATTTTCCAAGTCTTCATATGAAATTTGAAATTCAATGAGACTTGGTGGCTGCAATTTTGAAGCTGAGGAGGATTTTGTGTCCCAAATGATCTCCTCATCCTATTCAGGAAAAGGATTTTCATTAACAACTGGTTCAAGAAACTCATTATCTTTCCCAAACTCATCATCAAAACTAAAATACTATTGATTTCCAATCACATGAAAATTATTTTTGAAGGACTGGAGTGAAGTAGAGCAAAGAGTCAAAGACTCGTCACTTACTTCTAAACTTTCAAGGCTTTCCTCATCAGTGTCATAGGTGACCTGTATTGGCTGCTTACTTTTTTCAAGCTGATGATAGTGAAATTCATCCCACAAATCAACTGCTGATTACTCTGCAAGGTTAGTTTCTATTTGGAGAAAATCATCATCATACTGATAAAACTTTTGAGAATCATCAACATAAATAACATCACCAATCAAACATATTGGATTATCAGTTTGTTCTTCTTTGAATTGATCTACAATTTCACTTTCTGATTTATGGTAAATGGGATTGGTAGGAGAATGAACAGAAATTTCTTGTTCACATAAAGGCTTAGAAGTTGGTTTCATGTTTAACATTTGATTTATTTCGTCTTCAGTTAAAAGAGGAGGCATTTTTCTCTTTCTTTGGATGGAAGTAAAATGGTTTTCTCTCTCTTGTGAAGGCTGATTTTGAGGTTGAATGTCTTCTTGAGCCTTATTTAGAAGGGATGATAAATCATCACTTGTGCTTTCAGATAGATCTTGTGGGTTTCCTTCTATTCTTTGATTGATTTCTTCCTCAACCAACTCTTCTTCCCTGTCATGATAGATGTCTCGAGAATGAAAATCATGAATTGCTACTAAGATATCTTCATGATACAAATTATCTAAATATACATCGGTAGCTATAAGATATTGTATGATATCCTAAGATTGGTCACAACAATTTTCAGCCAATGATAAGGATGGAGATTTTTCTTTATAGTGCTCATAAAATGCCTTATGGAGATCTTTTAGGGAGAAAAAACTACCAGATCTGATCCATTCATACCATTCCCTTGCTTTTCCTTCTAATGTCAGCATGAACATTTTCATAAGGCAATCCTCATGCCATTCAACCTTTAACTTCCATATATGTATATGAAATTTGGTGAGATGTAACAAGGGGTCATCAATATTTTCATCTTGAAACGTAGGCAAGTTTTTGTCCCAATTTATCTGAGGCATTTTGTGTGGGAATCCCGAGATGTGGTCTCTATTCATTGGAGCATATCTCCTTTGCAAACTTGGATTCATGTTTGTAAATATGAAAGAGGTCACTACATATTTTCAACCAGTCTAGAGTTCTCTACCAGTGGAGTCTTAAGGTCTATTGAGAGTTGTGGAGTCGCCAGGTGGAAGGTTTCAACTTTGTTGTCCACCATCAGCATGATTAGGATCGATTTAATCATTCCTAGGGGAGTTTTTGAGGACTAGTGGGGTAAACAGGGCTAATGAAGACCATTGGAGTCACCAGGTGGAGGATGCATACTGTTTTGAATATTTACTTGTTGTCCACCATCAACAACTGAATACCAATCTAAGGAAGTTTGTAGGTTTTCTGGGATCTAAGGAATACTTATTTTGTCACTAACTCAGAATGTCCCACCATGATCGCCATTATGTTAGCTCCCTGTAATTTTCTAGATTGATTGAAATACAAATGGACAGGGGTAACATCAAACCAAGCTTTGGAATCCAAGGACCTAGCCTTATTGGATTCCGAGAGGGATCTCTCTATTAGGTGCAAATATGTGAACTTGTTTGCTGATTAGGGTTGACTTTAGGCTAGTTATGAAATATTGGATTTGTTGATTTTTTTTTGGTTGGATATGATGCTTAGATAGACTAGATAGAAACAAGGAAAACTTCAAGTCATTGGGCAATGGAGTCTAACAAGGTCATGGTAGGTTCATTAATGGATTAGGGAGTATTGTAGGGAAATCTAGCTTGGTTGGTGGAGCTTTGAGGTTTGAAGGATCATGAGATGGAAATTATTTTGAGAAACAAAGTTTGACAAAGAGCAGTAAAGAATTCTCTATCATATACTTAAACAAATGGATTTGGAAGTGTTATCTCCCTGTAATTAGAAAGATTGGCAAAGTCCAATTGTAGGGAGAACACTTATTTCAACCACTTTGGGATTCTAGGATCTAGCCCTCCTAAATCCGGAGAGGGATCTCTCCAATAAAGTGCAAAGATGGATTTATCTTTAAAGATTTTGGGTAATGATATTAGGCTAGTTATGAAGACCGAGGGTTTTGTTTGTTTTTGGATGGTTGAGCATGATTATTATTTGAGGGAAAGTTCTAAATGGAAGGAGTTTCAAAGGTATGAATTTGCAAGCAATCAGAACAAGCTTTGGCTAAAAGACAAATATAACGTCATTTTTAGTCCATTGGGCTATGGAGTCATAATAGGGTTTAATTGAAACAACAAGGTTCAAGAGTGGTCCATGGGGCAAGTCATCTATGTCTAAGGATCTCTTTAAAGTTGATTTTATGGAATGAAATGACACAACAAGAAGGGGAAATGAACAAATGAAGAACAAAGAACAGCATAAGATCAGATAAGTACTTTGAAACTATCCTTCTTTTGGCATGCACTTAAGAGAGACATAAAAGTAATCTAAGATCCGGTAAGTACTTTGAAACTAGCTAGCTTTTGATGCACTTTCAATACAAAAACATTGTAAACACAAAGGGAAACTTTAAACGCAATTGTTGTAGAAGAAACTAGAGGACAGGGCTCACCATAAAATTCCCTAGCTCTGCTTTACTTGGTAAACTTTCAAGACAAACACATAAGATAACAAATAATAGTCTAAGATCAGGTAAGGACTTTTAACCTAGCCTGATTTCAACACATTCTTAGGGAAACTTTCAGATAGTTTTTGGGGATAAAACTAGGACAGGGCTCACCATCAATTCCTTAGTTCATCTCTACTTAACATAAACTGAAAATAACATTCATGAACAACATTCAGCTTGGACAGTAGGACGAGGGAACGCCAGCATTCCAACTGCTTAAATTGAATTAAATCATTCCTAAACAACACAATTTGGAAGAAAACATATAGATAAAGCTTATCAATTAGAGAAGGGTACTGATATACAGTAAAGCCTAACTCTATGCTTGTTGTTCTTTATCAGAGAAGATGGACAAAGCGAAAATAGAAATAAAATAACAATTTACAATAAGAAATAACATCATTATCGACATAGACCAGGATCCCATAAATCAACTTGTATTGATGCTTCAAACCAGTTACAGCTTTACGTCCAATGTTTCAGTTCAGCAATCATCTTCACTTCTCAGACTAACTTATTTAATCACAAGTAGAGCTTCAAGAGCACGTGAACACTATACAATGAACTCCTCATTAAGATTTTATATAAGGATGAGGAGGTTGAAAGAGAAAAGATCTAAGGGTTAAATTAATACAGATTTAGTACTTCTCGGCCTTTAAGGGGCTGAATGGAGAAGTTTACAAATATTTGCTCTGTATTAATTATTTTACATTTAAGAAGTAAGCTCAGTGGGAGCTTTTGTTGACTTTAAGGCTATGTGTCATCTTTTGCAATAACTCTATTTGGCTTGTAATAACTGTTCGGCTGTATTGAGGAAAATATCCTCTTTTTTTGTCATTACTCGGTCTCTATTTGAATTGTGAAGCTATAGGTGGCATTAGGTAGCTGAGAGGAATAAATTGGCCTCTGATGTGGCAGTGGAGGCATCCTCATGGTTAATTTAGTGGATTAGGCTTTTGATTTTCGATCTTAGCCGTAATCCATTCAACTGTGAAATTAATCTTCAATTCTTCATCTCTGGTTCGTTTGGGTCTTCAAAACTAATACTCTGTGTTTTCTTCATGTATCACTGTGTCTTGTTGATGTGCAAGTGCCATAGAGGGCTCGTATGGCATCAATGCTCATGATGCACTGACGAAACGTGACTTTCAACCCTTTAGATGGCTTTTCCTTTGATAAAAGAAAGTATGGAGGATCGTCATCCTCAGCTTTCATTTCCTTTATAATCCTTTCAAAAACCTTTAAAGTCTTTCATAAAACGATAAAAATTAGAAAATCCTACGTATTTTTTGGTTTAACTGCTTCAGAGGTCGTGGTTAGGAGCAAGTGGTGGAGAGATTAAGTTAGGGCCTTTGATCTTGCAGAGATCAAAGGTCGGGGGAAAATGCCATATTATAATGCGACAGAGTCACATTTCACGAAAATATAAGAAATAAAAAGGAAATGGGGTTAAAATCCTTTAGAGGAAGAAAAATGCACAGGACAAAAAATTGGGGTTTCGGGATGATCGTGGGCCGTCGGATGAGATCAGCCCATGAGATATGTTAGTATGAATCCTTTGTCGAAGTGTACGAAAAAGGACCACTTTAGCTACGCATAACTAATAGCCCTAACAACAAAAGTGTCTGCCAATATCTTTAGATCTGCGATTAGTTAGACAAGAAAATAGCTGCAAAATACCAAATCTATGTATGGAAAGACATTAAGCAGTAAAAACAAGGGTTTGCTCCATATACCAATAGACAAGACAAGAACAATTTTTGAAAGAATTTTTGTATTAATGGGGCACCTGTGAGGAAAACCAGAAGGAGTATCCAATTCCCCTCGGTGGGATGGGTTCTTGGAAGTCCTCAGCACTTCAGATCTAAGATTTCTCTCTCTAGTTGATGTAGAAAACCCAATGCAAAGAGTAGAGCTCAATGGGAGCAAGTGATGGAGATGTGTGACCAAGTGTATAGATCCAGAGTGATCTAATAGGCAACAAAAGGTGAAGAATGGTAGGAAAAACCCTCCTATTTATAACAAAATATTGGGTCATTCTAGATCTTGGTGCATGATTAAAATAATGTTAACCGAATCTAGATCCACCTTTTATGGAATATTTTATTATATTTGTTGGAGGGAAAAGGTATTTGACTTGGGTCAAATCCCTTGATTAGTCAAAAATAAATAAATAAATGATTTATTTATCTTTTTAAGAAAGTGGTTGGAAGATAATCAAATAAATAATGATTTATTTAATTATTTAAGGAAGTGGTTGAAAGATAATCAAATAAATAATGATTTATTTAATTATTTGTTGGTGATTTGGTCATATTTAACAAGGAATATTATCTAAATAAGATTTAAATAATTATTCCTAGAAAATAATAAGATAAATAAAGGTTTATCTAATTAATTTCTTTGATTTTGGGTTAAACATGACTGGGAATAATAATTAAATTATGGTTTAATTAATTATTCCATGGGGAAAATCAAACAAATATGGGTTTGTTTAATATTTCCTTTTGGGGTTTCCTGTTTTAACATAGTGAAAGCAGTTTTACTTAGGGTAAAACTGGTCTTACATAGTGTACTTGGGTCCATCTAATGATAATAGGTTAGATGACCAAAAAATGGTGTAACAGATTGCCCCCCAGCGTGCGAGTGTCAGGAGCAAATCGTATGACCGAAGTACGTTGTAAGAACACAATCACTAGACAACAAAAGGGGTGTCAGAGAGAGAAAGGTGAGGTAGATAGTGTGCTGAAGGACTAGACCCTGAGGAGACGAGACTCGCAGGTGAAACAAGTCTCTTTTTATGAGAGGGTACCTGTGCTGAAGGCGGCGGGGGAGGCATACCTATGCCTACCGAGACAAAGTACAAAAGAATAGTGTGTCCAGTAAACAAGGGACCGAACCATAAAGTACAGCTGGCATAATCATGAGCCAGATAAAAATACAATGAGGAATCCCACATACATACTGTGCCTGGGATAACAGCCAGGACTTGTACAATAATATCTGAGTACATGAGATACAAATACAACCCAAATGCCCCCTGTAAATGGGGAAGGGCTCACAAAATCTGACTGATACATGCAAGTCGAAGAGGCGTTGCAAGTGGCTATGGCCAACATCATCAAATATCTGGAGCTACATCGAAGGCTGCAAAGAAGAGGTCATCCGGGCATGTGGGGGGCTACCTGCAGGGCCACCCCCTCATGAGGGTTGAAACATCTCACACACACTCGGGAATCATCAAGAGCTGCTGCTGGATCACTGGACCATCAAGTATACGAATCTCGATCATGCTGAAGGAGCTGGAGAAACAATCAAGCCAAAGGGAAAGGAGATATCCCTTTGCCTTATCCGAGGCACCGAACAAGAGTGGAAGCTGGAACCAAGGTACACCGCCCTCTAGACCTGGCTTCTGGAATAAATGAGCTGATGTCGACAGAAGGAGGTCTTCCATAGTTGAGGCAATGAGAGACCTTCAACTAAGGCACGAGAGAAAAGAGTAGAGTGACGGACAGACTGACACTAATGATGATAGTGAAGTGGAAAGGACTAAGTAGCTAATGGACGACTTCCCTTGCTAGAGCATAAAGGGCATGAATGACATGGCAGCGACTAACACAACATCATCAGGGATGGGGGACAGTGAAACTGAAGGTCATAATGTGCGACACAAGGGAGAGACCAATCAATGACGGATGGAGGGCTATAGTGGGGTACAAAGGGACTCGGTATAGACTCCATAGAGGGAATGATGACTCAACTTGGATGCTCTAAACAAGGGCAACTCGATGGTGCTGCCACACAGTAAAGGCCCCAATGGGGGACCGTGGAAACATGAGTACATGATGGGAACTCATGACAAAAATCAACACGAACGAAGACAAGTAAGGAGGCAAGATGGTGCCCCAAGTACAAGTGTCGTAAGTGAGGAAATTCGATTTTAAGGAGAGGTGAAGTGACCCTTCTTGGACAAAATGTGTCCTGGTGAAGTATCATATCACAAAAAAATAACAGATACCCATTTGTGAGTTTGGTGAGAGCTTTCCAACAGTGCAGACAGTTCGTCAAACGGGGCTACGGTGTGGTCGCAGCAGTCGAAAGAAGAAACAGGGGTTCTCTTTTAATAAGGCATTTTTCCCTCCAAAATCATTCATTTGCTATTGTTGCTGTGGTGAATGTGGAGAGGAGAGAAGGCCCTAAATCTTGCGGCGAACGTAGCGGACAAAACGACCGTTGGAATCGCGATCCATCAGTTGCAGGTAAGAGGTCTAACCTTTCTCTTGCATTTTGATGGATTACATTTTCAGTTTAGGGCTCAGAATCCCAGAAACAACCCCTCCTTCATCTCTACGGCCGGGTCACACTTTTTGGGGAAAAAAGTGCGACCTAGGACGCAGGTATCAGGGCAAAAATTGTGACCTGGTCCAGAAAAGAGCAGAAAACTGTGACCTGGGAGATGAGGGGGTTTTGGTGCTGTTTTATGGCTGGGAGTTGGGTTTTGGTGTTTGGTTATGGTTTTCCTGATCTGTATGCTGAAAAAAATGATGTGTTTGTGCAGGTATGGCAGAGTTACGGGTCAACTGGAGAGAGAGAGATCTGGGGACGCTACGGACAGATATCCAGGCGGATCAGGGCGTCCACTGTCTATTGGCCAGATTTGGGGTTCTCAAGTTTTTGGAGAACCCTTTGATGAGAGCAGGGGAACCATTACTAGCCCGGATTATCAGTTACTGGGATCCAGATCAGGAGATATTTGTAGTGCAGGGGCACAGGATCGAACTGACGGTCCAGGACGTGTACTTCCTGACTGGTCTCCTGCCACTGGGGATGGTGGGAAACACACAGCCAGTGTTGCCGTGGGGGCGGCATATCATGGAGTTCGTGGAACGTCATTGTCGACTGGGTCTCCAAATCAAGGGGACTCAAATACCGATCGGGGATCTAGAGAGGCTAGAAACCCGTGCAGTGGCCGCAGCTGTGCTGCGAATCCTGGGCATCCAGGCGTTCCATCACATCACTGGGGGGCAGATGATGATAGTGGAAAGTGTGTTAGTTGGGACCTACTATGGGTGGGCCCAAATGATGTTGGTGTTGCTAAAGCGACAGTTGTCACTATGCAGGCGGCAGGTGAACCATGACTGCTCATATGGGACTTTGTTGTGTGCCTTCTTCTTTGAGAAGATCCCGACCTTGAGGCCTCGTGTACAGCTTCCAGATGGGGGCCCGAGAGAGCCCAGGATGCGCCGTTGGGGATGGCTACTGTGCAGAGGAGGAGGAGGGGCGGTCGGGCGAGTGTTTCGACCGGAGTTTTTTCCCATTGGGATTAGATGCCATTGTACATAGACGACTATCCCTATAGTGGGATGAGCTACTGTGGAGATCCGGATCTGCCACTTCCGCCTGGTCGAGTCTGGGGGCCTGATGGTAAGTGACAGATTGCTATTCTTGTGTGGGCATGTTAAAGTGTTTGAATAGTAATTGATGGTACTGATTCATGTACTTTTGGTATGCAGATATAGCACTGGTAAAACCGGCCGGATATATGGGACGACCGACAGCGTCTGGAGCTACAGGTCCAAGTGGGTCGAGAGCGGCGCAGAATGAGGATGCAGCCACCTTGCTGGAGGACATCCGCCGTAGATGCGAAAGGTTGTTGACCGGAGTATCAGAGCGCGGGTGGCAGGACTTAGACGACCAGTTCATAGAGCCATGTGTTGGTCTACCCTCGGAGTGGCGAGGTGTCATGCGGCGCATGGCGATGGCCGGTCAGGCTATGCGCGATCTACATGTTGCAGGGGCAGAGCCATTGGCCCGGGAGCCTCCAGATAGTGATTAGGGGTGGGGCATGTGGTGCCCCTTATGATGTATGTAGGGGCGGGTGGTGCCCCCAGTTTTGGGTTTTGTTTGTAACATGCTATGGGCATGTCGTATGTATCAGAGTAGATGGACTCTAAACACATGTTTTGCGACACATATTATGGATATGCATCGTTTTTTGATGGTTATTTAATGTTATTGTCTTGTATGAAATGTGTGTGATAAATGCCAATCTAGAACATGGTTTGAAATACTATCTACGTAGTGATTTTGTTCTCGAGGTACATGGTTGAAAGTTATGGTTTCAAATGGACGTATCAAGATTTTCACTCGTAAATAGCGTCTAAACAACACAGGGTTATGCACACGATAAACACCATTTAGTTGCATTACAAGAAGTAGGGAATCCAAACGAACGTGCAGATGGAGGATGCGATGAAAGAGAGCATCGGCTAAGAGACCACGCACTGCATCATATTCGGCCTGATTGTTGGTGGCAGAACCAATGCATACCCCGTTAGAAAGAACAAGGGCATGCAAGGGGGTGAAGATGGCCCAACCTGCCGAGGCTAGATTCCTGGAGTAGCGACTTGCACCATCGGCGTAACCGATAAAGGGTGTGGACGGGGGGTCCTACAGAATGGCGTGACAAGACAACATATGAGGGGAGGAAAGGTAATGACGGCAGCGTGAGTGTACAGAAGTCATTGGGTGGCAACCGCGGGAGGGGGTGCAAGGGGCAGGATGACCATGACTCATATAGGGTGGTATATGAGGGCTATCGGAAGCATGGTGAGGACTCTGGCTGCGGAGGTCAACAGAGACACGGGTGGAGTGATCTCGTGTATGAGGAGGAAAAGGGTGGTCAAGGGACACAACAGGGGAGGATGCAGATGGGCTAGGCTCCGAGTGTCTCGCCGAGGAGGATAGGTAAAGAATGGTTACAGTAGACTCCGTCATCTGAACATCAGGGGGGGGAATGTCGATGGGAGCAGGGGGATCCTCAGGCTGACCTGAAGCGTACTACGCGAGGATAGGAGAGGCGGATTGATTTTTTTCAACCTCATACTCTCGGATTACCTCTAAAGAGGCACGGTAGTGCGTCAGGTGAGGACAATGGTGGGAGTAATGGCCATGAACGCCGCACAAAGCACAAGGCTTGTTGGTGCGGAGAGTCTTGGGGTTCTTGGTTACGGACGGAGAAGGAAGGGGGGCCTCAGGGACCGTAGACTCGGGGAACGCGACTTTAACCATGGGCTGAATACGGGGCAATTCAGGACAAGCATGGGTGGCATGACCGGTGACATCACATAAAGCACAAGGCTTCGCGGGTGGCGAAGGGGCCGGGTCAGTCGTGGTAGTCTTGTCTTTGGGTGCCCCCTTGCGGGCTTTGCCTTTCTTCCCGGGTGCCGTCACGACAGGAGAAGGGTCCTGTGGAGGTGCTGGGGGCACAGAGGCAATGGAGGAAGCTAGGGGGATCGGTTGAACCGGTGTCAAAGCCATATAAGGTTTGGGGAGACCAGGGGGGTGGCGGCTGGGGGGTCAAGGTACCAGACCGGAATGCCCAAGGTCAAGTTAGGGAGAGAGAGGGTGGCCATGACGGGGACAGAAGATACTCCAGGAGGGGGAGCCAAGAAGGGGATCTGTCTAGCGGGGTAATGACCAAGAGGTACGGCTCCGAGATGGGCAAGGCCAGGGGGAACCGAGACGGGAGGATGAAGAGGTTCGGGGATACCAGCTGTGGGGGGAGGGCCAGAAGGAGAAGGTCCGGCTGGCTGAGATGAATGGCTAGAAGCGGGTCGCGGAGGGCAGGGAGGAGGTTGCGGACTAGCCGAGGCAGGCCGCTTACGGGTGGCCTGAGACGATTGCATCATGCAAACATTCGACAAGCTGGGATCGGTAACAGGAGGGGGGGGGAGGCGAGGAAAAGTACCAAGCAGGGTAGAATCTTTATAGACGCCGGGGGAGACATTGGTCAAGGAATCGACGGTTTGCTGATTGGCTACGGAAGAGATGGTCGTCTGGGGAGAATTCTGAGATTTTGGCTCATGATATGTCAAACATTTGGTGTGGTGACTATCTTTCCATTATGGGGAAAGACATCTTGCGAAAGGCAGCGGATGGGACGTGAGGACATAGAATAGGTGTAGCTTCGCCCCAATAGAATGTTGTAATCTAGCGGGGCGTCGATGACTTCGACGTCAACGCAAACAGTCTTACCGGCGAGGGTGATAGGACAATTACGAAACAGGCCAATGGGTTGGGAGGCATGGCCGTCCCACGCTCGAAGGGTGATCATGGAAGGGGCCAGTTCAGGAGATCTGAGTTGCTTCCAAACTGAAGCGGACATCACGCATGTGGATGCCCCCTCATGAATGATACATCGGGACACGTTGGCGTTCCAGATTTTGACTGGGATTTGGAAGGCGACGGAAGGAGGGAGAGGAGGATGGTCCGATTGAGTGGTGTCGAAAACAATCATTTGGTCATCAGCAGGATCTACAGCGCCCACGGCAGATAGTAGAGCCTTCTTTTGGGAAGGGCACGACTGGAGGAGTTCCAGTGTGGAAATGGCGGCAGGAGATTGCGCCAAATCATCTACTATGCTATACGAATGGGTAGCTCGACTGGGAGCAGCGTTTCGACGTAGTGGGCCCTTAGGTATCTTCGTATGAACCTCAACTTTTGGTTGAGGGATATGTAAGGGGCCACTGGGTGTCGAAAGAGGCTCTGGAGAACCTGAAGAAGGAGGCTCGGGAGCAGACTGAGCAGGAGGCTTGGAGTACTAGCGAGACCGAGTTTGAAGGTGAAGATCGACGGACGGGTTAGGATCGGAGTGCATCATAAGGATCTGGTAATCAAAGGAACCAGAAAAGGAAGGGGGGGTGGCTACCTGGCTGTCGGGCGGTTGGGTAGCGACGAATCCTTGCTGAGGGAAAGGATCAGTAAACACAGCTGGCTGGGTAGTGACCACATTAGGAGGAGCATGAGGGGAGGCGTGTTGTCCGCGCAATGTGGCTTGAGACTCCCACATCTGCCGCATCTGGGGTAATAGGGGACAATCGTGGGTGTAATGACCATAAACACCGCAACACGAACAAGGCTTACTTGTGCGAAGCGGCCTGTCTGGCTTGGGCTGAGTGCCCTGTTGCTGGTTGGCAGTGTTGGGGTCCACACCAGGATTGGGTCCGTGGGTACCAGGGGCAGATTGGTTTGGATTGCCTCTCCGCCTTCTTTGAGAAGAAGGTGGATTAGTCACGCCCTGCTGTGCAAATACTTGCCCTGGAGGGGGCTGTAGGTGCTGGTGTTGGGGTTGAGGAGGCAAGGGAGGAGGAAGCGCATATGCTGGAGGAGCTGGCGCACCAGGCTGCGGATAAGGGTAATGGGTAGGTTGGGCAACATTGAGGTAAGCAGGAGGTTGGGCAAAAGGAGGAGGCATGCCGTATCCTGGATACATGCTACCGGGAGGGGGAAGAGTGCTGGAGGAGCTGGCCCCTCCCTGAGGGAGACCATAGCCCATAGGAGGTTGAGCGTACGGATGGGAAAGGGCTCCAAGGATACCGTCGGCGGAATGAGATGCCCCTGGGGCGTTAGCGCCACCGGGCCTGGGGAGGTCAGGAAGAATGGTATAAACATAACCAGATTGAGCGTAGATCAGGTCATATTTCAAGGCTATTTGGAGGGCGGATTCTTCAGTTTGAGGAAAATGAGAGGCGACATCTTTGCCGATGGGAGCGGGAAGGGTGCGAAGGAACCAGTCCATGTAAACCCGATCTTCGAAGAGAGGAGCTCGACATAAGCTCCATCTTCTTCGCCATTCCTCAACATGGGTGGAAAGGCGTGTTGAAGAGGATTTCTTGAAGGAAGTCAAGAGCTCCGTGCCAGTATCGTATCGGAGAGGGAGCTGGAAGTACGACAAAAAGGCTTGGGCGAGAGTCTCAAAGGTGGTATGGGTAGAGGTGGCTTGTTTGACATACCATTTTGAAGCTTCGTCGGTGAGCGTGCGTTGGAACAAACGAAGACGGATGGAGTCATCGGTAATGGAATTGGAGGAACACCACATGTGGAAAGATCGGACATGATTGGTTGGATCTTCGCCATTAAGGCCCTCAAACTTAGGGATGTCGGAGGGGAGCTTGGTTGGCATAGCAGGCCAATTAGCATTGTGGTGAATGGGGTCATTGATCAACTGATGGAAATCGGGGAGGCTGAGGCCTGCAATGTACGGCAGCACGGGGGTGGCCGGGGTAGTTCCGGTGGTGGTTCCGCTAGTAGTAGGGCCGGCATTGAGGCCGAGAGAACCGCTAGCGTTAGGCCCTGGACCAGACATAGTGAAGGTGACAGGGGGAGAACCAGGAGGAGAAGGAAGACTCGATGAATCAGGAGAGGAGTCGGAGTGTGGACTCGAAGGTGGACTGGCTCGACGACGGCGGTGCGGAGCAGGTCGATCAACCGGAAACTGAGGGTGAAGGCCAAGAAGTCTCCGGGAAAGGCGCCTTGGGGGCGCAATGATGATAGGAAGAAGGAAACCGACAGGGGCAGAAAGGGACAGAATCAAGTAATGTCAAGGGCAGATAAGGTGCAGTGACAATTGATTTTAGAGTCTTTGCCGGGCGGTGTTAACCAGGCGCTTCTTCGCTTAGGGTCAGTGTGTGGCGTGCGTTAATTTTAATTTTTAAACCCTTTCCATTTTGAGAGCAAGAAAAAAGTGTGCTGCGTAGCTGAAAATAAACCTACAGAGAACAATATATAATGCTGAAATAACAGAAAAATAATAGCTACTTGTGCATCTATCTAACCCAAGAAGGTGGGTCTCTCAAAACTAATCTGAAAAGAAAGGGAAAAATCTAGGCAAAACACACGGAAAATAGGCCGATAGATCTAAGGTCAAAAGGGACAGGGATCTAAAGGATAAAGCTACTGAAAAGAGGTGCAGATCACAGCCAAGAGACAGAGGCAAGGTGGCTGGAAAATGAAGGAAATCAGCAAAAACCGAAGGGGGCAAGGTGGAGGCCTTCAAAGGAGGTCCAAACAAAACGACAGGAGGTGATTTGAAAGGAAGAAAGGTTGATTTCAAAGGATCTGAAAGGGAGGTAACAGATCTTGGAAAAAAGAAGGCTAAAGCTCTGAAAAACAGACGGCCGAAATAGCTAAAAATCTTCCACAAAAAGTGGAGGGTACTAAATCCCTAGGGGGCTAGGTTCCCACTTAGATGAGTAAAACCAGATCAAAACTTGGTCAAAGCGGGCTGAGACAGAGGCTGGAAAACCCTGACAGAAGCTGCAGCAGAACCCAGAAAAATTGCAGAAAAATTACTGAAAAACTGGCAGGTCGCAGTTTCTGACCTGTTTTCAATGCAGGTCGTAGAAAAGGGGCAGAAAAGTGCCACCTGGAGGTCCAGGTCGCATTTTTTGGGCCAAAAAGTGCGACCCCCCGTTCCGGTTGTCTCGGCGGCAGATTTTTAGAAAAGTTTCCGTCTCAGTTGCGGCTGGTGTCGCTTACCTGCGCAATAGGGCCAGAAACACACGGAAGTTAGAAATTTTAATGTTTTAGGGTTTTATGTGAGAAAAACAACATAAAAATAGGAAAAATAAGCAGCTGAAAAGAAACCCTAGGGTCTGAAGTAGCTGGATATGCAGGAATATGAAAAACGACAGCGGTCGTAATTTAAAACCCGTGTGGAGTCGCCATTTGTTAGTATGAATCCTTTGTCGAAGTGTATGAAAAAGGACCACTTTAGCTACGCATAACTAATAGCCCTAACAACAAAAGTGGCTGCCAATATCTTCAGATCTGCGGTTAGTTAGACAGAAAGAGCTGCAAAAAACCAGATCTATGCATGGAAAGACATTAAGCAGAAAAAGTAAGGGTTTGCTCCATATACCAATAGACAAGACAAGAACAATTTTGAAAGAATTTTTGTATTAATGGGGCACCTGTGAGGAAAACCAGAAGGAGTATCCAATTCCCCTCAGTGGGATGGGTTCTTGGAAGTCCTCAGCACTTCAGATCTAAGATTTCTCTCTCTAGTTGATGTAGAAAACCCAATGCAAAGAGTAGAGCTCAATGGGAGCAAGTGGCAGAAAATGGTGACCAAGTGTATAGATCCAGAGTAATCTAATAGGCAACAAAAGGTGAAGAATGGTAGGAAAAACCCTCCTATTTATAACAAAATATTGGGTCATTCTAGATCTTGGTGCATGGGTTAACCAGATCTAGATCCACTTTTTATGGAATATTTTATTATATTTGTTGGAGGAAAAGGTATTTGACTTGGGTCAAATCCCTTAATTTGTCAAAAATAAATAAATAAATGATTTATTTATCTTTTTAAGGAAGCGGTTAGAAGATAATCAAATAAATAATGATTTATTTAATTATTTAAGGAGGTGGTTGAAAGATAATTAAATAAATAGTGATTTATTTAATTATTTGTGGATGATTTGGTCATATTTAACAAGGAATATCATTTAAATAAGGTTTAAATGATTATTCCTAGAAAATAATAAGATACATAAAGGTTTATCTAATTAATTTCTTTGATTTTGGGTTAAACATGACTGGGAATAATAATTAAATTATGGTTTAATTAATTATTCCATGAGGAAAATCAAACAAATATGGGTTTGTTTAATATTCCCTTTTGGGGTTTCCTGTTTTAACATAGTGAAAGCAGTTTTACTTAGGGTAAAACTGGTCTTACATGGTGTACTTGGGTCCATCTAATGATAATAAGTTAGATGACCAAAAAATGGTGTAACAAGATCAACATTG
>JAXQQM020069758.1:0-62500 GCA_034641835.2 Pinus albicaulis
GAATACAATGCAAATACAAATACAATATAGAAATACTTGTTATTGCGAATCCAATGCAAATACAAATACAATATAGAGAAACTTCTTATTTCATCTGTGCCAATGACACCGCCCTACAAACAAGATGATTTTCATATCATCATTGTCATTATTCATTTACCCTTACATCTAGCTTTCAATTCCTGGTAGCAGGATTTGCACAGACCATACAACTAGGGTCAACATCATAGCTTGAGATCGATACATCTTAGCTTGAGATCCATTAAAATTATTACCTGTGAGGCATACCAAGTTGCGTGTTGAAATAAAATTATCATGGATTGAGATAAAATTACTATAAATTTTTAAAGCATTAGATGGAAAAAGTAATGTGGACAATTTATTGTGGACACCAAGGGAAGGAATAGCATTTTAAATTGAAGGTGGCATGTTTACTGATAATCAACATCCCTCGATTTAAGTTATGCTTTTCAGTGTTGGAAAAATGAGTACCTATTGTACCACGTAACCAAACCCTAGAACTTAGAATTTATGTGCCACTAAACCAAACCCTGCGACAAAAAAAAAAATTAAATCTTGTGCATTTTTTTAGCCTATCTTGGCATCCATGATCAACTTCGTTGCAACTTAAAATATGGATTCTTTTGAAGATCTTAACCCTAGGGTTTATGTTGATTGATGGAATGATAGTAGTATAATAGATGTTATGTAGGGTGGGAAAATATATAGGCGTTGAACATGAAATTTCATCTAATGTCTTCCTGCTCAGATCGTATATGAGATGCCAACATTGAATAACCAGCCAACATGAAATCCATTCAACATTCCAACCATTTTTTCAATCTTGGTTGCAGTGTGGGACTACACAAATTAGATGAAATATGGCTGCACATTGCCTATGTTCTAGATGTCAAGCCACTATTGAAAATGGAAATGAATAATAGTGGACAACCTCCCAATTAACTGAATTTCATCAAAAACAAGTATTGTCTCCTGATCTCAAGCTTAAGATTTCAATCCTAGGTGGACTAGTTGAAATTGGTATGCACAACTCAATCAAAAAAGAGTTTACACTTTTTCTAGAAGCTGAACCATTTAAGGAAGACCCTCAAAATCCATATCTCGATCTTAGGTGGATTGGTTGAAATTGGTATCAAGAACTCAATGTATTTTACACTAAATTATAGTGCCATGATATTAAAATGATATGATATAGAAAAATGATTTTATTCTTGTTCTCGAAGCTAAACCTAAGAGAGACTCTCAAAATCCTACTACAAATGATTGTGGTTGCAACCGACACAAATTTGAAAGCCAACACAAAAATGGAACCTAAATGGACCAAGAGAACCTAATTACCAAAATCAAGAAGACTCGAGGGTAGGTTTGAGGGAGGTTAAAATAACTAAAGAAAATGAAATAGAGAGTTGTTAAACTAATTAAAGAAAATAAAGTAGAGAGTAAATGAGAACAACAAGTTTTCATCGACAACAAATTACATTAAATTTAAATAAACACATCATAAATAATTAAAGTACCTGCAGCAAATTTGTTGTAAAAAAAATAGCCCAAAGAGAGTTTGGGTTTGGATTTGGGTAGCAGCAGCTACAATACAATAGCGCATTGGAACATGACAACTCTTCCCTTTCGAGTTTCTCTAACAAACTCTCCCCTCGGTGGTTCCTATGAATCAAGAAACAACATTGATCTTATGGAACATGCCAAATCCATTGTCGTCCCCTTCTGTCAACAAACATATTTTGGACATTGAATTTTGCACACAGAGTGTCTGATTTGCAACATTAAACACTTCACAAAGGCTAAAAAATGGAGCCGCTTCCCACAAAACATACCACAAAAAAACAATCAATAGAACACTAGAACTAAAGACATGAAATTTGAAATATATGGGTGTTTCCAACTTCTTTTCCCTTCAAGTAAAAACAAAAGATGATATGTCTGATTCTCTATCCTTCCACCTCCTTTTCCATTTTCTTTATCTTTTTCCATCTTACGGCTTTTACTCCCACTTCTTACAACACATTTTTTTTCTGGCCAACTCATCTATCGTAATTATTTCTAATTTAGGAAAGTCATCCACTCCCACTTCTTCCAACGGATATTCTTTTTCAGCCAACTCATTTTTATTTTTATTGGTTAAACTTATTGATGTGACAGAACCTGTCTTTTTCTAAGTGAAGAAGATTTCGTCACCATCAATTTTTTCACTTTTGAATTTCAATTATTCTCAAGCTTTTGTGCATTTCTTGTTTTTTGTTTTACAATATTATGGAGTTTTTCTGTTCTGATGTTTCTTTTAGTTATTATTATTAATATAGCTTCATTAGAATTTAAGATTTTTAAAACACTATACGTCAAAGTACGAATTTAAAATTTAAAATATATTTAAAAACAAAAGAAAATAAAAAATAAAAAATAATATAACATAAAAATTAATTCAAAATTTGTAAGTTCAATTTTCTTTTCTTTTTAATTTAACATAAAATAAAATTACATAGTAATGTTTTTTTTTTTTTTTAATTTAAATAAAATAAAATTATAATGTAATATTGTTTCTCTTTCATATGCAGTGGTTAAAAATTTGAATGACAAGAATTATATAATTTTATGATAATATTTTATGTCACGTAGATATAATGATTATATATTAAAGAAAAAAAAAATATTTGAAAGCATTTCATTTCAATTTCACATTCTCTCTGGACTAAAATTTAAGGTTATATAAAATATTATATATTAATAATATGATCTTTATTTTTATATTTAATTATTTTTAGACAAAATAAAAATTTATATATATTTATGTTAAAATTGGTAGATGATGATCTTGAAAGTTAAAAACCTATATTTAATGTCAAGAAGTGAAATATCTTTTTCTTTTACAAAATAAAAACACACTAAAAATAATTTTATGAATTAAAATTTACTTAGCTTTCCTGATACATAAGAAAATCATAATAAATAAATAAATAAAACCATTTTCTATTATAAATTAGCTTTTATATAAAATATTTTTTGTAACTTAAATATATACAAAGATAATCAAAATTTTAAATATAATACTTTAATAAATATTAAATATAATAAAAAAATGTGATAATGATAATTATAAAGAAACTATGCACTCTTACTATCTACCAAGAGGATAATAACAGGAGGTGTGGTTTCCCTTGAATAATAATGGTAAGTCCATTTGCATTAAGAGATAGCAATCTATGCCATCTTCTTTGACAACTCAAATATGAATTTTTCCCACTATTTTAAAAAATTACAAATACAAAATTTAATGTTTATTTTTAATAATGTATTTGATATAAAATAAAAATAAAAAATATTGAAAAAAATCGGTTTTATTCATAACTATTTTTTTGTCTTCTAATTTTAGAAAAAGTACAATATTTTCTATTTTGATATAAAGTTTGCAATTAACATGTTAAAAAATATTTTAATATTAATTATAAATAAAATATATAATTTGGTATCTATTAGATATGTATAGGAGGAGAAAAAATAAATTTATATATGTGGGTGTGTGTGAGAGAGAGATTTAATCATTTGAAATACATGTGATTTACTAATTTTGAATATATGAGATTTAGTCATTTGGAATATTTATGGTTCCTTCCCTATATATGGAGTTGAAATATGTCATTTTGAGAAATATAGTAAAACTATTTCAAAAAAATATATCATGTTTTGAAAATATTAAAATTCAAGAAAAAAATTGCATCTCTAATAAATATATATACTTAATAAAAAAAATTTAATACTATGTTACAAAACATGTATAAAACATATGAAATAATGATTTCTTTTTTATTTGTTCTTTTAAATATATTATGTTTATGGTTGAAGACATTATGAGATTCAGAATTATGACATTTTTACTAATAATATCTTTGAATAGTTTATATTTATTTTAATTATAAGTATATTATTATGTTTCAAAAATTAATATATATATATATATATATATATATATTTTTCTAATTTATGTTATACAATTTTACATAAGATTTAGATTTGGAAATTGATTTATATTTGAAAATGAGTTTTTGATAAGTGAATTAAAACCTACAATATGTTATAAAACCTCTATCACATTTCAAGGAAAACTAAATTAAAATTTGCTAGGAAAAAGGTCCAAAACATAATCCAATTATAATTTATTTTAGATGTATTAATTGATAATATATTCTCATATACATAGTTATTTGTTACCCCAAAATAAAATCTGTCTTTGGCTAATGAAATTTATCACAATAAGTTTGAGCACATTGCTAACAAAAAATTCCAAATTTCTTTTTTTCTTTAAGAAGCCTTCTACAAATGAGTGTGGTTATCTGTTTTTCATTAATATTGCATTAAAAAACAACAAAACCATTTACATTAAAACAATAAAAATTGTAATGATAAAAAATTTAAATCTGTTTTTACTTATTGAGTATGAGAAAGATGTGTAAATCATGAAATTTAGACATGGTATTTAAAATAATATTGGTATTATAATCATTAATAAATAGAGGATTTCAATGTTCATAATAATTAACATAAATTCATGTCAATTTGTGCCATATAAAATTGTAAAACCATTCGTTATTTTAATTATCTACATTTAATTTCATTTAATTTAGAAACATCTAGTAAAACTTTAAACATTAAAAAAAAAAATTATCTTAATATTTAAAAAAAAAAAGGATTTTGTGGTTAGACATGGTATTTAGAATAATATAGGTATTATAATAATAAATAAATAAAGTATTTCAATGTTCATAATAATTAACATAAATTCATGTCAATTTGTGCAATATAAAATTGTAAAACTATTGGATATTTTAATTATTTACATTTAATGTCATTTAATTTAGAAAAATGTATCAAAATTGTAAACATCAAAAAAAAAAATGTTATATTATTTTTTTGATTAAAAAAGGATTTTTTGGTTATCAAAACCAATTTTCAACTTCATGACAGTTAATGGCAGTTATTTCTCTTATGGGTAAAGGAAGGGGCTAGCAACTGGAAGTAAGCGGAACCACCTTTAATGAAAAAAGAGAAAATTACTGCCAATTCTCAGGTTAAGGCATGACACTTCCTGAAGGATGGTTTCTTGAGCTACACTCTAGCCAGTGGAAACCTGAATATATGCTAGTTCTAGATTGGTTTGAGGAGCTCTAGATGCTTGTGAAACAACGTAAAAAATGTTTTTGTCAACTAAATGTAGGGGAAGTGAGAAGATTGGGGGATAATGGACATAACTTCTACTCTCATTAGAAGATAATTTTCACAGTTGGGTTTACTTGAATCTTTGAAAAATAATTCAGATAAGTAGAAGTCATATTATTTAGCCTATCTATTCCCTATAAAATTTATGAATGTTGTAGTAAGAAAGAGTAAGTGTGTATATTTTGTATAAACTAGTGTTGGGTTTTCTTTGTTGAATATTTGTTTGCCTAATTTTGAAGATTACGAAAATTAAATGTTGGAAAAAATTAATTTAGTACCATGTCTAAATTAGCTAATAACAAATCTCTTGGTAGGTTTAACCAAATATTTCCATGAAAATAATTCATTTTTAAACGAACAAAAGAGTCAAATTGGGGTGGAGAAACCGAGTAAGAAAGAATTAGGAGCAGTAAGGACATGAGTCTAGTGAAGGCTCGATTATACGAGTTACTGAAACAAATACAATATTTTACCTTGAATATGTCCGTCCACACTGAAAAGTCCAAAAATTCTCACTAAAGACAACTCTTAAATCAATATCTCAATGTAAACTAAGTATATATTATATAAATAACTAAAAATAAAAATTATGATTAAAACATTTTAACGGTATGTCAATCAGAGATGTCCAATTATTTTCTTATTTAGTTTTGTATTGACACACTACATGTTTATGTGTATAATTATCATAAATCTACCTTAATCAAGTACCATATCAAAAATAATAAAGTGGAGTTGAAAACTTTATTTTTAAAATTTATAATGTAAATGTAAATAAGGTTCTTATTTTAAGAAATTTTAGTTTTCTCGAATTTTGATATACCCAAAGAAAATATAAATTTACATTCATAAAAAAATTATTACCATAAAATTTTAATATATATATATATATAAATTAAAATTTTAATTTTAATTTACACGTAATAATTTTCAATCTACACTACAACCCATATCTTTAGAAGAGTGTTTAATTCATGTGTTTCTCATTTCAACTAAATCATAAATTTCAATTAAAAATCTCATGTTGCTCCTTCTTGGAGCTATATTTGGATGTCCTCGTAAATACATAAATATTAAAAATCTTTAGTGATTATAGAACGAATAAAGATACTTTGCAATATTTTGTTACAAAAATTTGTAAGATCAATTTTGTTTCTTATTTGATTTGAATTATATAGCTTCTTCTCATGGTTTCACTTCAATAAAGAAAGAGTGTCATTTCACATCATCCAAGTGTAATTATTAACTTATGCCACAATACATACAATATATTGATATCTTCCTAAATTTATGATAAAAAATTTGTGATGTTCCATGCACTGGTGAATTTTTTGGAAATTTTCCAAGTAATTTGCAATCATATTATTTAGATATCCATGATAGTACTTATTAGATTTGTTTTCAGGTGCCACTCTTTTAAATGTTTTCTTTTTTATTTTCTAATCTAAATTGTGAATTTTACAAGTGATTTATGATCATATCATTTAGATGTCTATAAGTGTGACTTTTTGAAAAGTTTTTCTATTTATTTTCATATTTAATTGTCTATAATTTGGGAGATTCATTGAAATCACAAATTTAATGTGTGAAATGTGCACAATAGAAGTTCCCAAGGGGTTTTCCAATGTTTTGAATTCATATATGCAATCAAAAAACCAATTGAAACAACAACAACAACAACAACAAAATCCACAATTGTTTTTATCAGAATCGTGCTAAAATCCCAAGGAAAACTGCAAAAAGTAGCACTTAAAGACAATTTCATACTTGTAAGGCATGCATGCCTATTGAATAAAGCATTATATAGTCTACGTAGTTGGCCATTATATTTATCATTTATTGATTCTTGGTAATGTTTTTCTTCAATATGATATGTTATTAGACTCTCCCTATAGGGTGGACTTTACTTCTCAATTGAATAATGTATTTTTTTTATTATTTCAAAAATAATATTCTTTTTAATAATTATATTTGAAATAATTTTTAGTTTAATCTATTTCAAATTTAACTATAACCAAAAATATATATAATTTAAAGTTTTAGAGTTATTTAATATGGATTTCTTTTTCTTTTTAAATCTAAATTTATGAAACAATACAATCATATTTTAAGATCATATATATATATATAATGTTTTCCATTTAAGTTTACAATTTTTAATATAAATATTTTTTTCCATAAACAATGAACCAATGACCATGTCATCATATTTTTTTCCTTTATTTATTAAGATGTTTGTTTTTTTATAAAAAAATTGTTATTTTATTTAGATGTTATTATAATTTTATAATTTTAAATATATATATAAAATATATATTTGTAATTTTATATTTTATATATTTTCTAATGAGATTAATAATTTTTTAATATTAATATTTGTTTTCTTTTTAATTACATAAATACATATTTATATGGTTAAATTTTCAAATGAGTTCAAGACTCCTTCAAGATGGGATGCAAGGGCTAAACAATGTTCCATATTCCAGGAATTTCTTGATGATCATGTTCAAGACAACAAAACAATCTCCATTCCAGGAGATCATGACCAAAATGTGCCCTACATGGCCCTCACAAGAGGAAACTAGGTGATGTGGCATTAGCTAGCTAACTGTTGTCTCTTGAAAGTGATATATAAGCCATCCCTTGTCACCTCAAGGATGACCATCATCATGTAGATTGTGGATCAAGTGATTCTCATGAAATAGTGGCAATGTAATACTAGGGTAGTCACATATTGACTCATCACACCATCAATATCTCCAATGCTAACAATAATGGGATTAATGTTCTAACATTTAGGAATTCATCTAGTTGTAAATCATTATATAAATCCCTCTATTAGCCAAATTATATATCATAGGTATCTAAAATTTCATCATCAAAGTAAATCTACGTCTCTATACTTTGGATATTAGAAGTTCTAGTCCACTAGTAAGGAGGTAAGGAAATCACCTATAACATCCTCTGCTACTGTGATGTCAAACATCTCACAAATTATCCTTATAATAAAGTTTATGTAAATTTATCATTAGGTAAGCATTGCAGAGGACCATAATTAAAAGTTATCATAACAACCAATACTTATCACATATCTCACTACAACAACTCCCATATAGACCTTCCCTCTCTTATATTTAATGTCAAATTGTGAAGTGTCATTTTTTTTAGAAAATAAAAGCACAAAATAATTTTATGAATTAAAATTTACTTAGTTTTCCTTACACACAAAAAATCGTACACAAAAATAGTAATAAAACAAAATCACGTAAAATTAAATTTATCATTTTTATGTTATATAAAATACTTTTTGTAACTTGAATATATACAAAACTAATAATAATAATAATAATAATTAAATTTAAGATATAATATACAAATAGATATTAAATATAATACAAAATTTGTTAATCATTTTTATAAAGAAGGTATGCACTCTTACCAACTACCAACAATAACATGTTGTAGTTTTCCTTGAACAATAAATATGAGTCCACCTGCATTAAGAGATAACAATATATGACAATTGGTTTGATAACACAAATATGATTTTTCCCACTATTTTAAAAAGTTATAAACAAAATATTTTAATATTTATTTTTAATAATGTAATTTAAAATAAACTAAAAAAATGAAAGAAAAATAATTGGGTTTCATTCATAACTTTTCTTTTGTCATCTAATCTCAAAAAAATGTACAATCCTTCTTATATTTTAATATAAAATTTGGAAATTAACATACTATTTTTTTTTAAATTAATCATAAATAAAACATATAATTTAGTAGGTATTTGATATGTATAAAAAAGATAAAAAGTATATATATATATATATATATATATATATATATTATGGATAGTAGTGTAATAGATGTTCCTAAAAAAATTTACCAAATTAAATTTTTCTTTGATAAATTCTATACAAATTAGTATACTTATATGTTGTCTATTAATATTACATTAATAAATAATAAATATATTTACATTACAAAAATTTAAAAAAATAATAATCATAAAAAAAATTAATTTGCATTTTATTTCTTTAGTACAAGGAAGGTGTTTAATTGGATGAAATTGATAGATGATATTTAAAACAATATTAACCTTTTAATAGTAAATAAATAGATTATTTCAATATCCATAACGATTAAAATAATTTTATTTCAATTTGTGAGATATAAACTAATTTAAAAGAAATTGTTATCATTTTTTTTTGAATATGTGTAATTTTTTTATTTAAAAACATTCCAATACAAACCTTGGATGATATATTATAATATTCATATCAACTAATATATTCCAATATAAACTCTTTATATATTTATCTAGATATAAAAATAAAAATAATTTAATTTGATAATATTTAAAATAATTTTATATCAACTTGACATATCTAAAGAAAAACTAATTGAATTTCAAATATGTTTTCCTATGTTAATAATTATTTTAGACTCTATGATATAAGGATTATGTGAAAATTCTTTAATCCTTAATACAATGTTTATACATGGAATATAAAAAATATTAATGATAAAAAGAAATTCAACGTCAACTATAAATAAATAAAATGAATGATATTTTTCATTTAATTAATATGTTCTTTCTAATTTATGGAATAATGGAATGTGTAACTCCATTATTTAATATTAGGTAGTATTGAAAATATATTAACAAAAAGGTGAATATTAGATATTGACAGTGTAATTATTATATAAAAAGATTGACAAAAAAAATAACATATGATTAAAAAAATTTAATGGGGTGTATCTCAAAAAAAGGATACCTATACATATTTCCTTGTTTAACACTAAGTTAACATATGGAATATATGGGTGTGGGGTAGTAGCATAAATCAATATGAGTTGTTTTTAGTAATTTCTCTAAAATCGAGCTGGAATTTATGGAAATCACAAGATTGATATTGAAATCACAATATATATGGATAACCCTGCACAATCGAAATTAAATCCATATATACAGTAAAAAAAACTATTTTAAATAACAAAATACAAGATTTTACCTTGAATATTTCAGTCGACACTGAAAAGTCCAAAATTTCTCACCAAAGACAACTCCTAAATCAATATCTCAATGTAAGCTAAGTATATATTATACAAATAAATGAAAATAAAAATTATGATTAAAACATTTTAAGGGTATGTCAATAAAAATGAAAGAGATGTCCAATTATTTTCTTATTTAGTTTTGTATTGACACACTACATGTTTATGTGTATAATTATCATAAATCTAACTTAACCAAGTACCATATCAAAGATAATAAAGTGGAGTTGCAAACTTTATTTTTAAAATTTACAATGTAAATAAGGTTCTTATTTTAAGAAAATTTAGTTTTCTCGAATTTTGATATACCCAAAGAAAAAATAAATTTACATTTATAAAAAAATTATTACCATAAAATTTTAACGTAAATTTTAAGCTCCCCAATATTTTTGAGCATAGGAATAAAATCTTAAATCAAATTAAATAACTATTTTCTTTAGGTCCGATAGACCGATTGGTCTCTGTTGACATTAACCATCATCATCATCATCATCATTAAAATTTTAATTTTAATTTACAAGTAATAATTTTCAATCTACACTACATCTCATATCTTTAGAAGAGTGTTTAATTCGTGGGTTTCTCATTTCAACTAAATCATAAATTTCAATTAAAAATATCATGTTGCTCCTTCTTGGAGCTATATTTGGATGTCCTCATAAATACATAAATAGTCAAAATATTTAGTGATTATAGAACGAATAAACATATTCTACAATATTTTGTTACAAAAATTTGTAAGATCAATTTTGTTTAGTATTTTATCTGAATTATATAGCTTCTTCTCATGGTTTCACTTGAATAAAGAAAGAGTGCCAATTCACAGCATCCAAGTGTCATTATTAACGTATGCCACAATACATACAATATTTTGATATCTTACTAAATGTATGATAAAAAATTTGTGATGTTCCATGTGTTGGTGAATTTTTAGGAAATTTTCCTAGTAATTTGCAATCATATTATTTAGATATCCATGATAGTGCTTATTCGAGTTGTTTTCAAGTGACTTTTTCAAAAAAAAAAAAAAAAAAATTATAATCTAAATTGAGAATTTTTCGAATGATTTATGATCATTTCATTTACATGTCTATAAGTGTGATTTTTTGAAAAAAAAATTTGCTTATTTTCATATTGAATTGTCTGGAATGTGGCAACGATTCATTGAAATCACAAGTTTAATGTGTGAAATTTTCACAATAGAAGTTCCCAAGGGGTTTTCCAATGTGTTGAATTCATATATTCAATCAAAAAACCAATTTAAACAACAACAACAACAACAAAAAAATCCACAATTCTTTCTATCAAAATCATGCTAAAAATGCAAGGGAAACTCCAAAAAGTAACACTTAAAGAGAACTTCATACTTGTAAGGCATGCATACCAATTGAATACAACATTATATAGTCTACATAGTTGGTAATTATATTTCTCAGTTATTGATTGTTGGTAATGTTTTTCTTCAATCTCATATGTTCTTAGATTCTCCATATAGAGTGGAATTTACTTCTCAATTGAATAATGTTCTTTTTTTAATATTTCAAAAATAATATTCCTTTTAATAATAATATTTGAAACAATTTTTAGTTTAATCTATTTTAAATTTAACTATAACTAAAAATATATATAATTTAAAGTTTTAAAGTTATGTAATATGGATTAATTTTCCCTTTTAAATCTAAATTTATGAAAAAATAAAATCATATTTTAAGATCATATATATATATATAGGTATTTTGAATGTTTCCCAGTTAAGTCTACAATTGTTAATATAAACATTTGTTTCCATAAACAATGAACCAATGATGGATGTCATCATATAGTTTTACTTTATTTATTAACATGTTTGTTTTTTTTATAAAAAATTTATTATTTTATTTATATGCTATTATAATTTTATAATTTTAGATATAAAAAGAAATATATATTTGTAATTTTATATTTTATGTAATTTTTTAATAAAATTAATAATTATTATGATATTAATATTTTTTTTCTTTTTAATTACATAAATGCATACTTATATTATGGTTAAATTTTCAAATTATTTTAAGACTCCTTCAAGATGTGATGCAAGAGCTAAAGAGTGTTCCATATTCCAGGAATTTCTTGATGATCATGTTCAAGACACCAAAAGCATCTCCATTCCAGGAGATTATGACCAAAATGTGCCCTACATGGCCCTCACAAGAGGAAAGTAGGTGATGTCGCATTAGCTAGCTAAGTGTTGTCTCTCCAAAGTTATATAGAAGCCATCCCTTGTCACCTTGAGGATGACCATCATCATCTAGATTGTGGATCAAGTGATTCTCATCAAATACTGGCAATGGAATACTAGGGTAGTCACATATTCACTCATCACACCATCAATATCTCCAATGCTAAAAATCATGGGATTAATGTTCTAACATTTAGGAATTTCTCTAGTTGTAAATCATTATATAAATCCCTCTATTAGCCAAATTATATATCATAGGTATTGAAAATTTCAGCATCAAAGTAAATCTACCTCTCTATACTTTGGATGTGAGAACTTCTATTCCACTGGTAAGGAGGTATGGAAATCACCTATAACATCCTCTACTACAGTGATGTCAAACATCTCACAAATTCTCCTTATAATAAAGTTTATGTAAATTGATCATTAGGTAAATAAAATCATAGAGGCATCGCAGAGGAGCATAATTAAAGTTATCATAATAATCAATACTTATCACATATATCACTACAACAAGTACCGTATAGAGCTTCCCTCTATTATATTTGTGATGAATAGTTGGAAAACCATACTATGTGTTTCAAACACCGAAGGGGAAGTTAAAATTCCTAGGTCAATCCATTAGTCCATGGGCACAACTATAGAGGGTGGCAATGCGTTGGGAAAGAGTTAAGGGTTTGGTGACATAGCCAAGAGACCAACTACTTGATGTCCAACATACAGAGTGTATATATGTAAAAAGGGATCAATCATGGAGACATGAGTTACCCCTTTTATTGGTGTACTATTTCCACCACTCTAATACAACTTAAGAAATGATGATTTATTTCTCATAAAGTTTGGGAAAATACAAGGATTTATTTTTATTTGGGTAGGATTAAGTGCTCTAACAACTAGGTGATGGCTAATCAGGTGGATAGAGCTCATAATAGGTTTTTCCCCATGATCTAATTATGTTCCCAACCATATCTTGTATTTTTATATTTTTTTTTATATATTATTATGGATTTATTTTACTTTATCATTTTCTTGGTGGCATAAACCTCTTTCCAAACTATTTCAAAAGATGATGATAAGACAGTGACACTTTCTATGACCACTTCGCACCTTTATCAAGAATCAAATAGAAATACAATTAATAATGGAATGTGTTATGTATGGTATATCATAGGGATGCCACTCCAATTATGGCCTCCATAGTAGTGCCCTTTAATTACAACCCTCACGGTAGTGTCCTTCTAGCATGGCACATGAAGCCATTTGTGATGTAAGCACAATTGGCAATGAATTTATATAAGTTCACTTTAGCATGAAAACTATAAAGTTAAATAAGAGCGCATGGATGAGGCAGATTAATTATTTTTCAACCTGGAGAGGTTTGACCATGTAATTATTTATCTTTCGAATAGTCACTGATTGAATGCCATATTTTATTCCCATAGGCTATTTTTAAGGAAAATGGGGATCAATTATTACAATTATTTAGATATCATACAAGTAAAAAGAGTAATATTTGGATGTGTCAATGTATAGTTAAATTAAAGGGTCTTATTAAGTGAATGTGGGTAAACTTAAAAAAAATATAAAATCAATTTATATTATTGAGTAGGAAAAAGTAGAAAGTGGGAGATTCGTGGTATTTTTATGACCCATGGTATCGACCTATTGTATTATTACTAACAATCAATCTCATTATCTCTATCTCTCCCTTTCTCGCATACACACTCCCCTTCACCTTTCTCAAGAATCCTCTTCCACCTTCCCCCTAATTTTATCTCTCACGCCGTCTCTCCCCATCGCCCTCCACCCCCTCCCCTCTGCTCTCTCTTTCTCTCCCACATTATACCACCAATTATACTCTACATCTCCCGAACTACCACTTCCACTCCCACCGTCCACCTCCCTTTATTTTTTTTTCTTATTCCTTCCCACTCCCTCTCTCTCTCTTCTCTCTTTCTCTATCTCTTTTCCTCCCTAACTCTTGTCACACACATTCTCTCTCTATATATATCCCTTCACACTTTACCTCTCCCTCGTTCACTCCCACTCTCTCACATCATCTCCCCCATCAGCCCTCTCTCTCTCTCTCTCTCTCTCTCTCTCTCTCTCTATATATATATATATATATATATATATATATATATTCCACTGACTCTCTCTCTCCCACCCTACCACTCTTTATCCCCCCATGTCACTCTCGCTACATATCTCACTATATCTCTTCTCCCTTACCTCTCCATCCTTATTTATCTTGCTTCCTCCCCCCTCCCTCCCTCCCTCCCTCCATCCATATCTCAACCCTTTTGCATCCCCCACCTCCCTCTACCTCTCTAACGATCCCCCTTGTTCTCTCTCTCTCTCTCTGCCCCTCCCCCAATGTTCCTAGACCACTCCCATCCATGCCCTTCACTCTATCACCCTCCATTCCTCCCTCCCACTTTATTTCCACCTCTCTCTCTCTCTCCCCCTCACCCCCTCTCTATATCTATCCCCCATTCTCTCTCTCTCTCTCTCTCTCTCTCTCTCTCTCTATATATATATATATATATATATACTCCACTCCCTCCCTCTCTTTTTCTCTCTCATTTCCCCCACTCTCTCCCCCTCTCCCCTCCTCTATCCCTCACTCACTCCCTTTGATTCTTTCTCCCTCCCCCCATCCCCCACTATCTCTACCCCTCTTCCCTTATCTCTCTCTCTCTCTCTCTATCCCCCTCTCTCTCCCACTCTCCTCGTCTCCCCATATCTCTCTCTCCTGATCTCTCTGCCCTCTTTTTCTCTCTCTCACCCCCTCCCCCTCTATTTATCTCCCTATATATATATATACCTCCCTGACTTCTCTCCCTCTCTCTCCCTCTCTTGTTCACTCTCCCTCCTCCTATATCTCTCTCTCCCCCATTCCAACTCTCTCTCTCTCTATCTCCCTGCCTCCCTGCCTCCTTCCCTCCCTCTATCCCTTTGCCCCCAATCTCTCTCTCTCCCTCTCCCTCCCTCTAGCTCTCTATCTCTCTCACTCTCCCCCCCCCTCTATATTTCTCTTCCCCCCCCCCTCTCTCTCTCTCTCTCTCACTCATTCAGTCACTCTCACTCTTTCTCCATCCCCCCACCGCCCTCTCTCTCTACCCCTCTCCCCCTCTCTATCTCTCTCCCCCTATCTATCTCTATCTCTCCACCCCTCCCCCTCTCTCTCTACCACCTTTATCTATCTTTCGCTCTCCCTCCATCTCTCTCTTTCACTCTCACTCTCCCACCCTCTCTCCTTTCCTCCCCCGCCCTCTCTCTCTCTCCCTCTTTCTCTCTCTTCCCCTCTTTTGCTCTCTTTTCCCACTCTCTCTCTCCATCTCTCTCTCCCACTACATATCACTCCCCCTCTCCCACTCTCTCTCCCACTCTATCTCTCCTTCTATCTCTCTGTCTCCCCCTCTCTCCCCCCCTATTTCTCGCTCTCCCTGTCCCTCTATCTCACTCTCTTTTTCTCCTTATCCTTCTCACTCCCCCTCCCCCTCACTCTCTCTCTCTCTCTCTCTCTCTCTCTACCCCACTCTCTCTTTATCCCTCTCCCTCACTCGCTCTCTCCCTCTCTCTCTCTTTCTCTCCCTTCCTCCATTTCTCTCTCTTTCTCTCTCTCTCTCTCTATCACTCTCTCGTATTGTCTATCCCCCCCCCCTCTCTCTATACATCTCCTTTTATCACTCTATATTTCTCTCTCGCCTCCCCTCTCTCTATTTTTGTGTCTCTTTACCTGCCTCCCTCTCTCTCCACCTCTCCCCCTTTACCTCTCTCTCTCTCTCTCTCTCCCCTTTGTATGTCCCTCCCCCTCCCCCTCCTCTCTCCCTCCACACCTCTCTCTCCTACTCCACCCTCCCTCTTCTTCCCCCTCTCCCTCTCTCCCACTCCCTCTCCTTACCTCTCCCTACCTCTCTCTATTTCCTCCCCTCTCTCTTTCTCTCTGTCCCCTCTCTCTCTTTCTAAAAATATATGCACGCTAATTTCTAAAGTGAAAAAAATAAAAAAACCTTAATATTATATCTAATTTATACAAATTATTTAAGGAGACATTATTTAAAAAAAATTAGGAGAGATTTTATATATATCATGATAAATTTTGAATTGAATTGACCTCACCATATTAATATATAGTAAATTAAAGGTATCTTCAAATAAAGTGACTATAGCTCATTAAGGATCTTAATTAGAAGACATAAAGGTTATTAATCAAAAGGATGTTTTCTATATTTCTGATCATCTTTGCACCAATTTTTTTAATTGGTTTATTTAATATCAGTATAAGTTTTCACTCTAATTTAATGTAAAATTGATTAATTATTTTTTCATTCACATGGAAACAAAAAAGAAGAAGAAGATTTAAATATACTATAAATTGCTAGAATTTGGAGTAGGTTTTAGCCATATATATATATATATATATATATATATATATATATATATATAATCCTTATTAAAAGAGTTGGTAAAAGTCACTTTACATTTACTTAAAAACTATAATAATATATGCTCTTGGCAACCATTCTTCAACCGAGCCATATTCAAAAATATAACCTTATATTTATAGTTTTGACCCTAAGGAGCGCTAAAGAGATTTTAGAGTGGATACATCTCACTAGTCAAATGCAGATGACATCACCCTACAAACAAGATGATTTGCATATCATCATTGTCATTATTCATTTACCCTTACATCCAACGTTCAATCCCAGCTACCAGGAATTACACAAACCATACAACTATGGTTGACATCATAGCTTGAGATCCATACATATTATCTTGTAAAGTACCTGCAACAAATTAAATAAACACATCATAAATAAATAAAGTACCTGCAACAAATTTGTTGTAAAAAATAATAGCCCAAAGACAGTTTGGGTTTGGTTTTGGGTAGAAGCAACTACAATAGCACATTGGAACATGACAACCCTCCCCTTCGGAGTTCCTGTGACAAACTCTCCCCTTGGAAGTTCCTAATTAATGATTTTCATCATGGACTGGTAATTAGGTGGTTTCTACCATGTTCGACACCAACACATTTATTCACATGGATAGATTCATAAATTGGGTTGATTGAGATCGCGGTGAAGGCCCTGGGTCACATCTAATTTTTTGGTCTGGGCTGGGAGGATTTATTGAGTATTCATGATTGTATACATGATCCTATCTATATGGATGATTTTTTCCATACCACCGATCCATTTCTATTATCTCTTTATAGGGGTGGTTGCGAGCATATCATGGTCTCATGTGTCATTTTATGCCTAGTGTAACATTATATGGTTAGCCGTATTTATACAAGAGATGCCATATCTTGTAAATGTTTAATTTGGTAGGTTTTCCAAAGGGGTTCTATGTTCTTTTCCTTGGTTCATAAAGAATTTTAGAAATCACTTCATGCTCTGCCTTCATTCTTTAAGGGGCTTCTATTACATAGTAATTTGTTACCGTGGTCATTTTTCCGTACTTGATCCTGAAATGCCCCATGACAAATCTTGTGCAATGTTTCCATCATCAATAAATATGTTAACATATCCCCTTGAAGATCCAAATAAGATCTAAATCAAATGAATTTCAGATATTGGTCTGCTATACTTTTCGAGATATGATTTAAGGAACTTAGGGTTTTTGTAGGATCCCGAATTTCATGTCAAACAGGTGACCTTGAGAAAATCGTCATAACTTCTTGTCTGAGCATTGGATTTAAATTATTAAAAAGTGACAGAAAGAGGATCGGTTGTAGTTTTTTGCGCATTATTTTTAGGACCGAATTTTGAAACTGTGACATGTGGCACTTCGTAAAAGTTCACTCTACTGAACTATTCTATAATCAGGTCATCGTAGGAGATTGGGCATAACTATTTCTTGAAGAATCCAATGTTGATCATACCTATGACATTGGAAAGAGTACTCAGAGGGCTACCACAAGCTGCAATTTTAGACTTGAAGATTGGAAATTACATAAATAAAACATATTCAATACCGATCTTCTAGAAGGCAAGAAAAAATATTCAATCAAGGATCACTGCAGTAAGGACAACACATCAAAAATCAAGGGTAAGTCTGCTACAACAAGGTATGTATGATTAATTTTTTAATTTTAATTTGAATACCATCTTTGACATGTTTTTTTATAGGACATTGTAAGTATCTTTTATGTATGTTTGATTGGGTTCTGTTTATAAATGTTGAACATATTTACATTTGAAGTTTGAATATTTCTCTGACATATGGTTTGTAGGAAAGTGTAAGTATTTTGTTTGTATATTTGTTTGGGTCGTGTTCATTAATGCATGTGTATGAAGGCGGACACAATAGGACAACTCAGACACATATAAGAAGGACAATGCAATGCCAAAGTACCATTACTTGAAGCAAACACAACAATACCTTAACAACTCTTAGTGTTCAAAGAAGTAGTCTCAAGTCAAGTATCAGGTTGTGTCAAAAGTTAGTATTGTAAAAATCATCATTGTAAAATTGTAAAAGAGTCATTATTGTAAAAGAGTCAATGTGCATAGAGTTGGAGAGGCACTTTTTGGAGGTGTAAGTGTTATTTTTGGATAATGTTATGGTTGGATTGTAGGTCATAGTGTGATTGGGTGCTTGTTCTAGTTCAATAAAATAATTGTGAATCATATTTCATCATGGAGCATTTTCCCTGGTATGAGAGTACACACTCTTGTATTATTTATGGTCATTATAGGGTGGCAAGGAGGTGCTAGTTTGGTGCATGAAGTCACCTACAGGTTGGATCCTGTGAACACTTTAGGGTCGTTGGATGGTCTAGGATGTCGGGGCATCCATTCACGTGAATAATAAAGAAACCAAGGCCTTGGGGTGTCCTTACAGTGGGAGCTAAAGAAGAATGCTTTGATAGAATTCTAGGTAGTTTTACCTTTCATTTAACTTGAGGCTACATATTAAAGAATTTATTAGAAAAGCCTTTAGGGGTTTTTGAATCAGAGGGGGTTTTCCACCTAAAATTCATGTGCCTATTGTGTTCTATTTTTTAGTGTTGTTACTGGATAAACAACAAGAATAATTGAATATTAACTAATGCTCTAAAAATATTTAAAAGTGCTAATTGATAAGAAATACTGATTCACCCCTCTCTCTTAGAATTTCGAACGATTGGTATCAGATCTTGGTTCGTTCAATAGTAGTCTAACAACTGGAAGGAGATCATGGAGTATACAAAGAATAGAGTTCCTCTGTTCAAAGAAAATAACTATGTACTTTGGAGTGGAAGAATGTAGGTTCATTTTCTAGCAGAAGGATATGAAGTATGGAAAATCATTGACAAAGGTTTTACAGTGATCCGTGATGAACAAGGAAAGAAAAATATAATATATGATTTAAAGTCTAAAGATCTCATTATCAATGGGCTTATCGAATCTGTCTATCTTAAGGTACTGAGTTGCAAAACAGCTAAAGAAGTATGGGGCAAGCTTGAGAATATATATGCAGGTGACTCAAATGTGAACGAAACAAAGCTTCTAATTTACAGGGAAAAATTTGAGCAACTCAAAATGAAGGAAGATCAAAATATTGGTGCATACTTATAGTGTGTTGGTGAAATAACATATGCATTGGAAGGTTTTAGGAGAATCTGTCGACATGAAAATTATTTTCCCAAAGATCCTTAGAACCTTTCTGGCAAGGTTCAACCCAAAGGTATCTGTCCTAGGATATAGTTCGAATCTAGCCAATCTCAGCAAACATGAATTTCATGGATTTCTTATGACATATGTAATGAGGATTGAAGAAAAGGACGACACATATCACCTAGAAACATCATTCTCTACATCCAAGAAAACTAGTAAAGAAAATCATACTCCAAAAGAGAAAACTTGTAGTTGTAAGGAAGAAGAAAAGGAAGAAGATTAAGAAGAATTTTTAGATAAATAATTTTCCCACTACACACGAAAAATGAGAACAGGTATGGGGAAATTCAAAGGTAAACTTCCATTGATATGTTTTGATTGTGGTGAGGTTAGGCATTTTGTAGCCAAGTGTCCTAAAAAAACTGAGGTTGTTATGAAAGGAAAGAAAGGTTCGAGGAAGTTCAACAAGAAATGCAAGAAGAAATGTTTTAAGAAGAGTTTCTTCTCCAAACAAGATAACTACTCATCCAATGAAGATAGTCATAACAAAGAAGAAATCAACGGAAGAGTATTGTTTATGGCCAAGCATAATAATATGGAAGCATCTGACAAAGAATAGATGGTTGAGGTTGAATCTCAAAATGAAGTGATCAGGTTTGTCACTCTCTCTCTCATTCCCTCCCTCCTCTGTACTCTCTATCTCTCCCTCCCTCCTCTCTCTATCTCTCTCTATCTCTCTCCCTCCCTCCTCTCCCTCTCTCTCCCCCCTTCTGTCTCTCCCTTCTCTCTCCCTATCCCCCCTCTCCATCTATTCCCCGCATTCTCTCTCTCTCCCTCCCTTCTCTCTCTCTCTCTCTCTCTCTCTCTCTCCCCCTCTCTCTCCACCCCCTCTCTATATCTTTATCTCTCCCCCTCTCTCACCATATATCTCTCTCCCTCTGCCTCTCTCTCTCTCTCTCTCTCTCTCTCTTTTTGTGTGTGTGTCTCCCTCTTCCCCTCTCTCTCTCTCTCTTTGTCTCTCTCTATGGCATTCTCCCTCCCTCTCTCTCTCTCTCTTCCTTATGCTCTCTCTCGCTCCCTCCTCGTGCTCCCTTTCTGCCTCTCTCCCTCCCTCCCTCGCTCTCTCTCTCCCTCCCCCTTTCTCCCCACTCTCTCTCTCCCTTCTCTTCCCCTCTCTCTCTCTCCCCCCCCCACTCTCCCCCCTCCCATCTATCTCTCTCCACCCCTCACTCTCTTTCTCTCTCCTTTGTTTGTCCCAACCCCTCCCCCTCTCACCCTCCCCTCCTCTGTCTCTTCCTCTCTCTCTCCCTCTCTCTCCCCTCTCTCAATATCCCTCCCCACCTATTTCTCTCCCACCTCCCTCTCTCGCTCTCTCTCTCTCTCTCTCTCTCTATCTCTATCTCTCCCCCTCTCTCTCTCTCTCTCTCACCTTCCTTCTCTTTCTCTCTCTCATTCTCTCTCTCTCCCTTTCTCTCTCTCATCGGTGTGTCTCTCCCCATCCCCCTGCCTTCCTCACCCCCCCTCTCCCTCAACTTCCCTCACACTCACCCGCCCCGCCACCCCACCCTCTCTCCTTCTCTCTCTCCCTTTGTCCCTCATGCCCCCCCCTCTCTCTCTCTGCCTCCCGCCCCCCCTCTCTCTCTCTCCCTCCCTCACACTCCCCCCCCCTCTCTCTCTTCCTCTGATCCAACCCCCGCCCCCGCTCTCCTTCTCCATTCTCTCTCTAAAACCCCCTCACTATCTTTCCCTATATATCCCTATCTCTCCCCCTATCTCCCTCTCTCTCCCCATCTATCTCTGATCCTCTTTGTCTCTCTCACTCCCTGCTCTCTCTTTGTGTCTCATTTCACACCTCTCTCTCTTTGTCTCTCCCTCTAGCCTTCTCTCTCTCTCTCTCTCTCTCTCATTTCGTTATACTCTTTTCCTCCCTCCCCTTGCTCTCTCTCTATCTCTCTCCCTCCCCACCTCCCTCTCTCCCTCCCCACCTCCCTCTCTCCCTCTCTCCATCTCCCTTCCCCACTCTCTCTCTCCCTCTCCCTTCCTCTCTCTCTCTCTCTCTCACTCTCTGTCTCCCTCTCCCTCTCTCTATCCCTCTCCATCTCTCCCTATTCCTCTCTCTATCCCTCTTCCTCCCAATCTCTCTCTCTATGTCTTTCTCTTTCTCTCTCTCTCTATCTCTGTGTCTCTTCCCCATTCTTTCTCTCTCTCCCCGCCCCTCTCCCCCTCACTCTCTTTATCTCTCCTCTATTTGTATCCACTCCTCCCCCTCTCACCCTCCCCTCCTCCCTCTCTTCCTCTCTCCCTCCCTCTCCTATGTCTCTCTCTCCCCCTCTCCATTTCTGCCTTCCCCATCTCTCCCCCACCCTCCATTCCTCTCCCTCCCTCTCCCCTCTCTCAATCTCTCTCCCCCCGCTCTCTCTCTCGCCTCCCACTTTGTCTCTCTCTCTATATTTCTATATTTATCTCTCACCCTCCTCCCTCTCTCTATCTCCCTCCCCCTCTCTCTCTCTTGCCTCCCCTCTCTCTTTCTCTCTATCTCCCTCCCTCTCTCTCTATCTCTCCCTATCTCTTTATCTCTCCCTCTCTCTCTCTCATCAGTTTGTCTCTCCCCATATGCCTCCCCCCTCCCTCCCTCTCCCTCTCCGCCCCTCTCTCCTTCTCCCTCTACCCCCCCCCCTTCTCTCTCTCTCTCTCTCTCTCACTTTTCCTCCCCCTCTCCCCCCCCCTCTCTCCCTCTCCCTTCTCTCTCTCCCCCTCCCTCTATCTTCCCCTGTATATCCCTATCTCTCCCCCTTTGGCCCGCTCTCTCCCTCTGCCTCATTGTCTCTTTCACTCCCCTCTCCCTCTCTATGTCTCCCTCTGCCCCTATATCTATCTGTCTCTCCCTATGCCCTTCACTCTCTCTCTCTCTCCCCTTTCCTTATACTCTCTCTTCCTCTCTCCCCATGCCTCCCCATGCTCTCTCTCTGTATCCCTCTCTTCATCCCCCTCCCTCCCCGCCCCTCTCTCTCTCTCCATATCCCTTCCCCACTCTCTCTCCCCCTCTCCCTTCCTCCCTCTCTCTCTTTCTCTCTCACTCTCTCTCTCCCTCTCCCTCCCACTCTCTCTCTATGTTTGTCCCTCACTCTCTCTCTCCCCCCCTCACTCTCTTAATCTCTCCTTTGTTTTTCTCTAACCCTCCCCCTCTCTCTCCTCCATCCACCCTCTCCCCCTCTCTTAATCTTCTTCCCCCCTGCTCTCTCTCTTGCCTACCTCTTTGTCTCTAGCTCTATATCTCTTTCTCTCTCTCTCACCCTCTCTCTATATCTCTCCCTATCTCTTTATATCTCCCTATCCACCCCCGCACTCCCTCACCCCCCCGAAGCCCCTCCCCGCCCTCTCTCCTCTCCCTCCCGCCCCTCTCTCCTTCTCTCTATCCCCTCCTCTCTCTCTCTCTCCGCTCCCTCCCTCTCTCTCTCTGCCTCCCCTCCCCCTTCCTCTCTCTTGCCTCCCCTCCCTCACTTTTCCTCCCTTAGCCTCACCCCCACCCCCACTTTCTCTCCCCCATCCCTATCTCTCCTCCTCCCCTCCCTCACTTTTCCTCACTCAGCCTGTCCTCCTCCCTCCCCACTCTCACTCTCTCTCTCCACATCCCCCCCCACTCTCTCTCCCCCTCTGTCCTCACCCTCTCTCTCCCCCTCCCTCCTCTATCTCTCTCTCTCTCTTCCCCCTCCCTCTATTTCCATCCCCCTTGTCTCCCTCTACCTCCCTCCCTCTCTCTCGCCTTTCATCTCTCCCTCCCTCTCTATATCTCTCCCCCCTCTCTCTCTATCCCCCTCTTTCTCTCGCTCTTAGGTCCTAATGTGAAAAAAACAAAACTTGATAATATATATAATTCATACAAATTCTTTGAGGAAATATTAGACACTTTAAATATATCTAATAATAAATTTTGAATTGACTTCACCTCACCATAAGAAAGTGACTATAATACATTAAAGTAGAACAAATTAAGGTTATTAACTAAAAGATCTTCTCCAAATTTCTAATTGTTTTTCATCAATTATTTTAATTACTTTAGTTAATATTAGTCTAAATTTTACTCTCATTTAATATAAATTGATAAATTATTTTTTCATTGACATTGAAACATAAAGTATATTGAAGTGAACTACAAATTGCTAAAATTTCTTATCCATTTTAGCTAAAATATATAAAAACCTTATTAAAGGACTCGATAAAATCACATTAAATTTACTTCAGAACTATAATAATATATGCTTTGGCAACGGGTAAAATGGTCTTAACCTAACAATCTTCCAAAACATAACCCTATAATTTTTTTTTTAGTTTTGACAGTAAGGAGCGCTGAAGAGCTTTGCCGAGTGGATACATCTCACGAGTCAAATGCAAAAACAATGAAAATACAATGTAGAGGAATGTGGAAGGAAGATACTGGGAAGCTGGAGCGATACACCAGTTCGAGTCTAGTGGAAACTCGACGAATTAGATGAAGTTTGGTTGCACATGAAAATTGCAATGAAGGCTGTATTGCACAACCTCTAAAGTAATTAAATAACTCTTGTATTTCATCAAAAAAGAGTCTTAAGATTTCGATACTAAGTCGACTAATTCAAATTGGCATCAATAGCTCAATAAATAAAAGTTTATACTTGCATAGGAAAGATCCTCAAAATCCATATTTCTATCGTAGGCGGCCGGGTTGAAATTGGTATCAAGAACTCAATCAATTTTAGATTAAAATAAACTACTATGATATTAAAAAGAAGTGACACCTAAAAACGAGTTTATTCTTCCTCTCGAAGCGGAACGGAACACACAAATTTGAAAGCCAACACAAAAATAAACGTAAATCGAACAAGATAACTAATTAATTAAAGAAAAAAAAGGCCAGAAAGGAAGAAGGCCATGAGGCCTGTTTGAGGGAGGTTAAGTAATTAAAGAAAATGAAATAAAGAGTTGTTGAATTAATTAAAGAAAATGAAGTAAAGAGTAAATGCGAACAAGAAGTTTACATTAACAATAAATTACATTAAATTTAAATAAACACAGTAGAAATAAATAAAATACCTGGAAACAATTTGAAGTAGTAAAAAATAATAGCCCAAAAACAGTTTGGGTAACAGCAGCAACAAGAGCTCATTGGAACATAACAACTCTCCCCTCTGGGTTCTGTCACAAACTCTCCCGTAAGCGGTTCCTGTGAATCAAGAAAGGGCATTGATTGCATAGAGCTGATGATCTTCGGGAGCTGATGAGCCAAATTCATTGTGCTCATCAATAGAATAGAAAGAGAATTCATCAACAATGCTTCCAACCCACTGTCGTCCTCTTATGTCAACACACAAAAATGGAGGCGCTTCACACAAAACATACCACAACGGAATGAGGAAGAACGAGAGTGGAGATTTGAAATTATATGTGTTTCCACGTCCTTTTCTTTCAACGTAAAAACTAAAAATGATATCCCTGATTCTCTGTACCTCTTCGGTTTTCTTCGGCTTTTTCCCAGATCAACGGATACTTCCGTTTTCTTTAGCTTTTTCCAGATCAACAGATATACTTTATTCAAGGCTTTCACTCCCATTACCAACTCATCCATCCTAATTATTTCTATTTTAGGCAAGTCTGCCACTTCCAATTGTCCTATGTTTTCTAACCGAAGAAAATTCTTAACGGTCTATTAATTTCCATTATTTTAGAGTTTGTGTGCTTTTGTTGTTTTTCTGTTTTTCCATATTATGAAATTTTTAAGCTTTTGTATTTTTTTGCTTTTTATTATTATTATAAATCAGTAGTTTTTAAAACACTATAATTTAAAATTTAAAATTTAAAACGTATTTAAAAAAAAAATTAAATAAAAATTAAGATAATATAAAAATTTATTAACAAATTAAAAGTTTAAAAAAGTCTTTCAAATTACCTTTTAATTTGAAATGAGGCAAAATTATTTAGTAATATTGTTTGCATTTCATATATAGCTGCCAAAAAATTAAATAATAATTTATATAATTTTATGATAATATTTTATCTTATTGCATTTCAATTTCACGTTTTAGCTAGGCTAATATTTAAAGATATATATAAATATTATATATTGATAATATGATATAGGTTTTTTTATTTTTTATTTTTTATTTTTTATTTTTTATTTTTTATTTTTTTTTTTTATTTTTGTTTGTAAAATTGAAATTTTGATATAATTTATTATTATTATTATTAATGTTAAAAGTGTTATTTAATATCAAATTGTAAAATGTCAATTTTTTTACAAAATAAAAACGTAAAATAATTTTATGAATTAAAATTTACTTAGTTTTCCTTATACACAAAAACTGGTACACAAAAATAGTAATAAAACAAAAATCACATAAAATTAAATTTATCATTTTTATATTATATAAAATAGTTTTTGTAACTTGAATATATATAAAAAACTAATAATAATAATAATTAAATTTAAGATATAATATTTAAATAAATATTAAATATAATACAAAATTTGTTAATCATTTTTATAAAGAAAGTATGCATTCTTACCAACTTACAACAATAATAGGTAGTATTTTTCCTTGAATAATAAAGATGAGTCCACATGCATTAAGAGATAGCAGTATATGACAATTGTGTTGATAACACAAATATGATTTTTTCCCACTATTTTAAAAATTTATAAATAAAATATTTTAATATTTATTTTTAATAATGTAATTTAAAATAAACTAAAAAAAATTGGAAGAAAAAAATTGGGTTTCATTCATAACTTTTCTTTTGTCATCTAATGTACAATCCTTTCTATGTTTTAATATAAATTTGGCAATTAACATATTATTTTTTTTTTAAATATTAATCATAAATAAAACATGTATTTTAGTATGTATTGGATAGGTATAAGAAAGAGAAAACATAAATTTAATAATTAATATATATATATATATATATATATAAATAAAATGGATAGTAGTATAATATATGTTCCTAACAAAATTTACCAAATTTATTTATTTCTCATAAATTCTCTATAAATTAGTACACTTATATGTTGTCTATTAATATTACATTAACAAATAATAAGTGTATTTACACTACAAAAATTTTAAAAAAAATAATCATAAAAAAATTAAATTGCATTTTATTTCTTTAGTACAAGGTTCCTAATTGGATGAAATTGATATATGATATTTAAAATTATATTAATGTTGTAATTATAAAAAAAAAAAAATATTTCAATGTCCATAATAATTAAAATAATTTTATTTCAATTTCTGAGATATAAAATAATTTAAAAGAAATTGTTATCTTTTTTCTTTTGAATATTAAGAAGATGTGTAATTTTTTTCATTTAAAAACATTCCAATACAAATCTTGGATGAGATATTAGACTATTCATATCAACTAATATATTCCAATATAAACTCTATATATATTTATATAGAGATAGAAATAAAAATAAATTAATTTGATAATATTTAAAACAATTTTATATCAACCTCATATACTTATAAAAAAAAACTAATTCAATTTAAAATATGTTTTCCTATGTTAATAATTATTTTAGACTCTATGATATAAGAATTACGTGAAAAATCTTTAATCCTTAATACAATGTTTATACATGGAATATAAAAAATATTAATGATAAAAAGAAATTCAAGGTCAACTATAAATAAATAAAATGAAGGATATTTTTCATTTAATTAATATTTTCTTTCTAATTTATGGAATAATGTAATGTGTAACTCCATTATTTAATATGAAGTAGTATTTAAAATATATTAATAAAAAGGTGAATATTAGATATTGAGAGTGTAATTATTATATAAAAAGATTGACAAAAAAATAACTTATGATTAAATAAATTTAATGGGGTGTATCTAAAAAAAAGGATACCTATACTTATTTCCTTATTTAACACTAAGTCAACATATGGAATATATGGGTGTCGGGTAGTAGCATAAATCAATACTAGTTGTCTTTAGTAATTTCTCTAAAATCGAGCTAGAATTTATGGAAATCACAAGATCGATGGACAACTCTGCACAATTCATGTTCCCTGCACAATCCAAGTTCACTAGGATTTTTATGGGTGTTAAATCCATATATATAGTAAAAAAACTAGTTTAAATAACAAAATACAAGATTTTACCTTGAATATGTCCGTTGAGACTGAAAAGTCTTAAAGGTCTCACTAAAGACAACTCTTAAATCAGTATCTCAATGTAAACTAAGTATATTTTATACAAATAACTGAAAATAAAAATTATGATTAAAACATTTTAATGGCATGTGAATCAAAATGAAAGAGATGTCCAATTATTTTCTTATTTATTTTTGTATTGACACACTACATGTTTATGTGTATAATTATCATAAATCTACCTTAACCAAATACCATATCAAAGATAATAAAGTGGAGTTGCAAACTTTATTTTAAAAAATTTACAATGTAAATAAGGTTCTTATTTTAAGAAATTTTAGTTTTCCCGAATTTTGATATACCCAAAGAAAAAATGAATTTACATTCATAAAAAAATTATTACCATAAAATTTTAATGTAAAATATAATATATATATATATATATATATATTAAAATTAAAATTAAAATTTATAGGTAATAATTTTCAATCTACACTACAACCCATATCTTTAGAAGAGTGTTTAATTCATGTGTGTCTCGTTTCAATTAAATCATAAATTTCAATTAAAAATCTCATGTTTCTCCTTCTTGGAGCTATATTTGGATGTCCTCATAAATACATACAAAGTGAAAATATTTAGTGATTATAGAACGAATAAACATATATTGCAATATTTTGTTACAAAAATTTGAAAGATCGATTTTTTTTCTTATTTTATTTGAATTATCTAGATTCTTCTGATGGTCTCACTTCAATAAAGAAAGAGTGCCAATTCACAGCATCCAAGTGTCATTATGAACTTATGCCACAATACATACAATATATGTGAGAATAATCTAGATCATGCAGAAATAGATTTAGTTTTGGTTTGTTGAACGAGAGTGTGTATTTAGAAATTGGTTCCATCTATTTAGGTTTGTTTCCTCTTCTTCACGAATATTAGGTGAGTGCAATTTGCTATATAAGTGTGATGTAATCGTGCAATTGAATTCAATGATTTCAGTGAGCTTTGTCTCACGTTTCTCTGTTGTGTTGGGTGTGCGTTTGTTTTTATTGGGTATTGTGCGGATCAGAAAGCCTATAAATTGTTTGATCCAAGTTCACATACACTGTTTGGAAGTCGAGATGTGGTGTTTCATGAGCAGGCTGATAAATGTGATACAAAGAATGCTGCATGGCATATCTCTAATGATGCTCATGTCAAACTTGATACTTTGGTTAAACAGGAACAGGAACAGGTACAGGTACAGGTTCGGGATCAGGATGAGAGCAGTATGACCACCTCCAGCAGCAGTGATTCATCATGAGAGGGAGATTCACCTCAAAGCCGAAGAATCATGGATGGAACTCCAACAGGTATTGTAGCACCAAGAAGGTCAACCCGACAAACCCAGCTTCCTGCAAGGTATAGAGATTATGCCTTGATGTCTAATATCATGAATGTTGTAGAACCAGTTGATTATGAACAAGCTAAAGAACATGAACAATGGAGAAATGCTATGAATGATGAATATGACTCTCTAATGAAAAATCAAACATGGGAATTAGTGGAACTTCCTGAAAACAAAGTTCCAATTAGAAGCAAATGGTTGTATAAATCTAAATTTAAAGCAGATGGTAGCATTGATAAATTTAAGGAAAGATTAGTTGCTAAAGGATATGATCAATAGGAGGGAATTGACTATGAAGATACTTTTGCACCAGTAGCTAAATTGAATACAATTAGATTACTGATTTCCTTAGCTACAAAACATAATTGGAATATATATCAATTGGATGTCAAATCTGCTTTTCTAAATGGTGATTTAAAGGAAGAAGTTTATTTGGTTCAACCTGAAGGGTTTTTCAAATAGGGACAAGAGCATCTAGTCTGCAGGTTAAGAAAATCCTTATATGGTTTGAAACAGGCACCGAGATCATGGTATGTAAAGATTGATACCTTCTTTCTTTAGAATGGGTTTGTGAAAAGCAAAAATGATCCTAACTTGTATGTTAAGAAAGATGAAGAAGGAAATTTTTCTTTAATATCTTTGTATGTAGATGATCTCATTATCACAGACAGTGCTTACAAGTTAATTGAAGAAATTAAAGTTCAGTTGTCACAGAAGTTTGAAATGAAAGATTTGGGTGAATTTCATTATTGTTTAGGAATTGAGGTATGGAGAGAGCCTGGTAAAACATTGATCACTCAAAGAAAATATACAAAGGAAATTCTTAAAAATTTCAATATGAGTGATTGCAAATCTATGTGAACTCCCTTAGAACAGAATGCAAATTTGTAAAAAGAAGATGGAACTAAAGAGGTAGATGGAACATTATATCGTCAGTTGGTGGGAAGTCTGAACTATCTCACCACTACCAGACCAGACATTGCATACTCAGTCAGTATCCTTAGTCAATTCATGGCTAAGCCTTCAGGAAATCACTGGAATGCTGCAAAGAAAGTTCTCCGATACTTAAAAGGAACAGTGAATTTAGCTATTATGTATACTGATGAATTTGATGTTGCACTGACAGGTTTTTCTGATTCAGATTGGGCAGGAAATCTAGATGACAGACGATCTACCTCTGGCTATGCATTTCAGACAGGATCAGGGGTTGTATCTTGGAGTAGTAAGAAACAGCCAACTGTTTCTTTATCATCAACAGAATCAGAGTACAAAGCTTTGACCAATGCCACCTGTGAAACTATTTGGTTACGGAGAATTCTTGCAGATCTTGAAGAGGCGCAAAGTGGTTCAACATGCATCAATTGTGATAATCAAAGTGCTATCAAATTAGCACATAATCCAATATACCACGCCAGAACTAAACACGTTGAGTTGCAATACCACTTTGTATGTGAGAAAATTGAGTCAAATGAAATTGAATTAATATTTTGTAATACCAAGGATAATATGGCTGATATATTTACTAAGCCTCTTGGTAAAATCAAATTTGAAGTTTTTAGAAGTCAATTAGGTATTGTAGAAAATCCATTTCTCCATTAAGGGAGGATGTGAGAATAATCTAGATCATGCAGAAATAGATTTAGTTTTGGTTTGTTGAACGAGAGTGTGTATTTAGAAATTGGTTCCATCTATTTAGGTTTGTTTCCTCTTCTTCAGGAAGATTAGGTGAGTGCAATTTGCTATATAAGTGTGATGTAATCGTGCAATTGAATTCAATGAATTTAGTGAGCTTTGTCTCACGTTTCTCTATTGTGTTGGGTGTGCGTTTGTTTTTTAATTATATATTGATATCTTACTAAATTTATGATAACAAATTTGTGATGTTCCATGCATTGGTGAATTTTTAGGAAATTTTCCAAGTAATTTGCAATCATATTATTTAGATATCCATGGTAGTACTTATCTGAGTTCTTTTCAAGTGTGAATTTTTGAAAAAATTTCTATTTTATTTTCTAATCTAAATTGTGAATTTTACAAGTGATTTATGATCATATCATTTAGATGTCTATATGTGTGACTTTTTGAAAAGTTTTTATTTTCATATTGAATTGTGTAGAATCTGGCAGAGATTCATTGAAATCACAAGTTTAATGTGTGAAATTTACACAATAGAAGTTCCCAAGGGTTTTCCAATGTGTTGAATTCATATATGCAATCAAAAAACTAATTTAAACAAAAACAACAACAAAAAAATCCACAATTATTTTCTATCAAAATCGTGCTAAAAATCCAAGGGAAACTCCAAAAAGTAACACTTAAAGACAACTTCATACTTGTAAGGCATGCATGCCAATTGAATAAAGCATTATATAGTCTATATAGTTGGCCATTATGTTTCTCATTTATTGATTGTTGGTAATGTTTTTCTTCAATATGATATGTTATTAGACTTTCCATCTAGAGTGGAATTTACTTCTCAATTGAATAATATATTTTTTTTGTTATTTCAAAAATAATATTCCTTTTAATAATTATATTTGAAATAATTTTTAGTTTAATTTATTTGAAATTTAACTATAACTAAAAATATATATAATTTAAAGTTTTAAAGTTATGTAATATTGATTTCTTTTTCCTTTTAATATAAATTTATGAAACAATACAATCATATTTTAAGATCATATATATATATATAGGTATTTTGAATGTTTTCCATTTCACTCCACAATTGTTAATATAAATATTTGTTTCCATAAACAATGAACCAATGACCATGTCATCATATTTTTTTACTTTATTTATTAAGATTGTTGCTTTTTTATAACATTTTTATTATTTTGTTTAGATGCTATTATAATTTTATACGTTTAAATAGATAATAAAAAAAACTATTTGTAATTTGTAATTTTATATATTTTTTTAATAAAATTAATAATTATTATAATATTAAATTTTTTTTTTCTTTTTAATTACATAAATACATACTTATATTATGGTTAAATTTTTAAATCAGTTCAATACTCTCTCAAAATATGATGTAAGGGCTAAAGGGTGTTCCATATTCCAGGAATTTCTTGATGGTCATGTTCAAGACACCAAAATCATCTCCATTATAGGAGATCATGACCAAAATCTGCCCTACATGGCCCTCACAAGAGGAAACTAGGTGATGTGGCATTAGCTAGCTAAGTGTTGTCTCTCCAAAGTGATATAAAATCCATCCCTTGTCACCTCAAGGATGACCATCATCATCTAGATTGTGGATCAAGTGATTCTCATCAAATAGTGGCAATGGAATACTGGGGTAATCACATATTCACTCATCACACCATCAATATCTCCAATGATAAAAATCAAGGGATTAATGTTCTAACATTTAGGGACTCCTCTAGTTGTAAATCATTATATAAATCCATCTATTAGCCAAATTATATATCATAGGTATTGAAAATTGCACAATCAAAGTAAATCTACCTCTCTATACTTTGGATATTAGAACTTCTAGTCCACTAGTAAGGAGGTAAGGAAATCGCCTATAACATCCTCTGCTACTGTGATGTCAAACATCTCACAAAATATCCTTATAATAAAATTTATGTAAATTGATCATTAGGTAAATAAAGTCATAGAGGAAACGCAAAGTACCATAACTAAATTTATCGTAACAACCAATACTTATCACATATCTCACTACAACAAGTCCCATATAGACCTTCCCTCTCTTATATTTGCGATGAACACTTGGATAACCGTGCTATGTGTTTCAAACACCCAAGGGGAAGTTAAAATTCCTATGTCAATCCATTAGTCCATGGGCACAACTAGAGAGGGTGGAAATGCATTGGGAAAGAGTTAAGGGTTAGGTGACATAGCCAAGAGACCAACTACTTGATGTCCAACATATAGAGTGTATATATGTAAAAAGGGTTCAATCATGGAGACGTGAGTTACCTCTTTTATTGGCATACTATTTCCACCACTCAAATACAACTTAAGAAATGGTGATTTATTCCTCATAAAGGTTGGGAAAATACAAGGATTTATTCACTTTAGCATGAAAATTGTTAAGTTAACTAACAGTGCATGGATGAGGCAAATTAATTATTTTTCAACTTGGAGAGGTTTGACCATGTAAATTTTTATTTTTCAAATAGTCACTGATTGCATGCCCTATTTGATTCCCATAGGCTATTTTATAAGGAAAATGGGGATCAATTAATACAATTATTTAGCTATCATATAAGTGGAAATAGTAATATTTGGAAGTGTCAATGTATAATTAAATTAAAGGGTCTTATTAAGTGAATGTGGGTAAAATTAAAGAAAATATAAAATAAATGTATATTATTGAATAGGAAAAGGTAGAAAAGTGGAGATTCGTGGTATTTTTATAACCCATGGTATCAATCTATTGTATTATTACTAACCACCAATCTCATTATCTATATCTCTACCTTTCTCATAGGCGCACTCCCCTTCACCTCTCTCAAGAATCCTCCTCCACCTCCCCTCTAATTTTATTGCTTGCGCCCTCTCTTCCCCTCGCACCCCCCCCCCCCCCCTTCTTTGTCTCTCACTCTCTTTGTCTCCCCCATTGTACCCCCAATTATTCTCTACATCTCCCTAACTACCACTTCCACTCCCACCATCCCCATCCCTTTATTTATTTTTCTTATTCCTTCCCGCTCCCTCCCTCTCTCTTTTGTCTCTCCCTATCTCTTTTCCTCCCTAACTATTGTCTCGCACATTCTCTCTATATATATATCCCTTCACACTTTACCTCTCCCTCTTTCACTATGACTCTCCCACATCGTCTCCCCCATCAGCCCTCTCTCCCTTCCCCTCCCATCCTCCCTTCATCTCTCTCTCTCTCTCTCTCTCTCTCTCTCTCTCTCTCTCTCTCTACACACACACACACACACACACACACATATATTCCACTCACTCTGTCTCTCCCACCCTACCACTCTTTATCCCCCTATGTCACTCTCACTATATATCTCACTATATCCCCTCTCCCTTACCTCTCCATCCTTCCCTATCTCGCTTCCTCCCCCACTCTCTCTTTCCCTTTCCCACTCTTTCACCCCAAGGCTCCCCCCATCCCTCTATCCATCTATCCAAATCTCAACCCTTCTTCATCCCCCACCTCCCTCTACCTCTCTAACCATCCCCCTTGTTCTCTCTCTCTCTCTCTCTCTCTATATATATATATATATATATATATACTCCACTCCCTCCCTCCCTCATTCTCTCTCATTTACCCCACTCTCTCTACCCCTCTCTTTCTCTCTCTCACCCCCTCCCCTTCCATTTATCTCCCTATATATATATATAGCTCCCCCACTCACCTTTCTCTCTCTCTCTCTCTCTCTCTCTCTTCCACTCACTCTCCCTCCCCCCCTCTGTCTCTCTCTCCCATTCCAACTCTCCCTCTCTCTCCATCTCTCTCCCTTCCTCCCTCTGTCCTTCTCTCTCTCCATCTGCCCCCCCTCTCTCTCTCTTCCTCTCCCTCCATATCGCTCCTTCTCTCACTCTCTCCCCCCCTCTCTCTCGCTCCCCCCCCCTCTCTCTCTCTATCACTCATTTAGTCACTCTCACTCTTTCTCCTTCCCCCTGCTACCCTATCTCTCTACCCCTCTCCCTCTATGTCTCTCTCCCCCTATATATCTCCATCTCTCCTCCATCCCCCTCTCTCTCTACCACCTTTATCTATCTTTCGCTCTCTGTCTCTCTCTTTCACTCTCACTCTCCCAACCTCTCTCCTTTTCTCCCCCTCCCCCTCACTTTCTCTCTCTCTCTCTCAGACCCCCTCTCTTTCTCTCTCTCCCCCTCTTTCACTCTCTTTTCCCCCTCTCCCTCTCCATATCTCTCTCCCACTACATATCACTCATCCTCCCCCACTATCTCTCCCACTCTCTCTCTCCCTCTATCTCATCATCTCCCCCTCTCTCTCCCGCTACATCTTTCTCTCTCCATCTCCTTCTCCTTCTCACTCCCTCTCTCTCTCTCTCTCTCTCTGCACCACTCTCTCTTTATCCCTCCCCCTCACTTGCTCTCTCCCTCTCTCCCTCTCTTTCTCTCCCTCCCTCCATTTCTCTCTCTTTCTCTCTCTCTATATCACTCTCTCACAATGTCTCTCCCCATCTCCCTCCCTCTCTTTCTCTATACCTCTCTCTTTCTCACTCTATCTTTCTTTCTTGCCTCCCCTCTCTCTATATTTGTGTCTCTTTACCTGCCTCCCTCTCTCTCCACCTCTCCCTCTTTACCTCTCTCTCTCTCTCCCTCTCTCCCTTATCTCTTTCTCTCTCTCGCTCTCTCTCTCTCTCTCTCTCTCTCTCTCTCTCTCTCTCTCTCTCTCATTTGTATGTCTTTTCCGCCTCCCCCTCTCTCCCTACACTCCTCTCTCTCTCCCGCTCCCCCCTCCCTCTCCCTCCCCCTCTCCCTCTCTCCCACTCCCTCTCCGTACCTCTCCCTACCTCTCTCTCTGTGCTTGGAAACCACTCTTCATCCAAACCATCTTCCAAAATATAACCTTATATTTATATTTTTTACCCTAAGGAGCACTGAAGAGCTTTTAGAGTGGATACATCTCACTAGTCAAATGCGAATACAATGTAAATACAAATACAATATAGAAACACTTGTTATTGTGAATCCAATGCAAATACAAATACAATATAGAGAAACTTCTTATTTCATCTGCGCCAATGACACCGCCCTACAAACAAGATGATTTGCATATCATCACTGTCATTATTCATTTACCTTTACATCCAAATTTCAAACCCAGCTAGCAGTAATTGCACAGATCATACAACTAGAGTCGACATCATAGCTTGAGATCCATACATCTTAGCTTGAGCTGCATTAAAATTATTACCGGTGAGGCGTACCAAGTTGCATGTTGAAATAAAATTATCATCGATCGACATAAAATTACTATAAAATTTGAGATCATTAGATGGAAAAAGTAATGTGGACAATTTATTGTGGACACCAAGGGAAGGAATATCATTTTAAATTGAAGTGGCACGTTTACTGATAATCAATATCCCTCGATTTAAGTTATTCTTTTCAGTGTTGGAAAAATGAGTACCTATTGTACCACGTAACCAAACCATAGAACTAAAAATTTATGTGCCACTAAACCAAACCCCACATTATTTTAGCCTATCTTCGCATGCATGATCAACTTCATTGCATCTTAAAATCTGGATTATTTTTAAGATCTTAACCCTAGGGTTTATGTTGATTGATGGAATGATAGTAGTATAGTAGATGTTATGTAGGGTGGGAAAATATATTTACGCTCTGAACATGAAATTTCATCTAATGTCTTTCTACTAAGATCGTAATATGATATGCCAACATCGAATAACCAGCCAACATGAAATCCATTCAACATTCCAACCATTTTTTTCAATCTTGGTTGCAGTGTGGGACTACACAAATTAATGAATTATGGTTGCACATTGCCTATCTTCTATATGTCAAGCCACTATCAAAAATGGAAATGAATAATAGTGGACAACCTCCCAAGTAATTGAATTTCATCAAAAAAAATTATTGTCTCCTGATCTCATGCTTAAGATTTCGATCCTAGGTGGACTAGTTGAAATAGGTATCCACAACTCAATCAAAATAGAGTTTACACTTTTTCTCCAAGCTCAACAATTTAAGGAAGACCCTCAAAATCCATATCTCGATCTTAGGTGGATTGGTTGAAATCGGTACCAAGAACTCAATGGATTTTACATTAAATTACGGTGCCATGATCTTAAAAGGATATGATATAGAAAAATGAGCTTATTCTTGTTCTGGAAGTTGAACCTAAGAGAGACTCCCAAAATCCTACTACAAATGATTTTGGTTGCAACTGACACAAATTTGAATGCCAACACAAAAATGGAACCTAAACCGACCAAGAGAACCTAATTATCCAAATCAAGAAGACTAGAAGGCAGGTTTGAGGGAGGTTAAACTAACTAAAGAAAATTAAATAGAGAGTTGTTAAACTAATTAAAGAAAATAAATTAGAGATTAAACTAGAAGAACAAGTTTTCATCGACAACAAATTACATTAAATTTAAATAAACACATCAGAAATAAATAAAGTACCTGCAACAATTTTTTTGTAAAAAGGAATAGCCCAAAGAGAGTTTGGGTTTGGGTTTGTGTAACATCATGTAACATTCACTATAAGAAATTTCACACAGTAAAATAACATGATAATTTTTTTTTTTATTAATCGATACAGGCAAGGGTTAATATCTCTGTTTTGATATCTGAAATTCTTACTATGCAATGGTATGCGACTATAGTACGCATACACCGAAGTAACACTACTCCAAAGTTTTAAATTTGTAATATGTAAAGTCGTAAGTCACATTTATTATAATTCACATGGAAAAGGTTTAAGATAATGAATCTCGTCGTAAGGCTGGCTTATCACATTAATTGTTTACGGATAAGAGTTATGGTGCAAGTTGATTTGTTATCCGGTTCCGAATCTCCAAGGCTGGAATCGGCGCGCCAGCCTTAACTCCTCCACCATACATGGCGGCAAGACTTGCCACTTGTTACTATACTCTGCATACACGATAGATGCACCTCGACTATCCCGTAAGGATGTACAGGTAAACACCTCAGCCGGACATGCGTATTCAATTCGCAGGGTTTCTCGGAAAGGGCAGAGGCAACACCCGCGGCAAAACACCAGTCAAGCGAGAACTCCGCTCATTCTGCTTTGCTCTTTCCCTCGGAATGCCGAGCTTTGCTACAGGTAATCCCTCTGCAGAGAGACGTAACCGGGCGTTCATTCAGTATTGTCTCTTTATCGGTGAATTGGTGATAATGTTACTATCCTAAGGATGTCTTCCGATTATTTTTACAGTAGTCCTCCAGTTGATGGAAAATCTCCAACTTTCCAGGTTGCGGCCTCCTCATTCCTCATTCATGGCTCCAGATGCAAACTTCTTCGCCGGAAATTTCAGGTATAGAGTTTACTAAATGGTTTAAATGTCACTGCTTAAACACCAACTTCATACTCGACCTCATTCTGTCGAGTCCTCTTTTAGCTTACCCATTTCTTCCTTTTGCTTGGCTTCGTTTTTTTATTTGTTTCCAGTCCAGGTTGTAATACGACCAGGCGGTCTAGCTCCCTTTCCTGAGGTGATAATCGAATCCCGCACTCTGTATTTTTAGCATCTCAAGATCATATATTTTTTTAATCTAATCTGCTAAACCCTACGTTTTCTTTGTTTTACAGGTTTGACTAACAAAACCCCCGGACTCCGCTTCTCAGTCTCCTTCGCAACTCGGGCATCAGTAATCGTCTTTACTTATCAAAACCCATGTAGGTGTTCCAGGTCAATGGATATTTAAGCCACAGAAGCTCCGGGAGCTTGCTTCAGTTCTGAGCTTGTTTTTCCGGTTTTTAAACTGGTGTAGTTAGTTTAACAATCGATGTAATAAAGAACTGAGTATTTGAGAAGTACTGTTGTAGCGATATCACTCTTTACTCTGATAGTCGGCCCTACTGTAGAATTTCTCTTCATACCAAGTTTGCCTAGCGCAGTTTTGGTTTAGTTTGATAATATACTTCTGTGCTAACTTTAAATGTGTAATTACAGATAGGAGAAATTCCGTACTGTTTGCAAGGGTTTTATCGGCATTCGTAGAATTTCCACTTGTTTTGTTGCTACAGAAGTACTCGGAATATATTTTCATTTGTTTTTCCGGAACTCTATACAGTTCTCTCTTTCAATATAATTTCCAGTTCTTCGTTATATACTAAATTTGGTATATCTCCTGTAAAGGTTAGTTATAGTATTTTTCTTGGCTCGAATGCAAATTCTTGATCTACTGTCATACTACATATATGTATGTATTGTATTATGGATGTAATTTTTCTTCTCTTTGCACCAACAACCATCGAAGTATCGCGGCCCTTCCTGCAAATTGTATCTGTAATCTTTGTTTCATAATTTAAGAGATTCTCCTTCAGATTTATCAAAGGGTTTTGTTTTTACAAATACTACAGGATTAATTTACAGTTTAAATGATATGGATTATCTATGATACCCATAGGTGTCTTGGCACCAGTCCGCCATATAAAGACTGTGTATAGGTTTTATCCCACGAGCCGGAACAAGGATGGTTATCCACACCAACCCCATTCCACAAGCTCATCTTGGGGTCTATTCCTACTATTTACATTTGTATCATAGTCCCTCCTTGTTACTTGGTATTCTATAATTTCTTGCTTTGAGTCACAAGCATATGGTAATATGAATAGTAAACGTGTTTATTGTCATTTCCACAATTTCTTTTTTCCTCAACATTCTAGAAAAAAAAATAACCTTTTTACTATAACATAATTCACAAAAAACTTTGCTTCTAATTCGGTTAAAGACAGAGAGTACATTTAATCCTCTTGGTTCACAGAAACCAGTAACTATTCCTTTTTAAGCAGAGAAACACTAAAATATCTTGCAACTCTTTTATTTTAACAAGCATTTTGGTTTATCGTCTACGAGAAACTTGTTTCACTACTAATAGTCTTTTCCGTCAAAGGCATCTTTTCTATTTCACAATTAATCTTGTTTAAGAACATGCTTAGCTTGGTGTTGGTTTACAAACAGTCTTGTTCCCGTAATAGTTCAACAATAAAATAAGAACAACAGATAGCTAACTATAGTTACTGGAATTCCAGGCTATGATATACTTATCTGTACTGAGTAAACTCATTGATTTTGACTGTGGTCCTCCCAACCTTCAAGGGAGACAATGACGTTCTCACCTTGCCCCCCGAGCTCCAGATCTTGGACAGTGCCACGGGAAACTAGTGGATAGTTTTCTCCTTCTGTGACCTCTGGATTAATCTAGTCAAGAGACAGAAATTTCTTGCTCACAAGAGTGGCAGAAGTAATTTTCAACTGGTTTACCACCCAGCTTTAGAAAATACTTCACTCTCTGCTAGCCATTTCACAGAACCCCTACCCTTCTTCTGGAATTCCTTTTATTCTAGAGGGTAAGTAAATGTCTCCAAACTGTTTCCCAACCACTTCCTATTTCTGGAAACTTCACCAACAGTCTAGAAAGGGTTTCTTCTTTCTTTTCATCTTTTAATAACTCAGTAAATATTAAAAATAAAAATACTTTAAGTTATGAACAATTGCCAATAAGTTTTCCTTGTCCAGAATAACAAAAAAGAAAATAAACAAAATAAACTAAAGAAACTAATTAGACTAACAGTCTTTTTGACAAATGTAATTAATTGTCTCTTAATGAGGGTATCACACAGCAACTACAATACAATAGCGTACTGGAACATGACAACTCTTCCCTTCCAAGTTTCTGTGACAAACTCTCCCCTCGGCGGTTCCTATGAATCAAGAAACAACATTGATCTTATGGAACATGCCAAATCCATTGCAGTCCTATTCTATCAACAAACAAATTTTGGACATTGAATTTTGCATAAAGAGTGTCTCATTTTCAACATTAAACACTTCACAAAAGCACAAAAATGTAGCCTCCTCCCATAAAACGTACCACAAACAAACAGTCAATAAAGCACTAGAACTAAAGACTGGAAATTTGAAATTTATAGGTATTTCCAACTTCTTTTCCCTTCAAGTAAAAACAAAATATGATATGCCTGATTCTCTATCCTTTTACCTCCTTTTCCATTTTCTTTATCTTTTTTCGTCTTACGGCTTTCACTCCCATTTCTTACAACAGAGTCTTTTTCTGGCCAACTCATCCATCATAATTATTTCTAATTTGGGCAAGTCATCCACTCCCACTTATTCCAACGGATATTCCCACTTCTTCCAACGCATATTCTTTTTCAGCCAACTCATTTTTATTTTTATTGGTTAAACTTATTGATGTGACGGTTTATGCCTTTTGTAAGTGAAGAAGATTAGGTCACCATCAACTTTTTCACATTTGAATTTCAATTATTCTCAAGCTTTTGTGCATTTCTTGTTTTTTGTTTTACAATATTATGGAGTTTTTGTGTTCTGATGTTTTTTTTTAATTTTTATTATTAATATAGCTTTATTAGAATTTAAAATTTTTAAAACACTATACGTTAAAGTAAGAATTTAAAATTTAAAATATATTAAAAAAAAAAAATTAAAAATTAAAAAATAACATAGGATAAAAATTAATTGAAAATTTGTAAGTTAAATTTATTTTTTATTTTTTAATTTAACATAAAAGAAAATTACATGGTAATGTTTTTTTTTTTTTCTAATTTAATTAAAATAAAATTATAATGTAATATTGTTTCTCTCTCATATGCAGTGGTCAAAAAGTTGAATGGTATGAATTATATAATTTTATGATAATATTTTATCTCACATAGACATAATCATTATATATTAAAAAAAAAAAGATTTGAAAGCATTGCATTTCAATTTCACACTCTCTAGGCTAAAATTTAAGGTTATATACAAATATTAAAAATTCATATATATGTATGTATGTATGTATGTATGTATGTATGTATGTATGTTAAAATTGGTAGATGATGATCTTGAAAGCTAAAAACCTATATTTAATGTGAAGTAGTGAAATATCTTTTTCTTTTACAAAATAAAAACACACTCAAAATAATTTTATGAATTAAAATTTACTTAGTTTTTCTTGATACATAACAAAATCATAACAAATAAATAAATAAATAAAACCATTTTCTATCATAAAATTAGCTTTAGCATTTTTATGTTGTATAAAATATTTTTTTTAAACTTAAATATATACGAAGATAATTAAAATTTAAGATATAATATTTTAAGAAATATAAATATAATTAAAAAACGTGATAATGATAATTATAAAGAAACATTAACTCTTACTATCTATCAAGAGGATAATAAGAGGTGGTGTGGTTTCCCTTGAATAATAATGAGAAGTCCATTTGCATTAAGAGATAGCAACCTATGTCATTTTCTTTGACAACTCAAATATGAAGTTTTCCCACTGTTTTAAAAAATTATAAATACAAAATTTAATGTTTATTTTTAATAACGTATTTGATATAAAATAAATAAATAAATATTTAAAAAAAAAATCGGTTTTTATTCATAACTATTTTTTTTTGTCTTCTCATTTTAGAAAAATGTACAATCCTTTCTATTTTCATATAAAGTTTGCAATTAACAAGTTAAAAAAATATTTTAATATTAATTATAAATAAAATATATAATCTAGTATCTATTACATATGTATAGGAGGAGAAAAAATAAATTTATATATATATATATATATGTGTGTGTGTGAGAGAGAGATTTAATCATTTGAAATACATGTGATTTACTGATTCTGAATATATGAGATTTAGTCATTTGGAATATTTATGATTCCTTCCCTATATATGGAGTTGAAATATGTCATTTTGAGAAATATGGTAAATCTATTTTAGAAAATTATATCATGTTTTGAAAATATTGAAATTCAAGAAAAAATTTGCATCTCTAATGAATATATATACTTAATAAAAAAAATTTAATACTATGTTACAAAACATGAAGAAAACTTATGAAATAACAATTTCTTTGTTCTTTCTTGTTTTAAATATATTATGTTTACGGTTGAAGACATTATGTCAAAATTTCTAATAATGATTCAATTATTTAATATGAGATTCAGAATTATGACATTTTTACTAATAATATTTTTGAATAGTTTCTATTTATTTTAATTATAAGTATATTATTATGTTTCAAAAATTAATTTAGAATATATATATTTTTCTTTTTTTTGTAATTTATGTCATACCATTTTAAGTAAGATTTAGATTTGGAAATTTATTTAGATTTGAAAATGAATTTTTGAGTGTATAAGTGAAATAAAACCTACAATATGTTATAAAACCTCTATCACATTTCAAGCAAAACTAAATTAAAATTTGCGAGGAAAAAGGTCCAAAACATAGTCCAATTATAATTTATTTTAGATGTATTAATTGATAATATATTCTCACATACATAGTTATTTGTTAGCTCAAAATAAAATATGTCTTTGGCTAATTAAATTTATCACAATAAGTTTGAGCACATTGCTTACAAAAAATTACAAATTGCTTTTTTTCTTTAAGAAGTCTTCTACAAATGAGTGTCATTATATATTTTCCATCAATATTGCATTAAAAAACAATAAAACCATTTATATTAAAAAATTTAAAATTGTAATGATAAAAAATTTAAATCTCTTTTTACTTATTTAGTATGAGAAAGATGTGTAAATCATGAAATTTAGACATGGTATTTAAAATAATATTGGTATTATAATCATTAATAAATAAAGCATTTCAATGTTCATAATAATTGACATAAATTCATGTCAATTTGTGCGATATAAAATTTGAAAACCATTTGCTATTGTAATTATCTACATTTAATGTCATTTACTATAGAAAAATCTAGTAAAACTTTAAACATTAAAAAAAAAAGTTATCTTATTATTTTTGTTAAAAAAGGATTTTGTGGTTAGACATGGTATTTAAAATAATATAGGTATTATAATCGTAAATAAATAAAGTATTTCAATGTTTATAATAATTAACATAAATTCATGTCAATTTGTGCTATATAAAATTGTAAAACCATTGGATATTGTAATTATTTAAATTTAATGTCATTTACTTTAGAAAAACCTAGAAAAATTGTAAACATTAAAAAAAAGAAGGTTATATTATTGTTTTGGTTAAAAAAAATATTTTGTGGTTATCAAAACCAATTTTCAACTTCATGACAGTTAATGGCAATTATTTATCTTATGGGTAAAAGAAGGGGCTAGCAACTAGAAGGAGGTGGAACCACCTTGAATGAAGCTAGACTCTAGCTAGTGGAAACTTGAATATAAGCTAGTTCTATATTGGTTTGAGGAGCTCTATATGCTTGTGAAACAACGTGAAAAATGTTTTTGTCAACTAAATGTAGGGGAAGTGAGAAGATCAGGGGACAATGGACATAAATTTCACTCTCATTAGAAGATAATTTGTTGGGTTTTCCTGAATCTTTGAAACATAATTTAGAGAAGTAGAAGTCATAGTATTTAGCCTATCTATTCTCTATAAAATTTATGAATGTTCTAGTTTGAAAGAGTAAGTGTGTATATTTTGTATAAACCAGTGTTGGTTTTTCTTTGTTGAATATTTATTTACCTAATTTTGAATATTACAAAAGTTAAATGATGGACAAAATTAATTTGGTAACCTATCTAAATTAACTGATAACAAAGTTCTTGGTAGGTTTAACTAAATATTTCCATGAAAATAATTAATTTATAAATGAATTTCGATAGAAGAGTCAAATTGGGGTGGAGAAACCTTGTCAAAAATAATTAGGAGTAGTAAGGACATGAGTCTACTCAAGGCTCCATTATACGAGTTACTGAAACAATATTATATTTATTATTTTTAAACAAATAAAATAACCAAGACCTCACTAATAATTACCATTGCATACTTCAATGTTTTGGTGGGTTTATATCTAGATGACACAAAAAAATCGACTAACTAGAGAAATCATGAAGTGCATGCCTTTGCTGAAATAAAATTGATGTTTTTTGACTTGAGCAGAAACTAGAGGAACCTAGTTTTGCCTCACCAGAGAACTCTTGCGATAATATTTTTATGCGGAAACCCATCTTGGAAAAAATTAAATATATTTCCATTTTACTGAACAAAAATAGAAACTAATGAAAAATAATAATAGAATAAACCCTGAGAATAGATATTTGAAAATTCACTATAAACAATATTTTTTATGTAACATAAAAATATCATTGAATTTTAATAGGATAAGTTTGTGATAACACTTCCATGAAACTGAAAAACATAATTATTATGACATAGTAAGAAATGACAAGAAAAAACTAGGTGCATTATGTAAGTAATGAAAGGAAGAGAATCCAATGGAAAAATTTATATGAGCACAACCTATTTTCATTCAATATGTAACATTACAATCACCAAATATCTCAAGTGAAGATAACCACTATGCAAAAAAATGAATTTAGGTTATAGACAATATAATTATTCCCTTCTGAGAACTAGGGAAAATATTTTGTGTGTCAAGACACTAGATATACAATGATTCATCATCTCTAGGAAAGGGGAAAAGGTTGTGGAGAAAAAACTTTATGGTTCAAACCCTAACAGTTTTATGTGAGAGAAAAATACATTAAAATGATGGAGGACCTGACACTCTGGACCAGACCTTAGAAGAATAAAAATATAATTTTACCATGATCAGATAATGCATCAAAGTTCCTATTCCATTTAGAGCACATTGAAATTAGCATGAAACCTTCCTACCTCCAAAAAACAAGAACAACTGACAAAACATTATTGAGCAAGAAAACTTAAAAGAAATGGGAAGTACATTTGTAAAAATGGGGCAAAAAACATAACAGGAAAGTATATAAATAACTTTGGTGTCTTCCATGCCCGAACCACATTGGTTCAAAGGCTCTTTGTTGTATATTAATTAAACAAGTTCAGAATCAAAATATTGAATGTGACATCCTCTAAAATAGTTGTGGCATATAAAATCCATGAGATAAGTATTGTTAGAGAGCCAGTTAAAATAAAAAAAATCAACTATAAAACATGGATGGAGAATAATTGCAACTGTGATCGCTTAGAAAAATTAGTGCAGAAGGTTAGACTCTAACTTGATGTTGGTAACTAGTAAAATCGTGTTTTAGTCAATGAAGAATAAATACAAACCCTCATTAGTTGCAAAATTGTAAAGCCCTCAAAAATTCAGGAACCCTCCATAGAATTAGAAATGTTTGAATGACCAACAAACGATATGGTATTATGGTTTTTTACCCTAACTCCCATCTGGTGAATTCAAGTCGTTTGATGAGTTTCAGAGAAATTAAGCATGGAGAATTCACTAGGTTAATGTCTTGTACTTTGTCTTGATATCACCATAAACAATGTGTGGCTTCAAGATCCATCCATGTAAAACCAAGTTTTTAATGACTAGACCTTAATTTGTGCCTCAGAAACCCTAGACTGACAACATGTAATCAATCAAGAGAGTAGGTACAACGCATCGAGCCTTAAGAGAAAATCATAAGTGCCTTTACATTAAAGTTCATAAATATCATATTAGCGCTCTAAGGATGGTCTTATCACTTAGACAAAACCCTGGCTATAAGGGAAAAGCTATAAGGTAACCTCTAACCAATGTTTTAAATTGAAAAGTATCCCTTTCAATAAGAAGGGGGGTCCCTTATACAAGTCAGTCAAATATTACTGGTTATGTACTTATAACAATGACTACATCTGATTGGATTATTCAAAAATAGTTTGGAAAGGGAAGGTAAAATCATTGGGCACGGAGTCTCAAAAGCTAATAATTAATGAAAACTAACAAGGAACTCATTGTGAAGTACACAGATCTCATGGGAGAGATAGGTACATTTTCCTTAGACAATTTTCATTTTAGCTGATAGTTCAAGGGGGAAAATAGTCCACTCCAATTGGGCATGAAGGATGAATCCAAGATCATATTTAAAGGAAATGGGCACAAATATTTAGATATATTAGACCAACCACAAAAAATAAGGGTGAATCATGTAACATTTAATCTTATACAAATATTATAATTCCATACATTCAAATGGTATAACTGAGAAGAAAAAAAATACATAAGGAAAAGGATAGACTGGAGAAATACATCATATGAATCCATGATATCACAACAATCCATGCTCTTTGTTGTCAAGCTTCATTAATCTAAAAAAAAATTGATACAATGTGCTCCAAAGGGTTCTCAGGTCCAAACCCTTTTCATTAAAAAATGATAGTTTATATAACCTAAAATCTGAAGAAAAAAAATCTCCTAAGATTATGTAAAATAAAGCCACAAAATAATTCCAAAAATGTAATGAATCTTCGATTGTCTTGAGTGATTGCAACTATTAGTCCTTGAACTCTTCCTAAGAAGTTGAAATAAATCTATCACTAATTGATTTGCCATCATTTTATCTCATTATTGGTCAAATCCCTTCAAATCTAGAACTTGATCATTGATTTTGTACTATGGAAAACTAGAAATAATATTTATTTACTTATTTTGATGTCACCTAATCCCTTTTCAAACTTTCGAGTCTACTGTAAATCTTCTAACAAAATCCTACTCCTTAGGATGTTGAAGGAAATCCTCAAGTTGAATTGATGAGGTGGCTTATCAACAACTATCCATGAGATTTTTAATGTCGATTTCCTAAAAAATACGCTTCAAGAATACTGACCCTTTAATTTCCAGAGCTTTAACCCTGTTTAAATACACGCTGGGAGTATTTTTGTCAGCGCTTTAAAAAAAATTGTTTGACTAAAAATGTGATAAAAACTAGGTCCATGTGGATGTTGTTGATCATATATTCTCAAAAGTAATAACCCCTATAGACAAAAGTCCTGATCCCAACCTGAAAACAAATTCATTTTCCAAACATATAACCTGTTTCCTGCAACCAACCTATTTTGAAATTGAACCACACTAAAACTAAAAATTTTAGACTGTTGCAAACAATCACACTAAAAACCAAACATAAAATAATTTTTTGGCCAAAAAGCTTATTTCACACTCATCCTACACTTACCTATTGAACGAATGTTTGATTAAATAATACAAACATTCCAATACAACTTGTCAGGTAGTTGTTCCAATAATGTATCTCCTTGATTGTGCTATTTTCCTTGCTCCACGTAAGTATATTGTCCTCTCTTACTCTTATCTTTAGAAAGTATAAATCCATCACTCTTTAATTTACTACATTCCTGCAAATGACATAAAAACTTAAAAATAAATTTATTACTGATAAAATATGAAAATTTGGGCCTGCTTACTCACTCTAAAAATACTACAAAAGGATACTCAAATTCCTGCAAACCCATCTCACAAAAATGTAAAAGAATATCAATTGGATGTATAATTTTGTTGGAGCGGGGTCCCTTACAACTGCAATTTTGGGTTAAATAATAGTATTTTTTGTAGTTTTGGGTCATGTGCACTAAGCAATGAAGATTCAAGTGGATTTGGGGTGGGTCAAAGTACCTTCATATGTTGTAATGGTTTAAAGGGTAAACCCAGGGGTCTCAAACCATGGTTTGAGGACCATAGTATGAGCGCAAGCTAAAGTATAAGTAGAAATCTAGATCGAGTAGGATAAGTCAGTTTTATTAATGTTAATGCTTGATGATAGAACTCTGAAGTAAATCTATAAGAATTTCATGTACAAAAGGCTCTTGTTGGCTATGTACTGGAAAACCTTATCCAAGTTGTGTGCGGACCCCACTGGATTTGTGTGCGAGTAGATCTGAAGAATGGTAAAGGTTTCTATGAACTGTGAAAGGATTATGTGAATAACTGATGAATAAAAATCTATTTTGATAACTTTGTGTACCAAATGCATCTGTTATTCGCTCTGTATTTTCTCTTACGTATCATTTTTGTTTCCTACATATGATTTATATTATCTGTGATTGGTCCTGGTGCATACCCATTTTAATGTTGATGAATTATAATTGCATAGATCTATTTCTGTAAAAGTTGAATATTACATTGTTAGAATAATTAAGGGGATTTTGGATCAACTGTCTATGCGCATGCGTAGGGTTAACCTTTGTTAATTCACCTAGGGTTTTTGGTGCGCAAGACATATTGCATAATAAGATAGATTTGAATACACCCACTTCATTTATTTCTCTCTCACGGTGCGAAAACCTGGTTCCAAAACCCCCCCATACAGCTTTGGGTGAGACTTTGGCTTGTGCAAGTAGGTCATTTCCAAAAGGGCTAGTAGTAAGAGGGTTTTGTTGGTTACATGCTAACTCTGAACCTAGTTCGGGACTACTCAAGCCAAAAAATTCCTTCGAATACATATTTTCTTCCATGCATCTCAATTTGATGGTTTTCGTAAAGAGGTTGAAAATATTCATATGAAAATTGCTATGGATTACTTTCTAAGAAAGAAAATATCTCTCATTGCTTTTCAGATTGAACATCCTTACAATCATCATTTTCAAAATCCCTATAATTTAGTGGCTGTGAATTTTATCTGACAAAATTTTCCATATGCAAAGCCACAATATCATGGAAAACATGAAAATCTTCCTACTTATCTATAATGTTATTAGTGTATTCCAGTAAACCTATGTGATTATGTTAAACACCATTTTGAAGCACACACATGGTGTATGAGGAGAAGAATGTACACACAAGAGAAACAACACACAATGAAAGATAAGCGTGAGGCTTTCTTATTTTCCATTATACAAAGATGTACATTTATAGTACAATGGTGTGACTCTTGGTTTCATATTCCAAGGTCACTTGGACTCCATTGTGACTTTTCATATTCCACACCTACCATGGAGTTGGGTGTTCAACATCACATTGTCAGAAGGAGGTATGTGTGAGTCAAGAAAAGAGTTGTAATACAAATGCATAGTATACATGGCGACACTTGAATTTGATCAACTCTGAAGAATGTTGGAAAAAGAGAGGTGGTTTTAGGATGACCTGGCTCTTGAGCAGAAAAAGCTTATTCGAAGTTCACGGAATACCTAAAAGGAGCAGAAGATGAATTAGAATGAAGATTGTCCTCTCAAAAGGAGACCTTCGACCTAAAAGAAGGGAGGTCTACTACCTGTGGTGGTTTTAGGTTGTCCACCAACCAAAGATGATGGTTTTAGGTTATCCACCAACCGAAAATGATGGTTTAGGTTATCCACCAACCAAAGATGATGGTTTTAGGTTATCCACCAACCGAAAATGATGGTTTTAGGTTATCCCTGTGAAAGATTGATGGTTTTAGGTTATCCACAGCCCAGAAGGAAGGTATGCTCAAACGCATGTTGTATCCTTTGGCAAATCATCTACAGATCAGGTAGTAGTTATCATGGGCTGGCTTATTGCATGCAACTCAAGCTGTGAATGAGATATTGTAGCTCGGGCTAAACGATACAGCGTGAAGCTTGTCACATGACCCCATTTTCCCCACTGTGGGGACAAGGTGAGATCAGTGGCGAAAACTCTTCGCAAGTTTGCTCAATATCCGTGAACAAGTTCTAACATGTGTCGAAAACATCTTCTTGGCTGCTGATGCCCATTGCCAAGAAGCGATCCATCCAAGATGAATCTTGGTTCTTGCAGGAGGCTTGTGTCTGAAGCATCTGTCTGAAGAATGGGTGTGCCGACCACAGTGCTTGCATGGATGAAGATCAAAACAGTGATATTTCATATGGCCAACTCGATCACAGTGTTGGCATGTCTCAATATGTTGTGGAAGTGGAACATGATCTGGAACAGCGGCAGGTGAACTGTCATATAGGAATCCGGCACTCTGAATTCTGATGGGCTTTGTGTAGTCTGGAATATGAAAGGACACATCCTTGTCATATCCAAGACCAATTCGGTGCTTGTTGTGGACAAGCTCTTCCCAAGGTCTGATGATAGGCTTAGGAAGTGCAGGCTGAGTGGCTGCATCTGCATGTAAATCTGCTCTAGTACAAGGAACCGAATGGGAATCAACTGGAACTTTGCTGACTTGCTGCTGATGGGAGTCTTTCACAATGTTCTGAACAGAAACAGGTTCAGAATGGTGACTCTTTTGGTGAAGTTCGTCTTGCTGAAGCTGAGTTTCCAACTGCAAAAACTCAATCTTTTCTTGTGCATCTAGCAAACAACTCTGAATGTTACATAGAGCGTCCTTGCTAATTTTTATCATATCATGAACATTTGAATGAATGAGGTCATTCAACAACACTAATGCCTCATTGATTTTGGCCATTTTCAACAACTTAGGCTCAAAAAATGAAAGGGTGTTGGCTTCAAACGAAAATGCACCCATTTACAATGTGATGCAACAGGAAATACAAATGCCTCAAAGTACAAAGTGTGCTCCTCAAATGATGGAGGGCAATCAACAATCCAACAACTCAAATACATTGATTCCAACTATGAATGAAGAGGCAAATTCACTCACAATGTGAGTTCAATACAAAATCTCTGCAAAAATATGTGAATGTCCAGCAAAAACACTTATGCAAGAAGCTGAATTTTTTTCTTCAAAGAGTTGTTTTGAATGATGGCAAACTTGTCTTCAAATGTGAAATTCTTCAAAATAAAACACTCTTCAAATCAATGCCACAAATCACAATGTAAATCATGTCATTTCTTCAATTCTGCTCACATGTCATTCCTCTTTTCCTGCTGTTCAAATCTTCTTCTCTCTTTTTCTGCTCTTTCTCTCTTTCCCCTCTCTCTGCTGTTTTTTTTTTTTTTTTTTAATTAATTAAAAATTAATTAAAAAATAATTTAATGGGAATAGTTAAAATGGGAAAGGGATTTATATGGGGGGGATTATTAATGGGGGAGGGGAATGTAAAAATTTTAAAAGGTCGAACTTAAATGGGAGGGAATTTAAAAATTTTAAAAGGAGGGAAAGGTATTATATATGGGGCGGTATTGGTTAATATGGAAGGGAAAATTAATTTTAAAAGTCGATTTTCAAAAGAGAAGGGTGGTATTTAAAAAAATGAAGTGGTATTGTAATTGGAGAAATGGAATAGGCATTGGAGAAGAGAGTAGGAGGGCTGGTCAAAGGCCAAGAGAATGTATAGAGCGGCGGGTGTGTCTCCGAGCTGGTGCATAGGGGCAGGAGGAGCGTAGGGAAAGGGCGGAGTGGTATTGTATGTAAGTGGGGCGGATATTAAAAAAGGTGTCAAAGCTATGAGGATGGGGAGCGTTGGGAGGGCCGACGCAGCGGCAGGGAGGGGTGGCTAAGGAGCGTATTAAAGTGTTAACGCAGCGGCCAAGCAAGGGAAGGGGCGGCCAAAGGCCGTGGGGAGGACTGGTATGCAGTGGTCGAGCGTATGGAGAATGGCGTATGGAGGGAGGGTTTACAAACGTGGTAAGGAGCCGTGGGTAATATCGCAGAGTGGAGGAGTGTATTATCGAATGGAGAGGAGGCGGAAATAAGGGGAAGCTGCAGCGAGGGGAGAGCGATGGCGGAGTATTGGCGCAGAATGACGAATTGTGTGGGTTTAATAAGCGGAAAGGAGGGTCGACTGTTGTTAGGGCAGACATATGTGAGGAGCGTAGGTTGATAAGGAGAGACTGTGTTTGCAGAGTGCAAGGGAGGCGAGAGGTGTTGTATAGTCTGCGTTGAAATCTGTGGGGAGGGGTTTCGTTGGTTGAGAGGGATAGTGGAGTGATGAGGGTCGTGAGGCCAACGAGAAAGCCGAGTGGAGAGGGAGTAAGGCGCAAGAGCAGTGAAATGTTTTTATTTTTTTTATTTTTTTTTATTTTTATAACAGCAGAGAGAAAAAGATCTAGAGATTTTTATAGTGCAGGTAGAAGATTTTTCACGAAATATAGCAGCAAGCTCAGAAATTTTCAATGAAAACTTAGAAATCTTTCAGTGGCTGAACAGTAGAAATGCAGAATTTTACAAACAATTTCAACACTAAAACCCAGAAATTTTTCCAAAAGCTGAGCAGCTGAAAAACTCAAAATTTTTCAGAAATCTTCCAATGAAAACTCAGAAATATTTCCAGTGAAAACCCAGAAAATTCTTCAGAAATCAACTTTAAACAATTTTTCCAACAGCTCTCCAAAACATAATTTAATAGGCAGAAATTGTAGAGAAAAATAGGATGAAAACCTTCAGATGTGCTTCTTCAACAACACTGCTGCTCTTCTTTAAAACAAATTCTGAATGCTGCTATTTCTTCTGAATGTTGTTCCTTCTTCTGATACCATGTTAAACACCATTCTGAATGTGGCAAAAAGACTGCTACAAACACTTGAGTGCTGCAAAAAAAACCAACAATTTTTGCAGATATGCATAGGCCATAAACACAAATAGCTCACTCAAAGTGGAGCAGGGCCAGAAATCGCCTGCTCTGATACCATGTTAAACACCATGTTGAAGCACACACATGGTGTATGAGGAGAAGAATGCACACACAAGAGAAACAACACACAATGAAAGATAAGCGTGAGGCTTTCTTATTTTCCATTATACAAAGATGTACATTTATAGTACAATGGTGTGACTCTTGGTTTCATATTCCAAGGTCACTTGGACTCCATTGTGACTTTTCATATTCCACACCTACCCATGGAGGATTAGGTGTTCCAACAGATTATGCATTGGTCCAAGTCCCTATTTTTCGTTTATGATTTTAAATTTCTCCATCTGCAACTTGAATGAAGAAAAACATAAAGGAAAATAATTACCCTAAACTAATTCATCATTTTCTTTATATCCAATGTTATTAATGTGATATATAGTATGAGTGATTTCATTAGAATTCTTAAAATGAGATTTTTTCGATAAAGGAGATACAATTTGTTGTTCATGAAGATAAGCATCATAATAATCATCATATTCATCATATATAGGGAAATTTAAAATTAAGGTGACAACTTTCTTTTCAACAATTTGAACTTTAATCTCTGTAAAAACATTAACATTGACACTTTAAATAATATGTATGATATTATCAATCCTCTCCTCATAATGAAATGTATCGGGATTCAGAACAAGTCTCTTTTGAACATGCTCATTCTCTTGCTCATATACATCTGTAACTCCATCCAGGGTATGTTTTGGGAGTTTATCACATGCTTGAAGATTCTCATTTCTTTGCTAAGCATCACTAGACATTTGTTTTAAATTCACAGAATTTGTGTTCATGGAAAGGTAAGAAAAATTTGAATGTAAGGTTGTTAGTATGTATTATATATGTATAAAAAGGAGAATATATATATATATATATATATATATATATATATATATATATTCTAAATAATATTTTATGGATAGTAGTATAATAGATGTTTTTAACAAAATTTAAGAAATTTATCTTTTCTTTGATAAATTCTCTATAAATTAGTATACTTATATGTTGTCTATTAATATTACATTAACAAATAATAAATATATTTACATTACAAAAATTAAAAAAAAATTAATCATAAAAAAATTAAATTGCATTTTATTTCTTTAGTACAAGGAAGATGCTTAATTGGATGAAATTGATATATGATATTTATAATTATATTAATGTTGTAATTATAAAAAAATAAATTATTTCAATATCCATAATAATTAAAATAATTTTATTTCAATTTGTGAGATATAAACTAATTTAAAAGAAATTGTTATCTTTTTTCTTTTGAATATTAGGAAGATGTGTAATTTTTTTATCTAAAAACATTCCAATACAAACCTTGGATGAGATATTAGAATATTCATATCAACTAATATATTCCAATATAAAATCTATACATATTTATATAGAGATAGAAATAAAAATAATTTAATTTGATAATATTTAAAATATTTTTATATCAACTTCACACACCTTAAAAAAAAACTAATTCAATTTAAAATATGTTTTCCTATGTTGATAATTATTTTAGACTATATGATATAAGGATTACGTGAAAATTCTTTAATCTTTAATAAATTGTTTATACATGGAATATAAAAAATATTAATGAAAAAAATAAATTCAATGTCAACTATAAATAAATAAAATGAAGGATATTTTTTATTTAATAAATATGTTCTTTCGAATTTATGGAATAATGTAGTGTGTAACTCCATTATTTAATATGAAGTAGTATTGAAAATATATTAATAAAAGGGTGAATATTATATATTGAGAGTGTAATTATTATATAAAAATATTGACAAAAAAAATAACTTATGATTAAAAAAAATTAATGCGTTGTATCTCAAAAAGAATGATACCTATACCTATTTCCTTATTTAACAGTAAGTTGACATATGGAATATATGGATGTGGGGTAGTAGGATAAATCAATACCATTTGTCTTTAGTAATTTCTCTAAAATCGAGCTGGAATTTATGGAAATCACAATATTGATGGATAATTCTGCACAATCGAAGTTCCGTGCACAATCCAAGTTCACCAGGGTTTTCATGGGTGTTAAATCCACATATACATTAAAAAAACTAGTTTAAATAATAATATACAAGATCAATTTTGTTTCTTATTTTATTTGAATTATATAGCTTCTTCTTGTGGTTTCAGTTCAATAAAGAAACAGTGTTAGTTCACAACATCTAAGTGTCATTATTAAATTATGCCACAATACATAAAATATATTGATATCTTCCTAAATTTATGATAAAAAATTTGTGATGTTCCATGCATTCATGAATTTTTAGGAAATTTTCCAGGTAATTAGCAATCATATTATTTAGATATCCATGATTGTACTTATTAGAGTTGTTTTCAAGTATGACTTTTTCAAAAGTTTTTTGTTTTATTTTCTAATATAGATTGTGAATTTTACAAGGATATCATTCAGATGTCTATAAGTGTGACATTTTGAAAAAAAAAATTGTTTATTTTCAGATTGAATTACCTAGAATCTGGCAGAGATTCATTGAAATCACAATTTTAATGTGTGAAATGTGCACAATAGAAGCTCCCAAGGGGTTTTCCAATGTGTTGAATTCATATATGCGATCAAAAAACCAATTTAAACCAAAAATCCAAGGGAAACTCCAAAAGTAACACTTAAAGACAACTTCTTGCTTGTAAGGCATGCATGCCGATTGAATAAAGCATTATATAGTCTATATATTTGGCAATTATATTTATCATTTATTGATTGTTGGTAATGTTTTTCTTCAATATGATATGTTATTAGACTCTCCAGATAGAGTGGAATTTACTTCTCAATTGAATAATATATTTTTTTAGTATTTCAAAAATAATATTATTTTTAATAATTATATTTGAAATAATTTTTAGTTTAATCTATTTCAAATTTAACTATAACTAGAAATATATATAATTTAAAGTTTTAGAGTTATATAATATGGATTTATTTTTCTTTTTAAATCTAAATTTATGAAACAATACAATCATATTTTTATTTTATATATATATATATATATATATATATATATATATATATATATATATATATATAGGTATATTTTGAATGTTTTCCATTTAAGTCTACAATTTTTAATATGACCATGTCATCATATTTTTTTTACTTTATTTATTAACATGTTTGTTTTTTTATAAAAAAATTATTATTTTATTTATATGCTATTATAATTTTATGCATTTAAATATATATTTAAAAGAAAAACTATTTTTAATTTTTAATTTTATATATCTTTTTAATAAGATTAATAATTTTATAATATTAATATTTGTTTTCTTTTTAATTACATAAATACATACTTCTATGGTTAAATTTTCAAATGAGTTCAAGACTCCTTCAAGATGTGATGTAAGGGCTAAACAGTGTTACATATTCGAGGAATTTTTTGATGATCATGTTCAAGACACCAGAAGCATCTCCATTCTAGGAGATCATGACCAAAATGTGCCCTACCTGGCCCTCACAAGAGGAAACTAGGTCATGTGGCATTAGGTAGCTAAGTGTTGACTCTCCAAAGTGATATAGAAGCCATCCTTTGTCACCTCGAGGATGACCATCATTATCTAGATTGTGGATCAAGTGATTCTCATCAAATAGTGGCAATGGAACACTAGGGTAGTCACATATTCACTCGTCACACCATCAATATCTCCAATGCTAACAATCATGAGATTAATGTTCTAACATTTAGGAATTACTCTAGTTGTAAATATTTATATAAATCCCTCTATTAGCCAAATTATATATCATAGGTATCAAAAATTTCATCATCAAAGTAAATCTACCTCTCTATACTTTGGATATTAGAACTTCCTGTCCACTAGTAAGGAGGTGAGGAAATCACCTATAACATCCTCTGCTAGTGTGATGTCAAACATCTCATAAAATATCTTTATAATAAAGTTTATGTAAATTGATCATTAGGTAAATAAAATCATAGAGGCATTGCAGAGGACCATAATTAAGGTTGTCGTAACAACCAAAACTTATCACATATCTCACTACAACAAGTCCCATATAAACCTTCCCTCTCTTATATTTATTGTCAAATTGTGAAATGTCATTTTTTTTACAAAATAAAAACAAAAATAATTTTATGAATTAAAATTTACTTAGTTTTCCTTATACACAAAAAATCGTACACAAAAATAATAATAAAACAAAATCACATAAAATTAAACTTATCATTTATATAAAATACCTTTTGTAACTTGAATATATACAAGTAATAATAATAATAATAATAATAATAATAATAATAATAATAATAATAATAATAATAATAATAATAATAATAATAATAATAATAATAATAATAATAATAATAATAATAATAATAATAATAATAATAATAAAGTTTAGAATATAATATTTAAATAAATATTAAATATAATACAAAATTTGTTAATCATTTTTATAAAGAAGGTATGCACTCTTATCAAATACCAAAAATAATAGGTTGTAGTTTTCCTTGAATAATAAATATGAGTCCACCTGCATTAAGAGATAACAATATATGACAATTGGTTTGATAACACAAATATGATTTTTTCGCACTATTTTAAAAAGTTATATATAAAATATTTTAATGTTTAGTTTTAATAATGTAATTTAAAATAAACCAAAAAAATGAAAGAAAAATAATTGAGTTTCATTCATAACTTTTATTTTGTCATCTAATCTTAAAAAAAGTACAATCCTTTCTGTATTTTAATATAAATTTGGAAATTAACATACTATTTTTTTAAAAAATATTAATCATAAATAAAACATATAATTTAGTATGTATTAGATATGTATAAAAAAGAGAAAAGGTATATATATATATATATATATATATGGATAGTAGTATAATAGATGTTCCTAACAAAATTTACCAATTTTTTTTTTTTTTTGATAAATTATCTACAAAGAAGTATACTTATATGTTGTATATTAATATTACATTAAAAAATAATAAATATATTTACATTACAAAAATAAATAAATAAATCAATAAGAATCATAAAAAAAATTAAATAGCATCTTATTTCTTTAGTACAAGGAAGGTGTTTAATTGGATGAAATTGATACATCATATTTAAAATAATATTAATGTTGTAATCATAAACAAATAGATTATTTCAATATCCATAACAATTAAAATAATTTTATTTCAATTGGTGAGATATAAACTAATTTAAAAGAAATTGTTATCTATTTTCTTTTGAATATTAGGAAGATGTGTAATTTTTTTATTTAAAAACATTCCAATACAAATCTTGGATGAGATATTAGAATTTTCATATCAACTAATATATTCCAATATAAACTCTTTACATATTTATATAGAGGTAGAAATATAAAAAATTTTAATTTGATCATATTTAAAATAATTTTATATCAATTTGACATATCTAAAGAAAAACTAATTGAATTTAAAATATGTTTTCCTATGCTAATAATTATTCTAGACTCTATTATATAAGGATTACGTGAAAATTCTTTAATCCTTAATACAATGTTTATACATGGAATATAAAAAATATTAATGACAAAAATAAATTCAACGTTGTTCTTTCTAATTTATGGAATAATGGAATGTGTAACTCCATTATTTATTATGAAGTAGTATTGAAAATATATTAACAAAAAGGTGAATATTAGATATTGACAGTGTAATTATTATATAAAAAGATTGACAAAAAAATAACTTATGATTAAAAAAATTTAATGGGGTGTATCTCAAAAAAAGGATACCTATACATATTTCCTTATTTAACACGAAGTTAACGTATGTAATATATGGGTGTGGGGTAGTAGCATAAATCAATATGAGTTGGAATTTATGGAAATCACAAGATTGATATTGAAATCACAAGATTGATGGATAACCCTGCACAAACAAAGTTTCATGGAATGTCACTAGGGTTTTTCAGGGTGTTAAATCCATATATACAGTAAAAAAAACTAGTTTAAATAACAAAATACAAGATTTTACCTTGAATATTTCCATCGACACTGAAAATTCCAAAAAGTGTCACTAAAGACAACTCCAAAATCAGTATCTCAATGTAAAATAAGTATATATTATAGAAATAACTGAAAATAAAAATTATGATTAAAACATTTTAAGGATATTTCAATCAAAATGAAATAGATGTCCAATTATTTTCTTATTTAGTTTTGTATTGACAAACTACATGTTTGTGTATAATTATCATAGATCTAACTTAACCAAGTACCATATCAAAGAAGATAATAAAGTGGAGTTGAAAACTTTATTTTTAAAATTTACAATGTAAATAAGGTTCTTATTTTAAGAAAATTTATTTTTCTCGAATTTTGATATACCCAAACAAAAAATAAATTTACATTCATAAAAAAATTATTACCATAAAATTTTAATGTAAATTTTAAGCTCTCCAAGCTTTTTGAGCATATGAATAAAATCTTAAATCAAATTAAATAACTCTTTTCTTTAGGTTCGATAGGCCAAATATTGGTCTCAGTGGATGTTAACCATCATCATCATCTTTAAAATTTTAATTTTAATTTATAGGTAATAATTTTCAATCTACACTACAACTCATATCTTTAGAAGATTGTTTAATTCATGAGGTTCTGATTTAAACTAAATCATAAATTTCAATTAAAAATCTCATGTTGCTCCTTATTGGAGCTATATTTGGATGTCCTCATAAATATATAAATAGTCAAAATCTTTAGTGATTATAGAACAAATAAACATATTTTTCAATATTTTGTTACAAAAATTTGTAAAATCAATTTTTTTTCCTATTTTATTTGAATTATATAGCTTCTTCTCATGGTTTCACTTCAATAAAGAAAGAGTGCCAATTCATAGCATCCAAGTGTCATTATTAACTTATCCCACAATACATACAATTTATTGATATCTTACTAAATTTATGATAAACAATTTGTGATGTTCCATGCATTGGTGAATTCTTAGGAAATTTTCCAAGTAATTTGCAATAATATTATTTAGATATCCATGATAGTAATTATTCGATTTTTTTTGAAGTGACTTTTTAAAAAAAAAAATTGTTTTATTTTCTAATCTAAATTGTGAATTTTAGAAATGATTTATGATCATATCAATTAGATGTCTATACGTGTGATTTTTTGAAAAGTTTTTCTTCTTATTTTCATATTGGATTGTCTAGAATATAGAAGAGATTAATTGAAATCACAAGTTTAATGTGTGAAATTTGCACAATAGAAGTTCCCAAGGGTTTTTCCAATGTGTTGAATTCATATATTCAATCAAAAAACCAATTTAAAAAACAACAATAAAAAACAATTCCACAATTGTTTCTATCAGAATCGTGCTAAAAATCCAAGAAAAACTCCAAAAAGTAACACTTAAAGACAACTTCATACTTGTAAGGCATGCATGCCAATTGAATAAAGCATTATATAGTCTATATAGTTGGCCATTATATTTCTCATTTATTGATTGTTGGTAATGTTTTTCTTCAATATGATATGTTCGCCATATAGAGTGGAATTTACTTCTCAATTGAATAGTGTATTTTTTTTAATATTTCAAAAAGAATATTCCTTTTAATAATTATATTTGAAGTAATTTTTAGTTTAATATATTTTAAATTTAACTATAACTAAAAATATATATAATTTAAAGTTTTAAAGTTATCTAATATGGATTTATTTAACCTTTTAAATCTAAATTTATGAAACAATACAATCATATTTTAAGGTCATATATATATATATATATATATATATATATATATAGAGGTATTTTGAATGTTTTACAGTTAAGTCTACAATTGTTAATATAAATATTTGTTTCCATAAACAATGAACCAATGACCATGTCATATTTTTTACTTTATTTATTAACATGTTTTTTTTTTTTTATAAAAAAATTATTATTTTATTTATATGCTATTATAATTTTATACTTTTAAATATAAAAAAAAAATATTTGTAATTTTATATTTTATATATTTTTTAATAAAATTAATAATTCTTATAATATTAATATTTTTTTCCTTTTTAATTACATAAATGCATACTTATATTATGGTTAAATTTTCAAATGAGTTCAAGACTCCCTCAAGATGTGATGTAAGGGCTAAATAGTGTTCCATATTCCAGGAATTTCTTGATGATCATGTTCAAGACACCAAAATAATCTCCATTCCAGGAGATCATGACCAAAATGTGCCCTATGTGGCCCTCACAAGAGGAAACTAGGTGATGTGCCATTAGCTAGCTAATTTTTGTCTTTCCAAAGTGATATAGAAGCCATCCCTCATCACCTCAAGGATGACCTCCATCATCTAGATTGTGGATCAAGTGATTCTCATCAAATAGTGACAATGGAATACTAAGGTAGTCACATATTCACTCATCACACAATCAATATCTCCAATTCTAACAATCATGGGACTAATGTTCTAACATTTAGGAATTCCTCTAGTTGTAAATCATTATATAAATCCCTCTATTAGCCAAATTATATATCATAGGTATTGAAAATTTCATCATCAAAGTAAATATACCTCTCTATACTTTGGATATGAGAACTTCTATTCCACTGGTAAGGAGGTAAGGAAATCACCTATAACATCCTCTATTACTGTGATGTCAAACATCTCACAAAATCTCCTTATAACAAATTTTATGTAAATTTATCATTAGGTAAATAAAATCATAGAGGCATCATAGAGAACCATAATTAAAGTTATCGTAACAACCAATACTTATCACATATCTCACTACAATAAGTCCCATATAGACCTTCCCTCTCTTATATTTGCGATGACTAGTTGGATAACCATACTATGTGTTTCAAACACACAAGGGGAAGTTAAAATTCAT
>JAXQQM020069758.1:67500-115417 GCA_034641835.2 Pinus albicaulis
CAACTTCATTGCAACTTAAAATATGGATTATTTTTAAGATCTTAACCCTAGGGTTCATGTTGATTGATTGAAGGATAGTAGTATAATAGATGTTATGTAGGGTGGGAAAATATATTTACGCGCTGAACATGAAATTTCATCTAATGTCTTCCTACTCAGGTCGTAATATGAGATGTCAACATTCAATAAACAACCAATATGAAATCCATTCAACATTTCAAAAAAAAAAATTGATCTTGGTTGCACGACTAAGAAAGGCTTCATTATCGTGTGTGACTAAAAAAATTAAATGAAGTTTGGTTGCACAGTGCCTATGTTTCAGATGTCGGGCCACTATTGAAAATGGAAATGAATAATAGTGAACAACCTCCCAAGTAATTTAATTTCATCAAAAACAAGTATTGTCTCCTGATCTCACACTTAAGATTTTAATCCTAGGTGGACTAGTTGAAATCGATATCCACAACTCAATCGAAAAAGAGTTTACACTTTTTCTAGAAGCTAAACCATTTAAGGAAGATCCTCAAAATCCATATTTCAATCTTAGGTGGATTGGTTGAAATTCGTATCAAGAAATCAATGGATTTTAGACTAAATTACAGTTGCATGATATTAAAAGGATGTGATATTGAAAAATTATTTTATTCTTGTTCTGGAAGCTGAACCTAAGAGAGATTCTCAAAATCCTACTACAAATTACTTTTGTTTCAACCGAAACAAATTTGAATGCCAACACGAAAATGGAACCTAAATCGACCAAGAGAACCTAATTATCAAAATCAAGAAGCCTAGAAGGCAGGTTTGAGGGAAGTTAAACTAACTAAAGAAAATGAAATATAGAATTCTTAAACTAATTAAAGAAAATAAAGTAGAGAGTAAACGAGAACAACAAGTTTTCATCGACAACAAATTACATTAAATTTAAATAAACACATCATAAATAAATAAAGTACTTGCAACAAATTTGTTGTAAAAAATAATAGCCCAAGGATGGTTTGGGTTTGGGTTTGGGTAGAAGCAACTACAATAGCACATTCGAACATGACTACTCTCCCCTTTGGAGTTCCTATGAAAAACGCTCCCTTCGGTGGTTCCTAATTAACAATTTTTATCATGGACCGATAATTAGGTGGTTTCTACCATGTTCAACACCAACACATTTATTCGCATGGAAAGATTCATACATTCGGTTGATTGAGACCACGGTGAAGACCCTGGGTCACATTTAATTTTTTGGTCTGGGCTGGGAGGATTTATTGAGTATTCATGATTGTATACATGATCCTATCTATATGGATGATTGCGTCCATACCACCGATCCATTTCTATTATCTTTTTAGAGCGGTGGATATGAGCATATCGTGGTAACATGTGTCATTCCATGCCTGCTGTAACATTATATGGTTAGGCATATTTATATGAGAGATGCCATATCTTGTAAATGTTTAATTTGGTAGGTTTTTCGAAGGGGTTTTGTGTTCTTTTCCTTGATTCATAACGAATTTTAGACATCACTCCATGTTCTTCCTTCATGCTTTAGGGGGCATCTATTACAAATTAATTTGTTACCATGCTCATTTTCCCATACCTAATCTTGAAATTCCCCGTGACAAATCTCGTGCAATGTTTCCATCATCAATAAATATGCTAAAATATCCCCTTGAAGATACAAATAAGATCTAAATCAACTAAATTTCAGATATTGGTTTGCTGTATTTTTGGAGATATGATTTGAGGAACTTAGGGTTTTTGTAGGATCCCAAATTTCATGTCAAACAAGTGCCCTTCAGAAAATCATCATAACTTCCTCTCTAAGCATTGGATTTAAATTTTGTAAAAAGAGATAGAAAGAGGATGGGTTTTAGTTTGTTGCATATCATTTTCAGGACCGAATTTTGAAACCGTGACATGTGGAACTTTGTAAAAGTTCACTCTACTGAACTATTGTATAATCAGGTCATCGTAGGAGATTTGGAATAACTATTTCTTGAAGAATCCAATGTTGATTAGACCTACCACATTGGAAAGGGGACTCATAGGGCTACCACAAGCTGCAATTTTAGACCTTGGAGATTGGAAATTACATAGATAAAACATATTCAATACCGATATTCTAGAAGGCAAGAAAAAATATTCATTCAAGGATCACTGCGGTAAGGAAAACACATCAAAAATCAAGGGTGAGTCTGCTACAACAAGGTATGTATGATTAATTTTTGAATTTTAATTTTCATACCATCTCTGACATGTGTTTTTATAGGACATCGTAAGTATCTTTCATGTATTTTTTATTGGGTTTTGTTCATAAATGTTGAACATATTTACATTTGAAGTTTGAATATTTCTCTGACATATGGTTTGTAGAATAGTGTAAATATTTTTTTTGTATATTGGTTTGGGTCTTTTTCATTAATGCATGTGTAGGAAGGAGGACAAAATAGGACAACTTAGACACATATAAGGACAATGCAATTCCAACGTACCATTACTTGAAGCAAACACAACAATAACTTAACAACTCCAAGTGTTAAAAGAAGTACTCTCAAGTCAAGTATCAAGTTGTGTCAAAATTCAATATTGTAAAAATCATCATTGTAAAATTTTAAAAGAGTCATTATTGTAAAAGAGTCAATGTACATAGAGTTGGAGAGGCATTTTTGGGAGGTTTAAGTGTCATTTTTGGATAATGTTATGGTTGGGTTGTAGGTCATAGTGTGATTGGGTGCTTGGTCTAGTTCAATAAAATCATTTTGAATCATATTGTATCATGGATCATTGTGCCTGGTATCAGAGTACACACTCTTGTATTATTTATGATCATTATAGGGTGGCAGGGAGGTGCTAGTTTGGTGCATGAGGTCACCTATAGATTGGAGCCTGTGAACACTTCAGGGTCATAGGTCGGTCTAGGATGTTGGAGCATCCATTCATGTGAATATTGAAGAAACCAAGGCCTTGGGGTGTCCTTCGAGTGGGAGATGGAGAAGAATTCTTTGATAGAATTCTAGGAAGTTGTACCTTTCATATCAGTTGAGGCTGCATATTAAAGAATTTATTAGAAAAGCATTTAGTGGTTTTTGACTCGGAGGGGGTTTTCCACCTAAAATTCATGTGCCTATTGTGTTCCATTGTTTAGTCTTCTTACTATATAAACAAAAAGAATAATTGAATATTAACTAATGCTTTGAAAATATTTAAAAATGATAATTGATAAGAAATATTGATTCACCCCTCTCTTAGTATTTCCAACAATTGGTATCAGATCTTGGTTCCTTCAATAGTAGTCTAACAACTGGAAGGAGATCATGGAGTATACCAAGAAAAGAGTTCCTCTGCTCAAAGGAAATAACTACGTAATTTGGAGTGGAAGAGTGTAGGTTCATTTTCTGGTAGAAGGATATGAAGTATGGAAAATGATTGACCAAGGTTTTAGAGTGACCCGAGACGAACAAGGAAAGAAAAATATGGTATATGATTTAAAGTCTAAAGATCTCATTATCAGTGGGCTTATCAAATCTGTCTATCTTAAGGTACTGAGTTTAAAAACTGCTAAAGAAGTATGAGGCAAGCTTCAGAGTGTATAGATAGGTGACTCAAACGTGAAAGAAACAAAGCTTCAAATTTAGAGGGAAAAATTTGAGCAACTAAAAATGAAGGAAGATCAAAATATTGGTGCATAATTATAGCATGTTGGTGAAATAACATATGCCTTGGAAGGTTTGGGAAAATATTTTGACAAGAAAATTGTTTTCTGAAAGATCCTTAGAACCCTTTTGTCAAGATTCAACCCAAAGGTATCTGTCCTGGGATATAATTCGAATCTAGCCAATCTCAGCAAACATGAATTTCATGGATTGCTTATGACATATAAAATGAGGATTGAAGAATGGGACAACACATCTCACCTAGAAACATCATTCGTTGCATCCAAGAAAACTAGTAAGGAAAAGCATACTCCAAAAGAGAAAACTTGTAGTTGTCAGGAAGAAGAAAAGGAAGAAGATGAAGAAGAATTTTCAAATAAATAATTTTCCTATTACACACGAAAAATGAGAATAGGTATGGGGAAATTCAAAGGTAAAATTCCATTGATATGTTTTATTGTGGTGAAGTTGGGCATTTTGCAGCCAAGTGTCCTAAAAAAAATGAGGTTGTTATGAAAGGAAAGAAAGGTCTAAGGAAGTTGAACAAGAAAAGCAAGAAGAAATGTTTTAAGAAGATTTTCTTCTCCAAAGAAGATAACTACTCATCTGATGAAGACAGTGATAACGAAGAACAAATCAACGGAAGAGTATTGTTTATGGCCAAGCATAATAAGAAAGAAGCTTCTGACGAAGAATAGATGGTTGAGGTTGAATCTCAAAACAAAGTGATCAGGTTTGTCACTCTCTCTCTCACTCTCTCTATCCTCTGCACTCTCTCTCTCTCCCTCCCTCCTCTCTCTCTCTCTCTCTCTATCTCTCTCCCTCCCTCCTCTCCCTTTATTCCCCCCATCTCTCCCCCTTCTCTCTCTCTATCCCCCTTCTCCATCTATCCCCCGCACTTTTTCTCTCTCCCTCCCTTTTCTCTCTCTCTCTCTCTCCCCCCTTCTCTCTCTCCACCCCGTCTCTCCATCTTTATCTCCCTTCTCTCTCTCTCTCTCTCTCTCTCTCTCTCTCTCTCTCACTCCCCACTCCCATCTCTCTCTCTCTCCACCCATCAATCTCTTTCTCTCTCTTTTTTTTGTCTCAACCCCTCCCCCTCTCGCTCTCCCCTCCTCTATCTCTTCCTCCCTCTCTCTCCTTCCCTCTGCCCTCTCTCTCTCTATCTCTCTCCCTCCCTCCTCTCCCTCTCTCCCCCCATCTCTCCCCCTTCTCTCCCTCTCTCTATCCCCCTTCTCCATCTATCCCCCGCACTTTTTCTCTCTCCCTCCCTTTTCTCTCTCTCTCTCTCTCCCCCCTTCTCTCCCTCCACCCCGTCTCTCTATCTTTATCTCTCCCCCCCCCCTCTCTCTCTCTCTCTCTCTCTCATTCTGTGTGTGTCTCTCCCTCTGCCTCTCTCTCTCTCTCTCTCTCTTTTCCTTATACTCTCTCTCCATCCCTCTTCATGCTCCCTTTCTATCTCTCTCCCTCCCTCCCTCGCTCTCTCTCTCCCTCTCCCTTTCTCTTCACTCTCTCTCTCCCTTCCCTTTCTCTCTCTCTCTCTCTCTCTCTCTCCCTCCCCCCTCACTCCCCCCTCCCATCTCTCTCTCTCCACCCATCAATCCATTTCTCTCTCTTTTTTTTGTCTCAACCCCTCCCCCTCTCGCCCTCCCCTCCTCTATCTCTTCCTCCCTCTCTCTCCTTCCCTCTACCCTCTCTCTCTCCCTCTCTCTCCCCTCTCTCAATATCCCTCCCCACCTATCTCTCTCCTACCTCCCTCTCTTGCTCAGTCTATCTCTCTTTCTCTCTCTCTCTCCCTCCTTCCTCTCTATCTCTATATCCCCCCCCCTCTCTCTCTCACCTTCGCTCTCTTTCTCTCTCTCATTCTCTCTCTCCCTCTCTCTCACCTTCCCTCTCTTTCTCTCTCTAATTTTCTCTCTCTCCCTCTCTCTCTCTCTCTCTCTCTCTTTCCCTCTCTCTCTATATGTCCCTCTCTCCCTCTCTCTCATCGGTGTTTCTCTCCCCATCCCCCTACTCCCCCCCTCCCTCCTTCTCCCTCTCCCCTCTCCCTCACACTCCCCCCCACTCTCTCTTTCTCCATTCTCTCTCTCTAACCCCCTCTCTCTCTTTCCCTATATATCTCTATGTCTCCCCCTATCTCCCCCTCTCTCCCCATATCTCTATGCTCCTATTTCTCTCTCTCACTCCACTCTCTCTCTCTTTGTGTCTCCTTTCGCCCCTCTCTCTCTTTCTTTCTCCATCTGCCCTTCGCTCTCTCTCTCCCTCTCTCTCTCTCTCTCCCTCTCCTTCTATCTATCCCTCTCCCTGTATCCCTATCCCTCTCTCTATCCATCTCCCTCACACTCTCTCTCTCTCTCTCTATCTTTGTGTCTCTTCCCCACTCTCTCTCTCTCCCTCTATCTCCCCCATTCTTTCTCTCTCTCTGTCTCTCCCCACCCTCCCCTCCCTCTCTTTGTCTCTCCTCTATTTGTATCTACCCTTCCCCCTCTCGCCCTCCCCTCCTCCCTCCTTCTCTCTCTCCCTTTGTCCCTCTCCCCCTCCTCTCTCTCTCCCTCTCACTCTCCCCCCCCTCTCTCGTTCTCCCTTCTGTCTCTCTAACCCCGTCGCTCTTTTTCCCTATATATCCCTATCTCTCCCCCTATCTCCCCCTCTCTCCCCATCTCTCTCTACTCCTCTTTGTATCTCTCACTCCACTCTCTCTCTTTGTGTCTCGCTTCACCGTTCTCTCTCTTTGTCTCTCCATCTACCCTTCGCTCTCTCTCTTCCTCTCTCTCTCTCTCTCATTTTCTTATACTCTCTTCCTCCCTCCTTGTTCTCTCTCTCTATCTCTCTCTCTCCCTCCCTCACTCTCTCTCTCCACCCCCCTTTCTCCCCCCTCTTTCTCTCTCCCTCCGCACCCCTCTCTCTCTCTCCATCTCCCTTCCCCACTCTGTCTCTCCCTCTCCCTTTCTCTCTCTCTCTCTCTCACTCTCTCTCTCCCTCTACCTCTCTCTATCCCTCTCCCTCTATCCCTATCCTCTCTGTATCCCTCTCCCTCCCACTCTCTCTCTATTTCTCTCTCTCTCTCTCTCTCTCTCTCTCTCTCTCTCCCCACTCCCCCCCTCACTCTCTTTATCTCTCCTCTATTTGTATCTACCCTTCCCCCTCTCGCCCTTCCCTCCTCCCTCTCGTCCTCTCTCCCTCTCTCTCCTCTATCCCTCTCTCCCCCTCTCTCCCCCACCATCGATTCCCCTCACTCCCTCTCCCCTCCCTCAATATCTCTCCCCCCTCTCTCTCTCTCGCCTCCCTCTCTCTCTCTCTCTCTCTCTCTATCTTTCTATATTTCTCTCTCACCCTCCTCCCTCTCTCTATCTCCCTCCCCCCCTCTCTCTCTCACCTCCCGTCTCTCTTTCTCTCTATCTCCCTCCCTCTCTCTCTATCTCTCCCTCTATCTTTATCTGTCCCTCTCTCTCTCCCATCAGTGTGTCTCTCCCCATCCCCCTCCCTCCCTCACACTCCCCCACTCCCTCCCTCTCCCTCCTCACCCCTCTCTCCTTCTCCCTCTGTCCCTCCCCTTCTCTCTCTCTCTCTCTATCTCTCTATCACTTCCCCTCCCTCTCTGTCCCCCACTCCTCCCCCCTCTCTCCCTCACCCTTCTCTCTCTCCCCCTCCCTCTCTCTTACCCTGTATATCCCTATCTCTACCCCTTTGTCCCCCTCTCTACCTCCACCTTTTTGTCTCTTTCACTCCCCTCTCTCTCTCCATGTCTCCCTCTACCCCTATATCTCTCTATCTCTCCCTCTTCCCTTCACTCTCTCTTTCTCCTTTCCTTATACTCTCTCTTCCTCCCTCCCCATGCCTCCCCATGCTCTCTCTCTGTATCTCTCTCTTCCTCTCTCTCTCCAACCCCCTTTATCCCCCCTCTTTCTCCCTCCCTCCCCGCCCCTCTCTCTCTCTCCAACCCCCTTTATCCCCCCTCTCTCTCTCTCCCTCCCCGCCCCTCTCTCTCTCTCCATATCTCCTCCCCACTCTCTCTCTCCCTCTCCCTTCCTCTCTCTCTCTCTCTCTCTCACTCTCTCTCTACCTCTCCCTCCCACTCTCTCTCTATGTTTGTCTCTCACTCTCCCTCTTCCTTGGTCTCTCTCTTTCTCTCTCTCTCTCTCCCCCCTCATTCTCTTTATCTCTCCTTTGTTTGTCTCCAACCCTCCCCCTCTCTCTCCCTCACCATCCATTCCTCTACGTCCCTCTCCCCTCTCTCAATATTCTTCCCCCCGCTCTCTCTCCTTCCTCCCTCTCTATCTCTCTCTATCCCTCATCCCTCTCGCTATCTCACTTGCTCCCCCCCCCCTCTCTCTTTCTCTCTCTCTCCCTCCCTTTCTCTCTCTCTCTCACCCTCTCTCTATATCTCTCCCTGTCTCTTTATCTCTTCATCTCTCTCTCTCATCACTCTGTCTCTTGCCACCCCCCTTCCTCCCTCTATCCCTCCCACTCTCTCTCTCTCTCTCCCCCTCCCCCCCTTCCCTCTCTCTCCTCCCCGTCCCTCTCTCTTCGCCTCCCCTCCTCTTTATCTCTCTTGCCTCCCCTCCCTCCCTTTTCCTTCCTCAGCCTCCCCCCCACACTCTCTCTCCCCCCTCCCTATCTCTCCCCCTCCCCTCCTCTTTCTCTCTCTTGCCTCCCCTCCCTCAGCCTAACCAAACCCTCCCCTCCCAACTCACTCTCTCTCTCTCCACATCCCCTCCCTCCCTCCCTCCCCCCTCTCCCTCCCTCCCTCCCTCCCCCCTCTCTCCTTTCATCTCTCCCTCCCTCTCTCTATATCTCTCCCCCCTCTTTCTCTCTCTCTTAGTTCCTAATGTGAAAACAACACACCTTAATAATATATATAGTTTATATAAATTCCTTAAGGAAATATTAGACACTTTAAATATATCTCATAATAAATTTTGGATTGACTTTGCCTGACCATAAGAAAGTGACTATAATACATTAAGGTAGAACAAATTAAGATTATTAACTAAAAATCTTCTCCACATTTCTAATTGTTTTTCATCCATTATTTTGATTATTTTAATTAATATTAATCTAAATTTTACTCTAATTTAATATAAATTGATAAATTATTTTTTCATTGACATTGAAACATAAAATATATTGAAGTGGCCTGCAAATTACTAAAATTTCTTATCCATTTTAGCTAAAATATATAAAAACCTTATTAAAGGACTGGATAAAATCACGTTAAATTTATTTCAAAACTATAATAATATATGCTTTGGCAACGGGTAAAATGGTCTTAACCTAACAATCTTCCAAAACATAATCCTATAATATTTTTTTTAGTTTTGACACTAAGGTGCGTTGAAGAGCTTTTCCGAGTGGATACATCTCACGAGTCAAACGCAAAAACAATGAAAATACAATGTAGAGGAATGTGGAAGGAAGATACTGGGAAGGTGGAGCGATACATCAGTTCGAGTCGGCTGGAAACTCGACGAATTAGATGAAGTTTGGTTGCACATGAAAATGGCAATGAAGGTAATATTGCACAACCTCTAAAGTAATTGAATAACTCGTCTATTTCATAAAAAAAAGTCTTAAGATTTCGATACTAAGTCGACTAATTCAAATTGGCATCAATGGCTCAATAAAAAAAAATGTTTATACTTGGATAGGAAAGATCCTCAAAATCCATATTTCTACCCTAGGCGACTTGGTTGAAATTGGTATCAAGAACTCAATGACTTTTACATTAAATTAAATTGCCATGATATTAAAAAGAAGTGACACCTAAAAACGAGTTTATTCTTGCTGTCGAAGCGGAACGGAGCACACAAATTTGAAAGCCAACACAAAAATAAACCTAAATCGAACAAGATAACTAATTAATTAAAGAAAAAAAAGGCCAGACAGCAAGAAGGCCAGAAGGCCTGTTTGAGGGGGTTAACTAATAAAAGAAAATGAAGTAAAGAGTAAATGAGAACAAGAAGTTTACTTTAACAACAAATTACATTAAATTTAAATAAACACAGCAGAAATAAATAAAATACCTGGAAACACTTTGGAGTAGTAAAAAATAATAGCCCAAAAACAGTTTGGGTAACAGCAGCGACAAGAGCGCATTGGAACATGACAACTCTCCCCTCTGGGTTCTGTCACAAACTCTCCTGTAACCGGTTCCTGTGAATCAAGAAAGAGCATTGATTGCATAGAGCGGTTCCTGTGAATCAAGAAAGAGCATAGACTGCATAGAGCTGATGATCTTCGGGAGCTGATGAGCCAAATTCATTGTGCTCATCAATAGAATAGAAAAAGAATTCATCAACAATGCTTCCAACCCATTTTCGTCCTCCTCTATAACACACAAAAATGGAGGCGCTTCACACAAAACATAGCACAACGGAATGAGGAAGAAAGAGGGTGTAGATTTGAAATTATATGTGTTTCCACGTCCTTTTCCTTCAACGTAAAAACTAAAAATGATATCCCTGATTCTCTGTAACTCTTCGGTTTTCTTCGGCTTTTTCCCAGATCAACGGATACTTCCGTTTTCTTTAGCTTTTTCCAGATCAACAGATATACTTTATTCACGGCTTTCACTTCCATTACCAACTCATCCATCCTAATTATTTCTGTTTTAGGCAAGTCTGCCGCTTCCACTTCTGGCAACTGTGCTATTTTTTCTAAGCGAATAACATCCTTAACGGTCTATTTCTTTCACATTTGAATTTCCATTATTTTAGAGTTGGTGTGCTTTTGTTGTTTTTTTTTTTTCTATATTATGAAATTTTTATGCTTTTGTGTTTTTTTCTTTTTATTTATAATTATTATTATAACTTGGTAAGATTTTCAAAACTGTATAATTTATAATTTAAAATTTATAATTTAAAATTTAAAACGTATTTTAAAAAATAAGAAATTTTAAAATAAAAAATAAGATAATATAAAAATTTATTAACAATTTAAAAGTTAAAAAAAAATCTTTCAAATTAAGTTGCAAAATTATTTAGTAATAGTGTTTGCATTTTATATATAACTGCCAAAAAATTAAATGATAAGATTTATATAATTTTATGATAATATTTTATCTTATTACATTTTAATTTCACGTTTTATTTAGGCTAAAATTTAAAGATATATATAAATATTATATATTAATAATATGATATTGGTTTTTATAATTTTTTTTTTTTTTTACAAAATTGAAATTTTGATATAATTTATTATTATTATTATTATTAATGTTAAAAGTGTTAAATGATAATCTTGAAAGTTAAAAACAATATTTAATATGAAATCGTAAAATGTCATTTTTTTTACAAAATAAAAACACAAATTTATCATTTTTATGTTATATAAAATACTTTTTGTAACTTGAATATATACAAAAACTAATAATACTAATAATAGTAATAATTAAATTTAGGATATAGTATTTAAATAAATATTAAATATAATACAAAATTTGTTAATCATTTTTATAAAGAAAGTATGCACTTTTACCAACTACCAACAATAACAGGTTGTATTTTTCCTTGAATAATAAAGATGAGTCCACATGCATTAAGAGATAACACTAGCAAGACCGTGAAGCAGAAGAGTAGAATTATAAGCAAGAACATGGCATGGATACGTCCTGCGCAATATTTCTTCATAGATCTGTAATTCTCAGCACAATTTTCATATGCAGATGTGCGAAGAGAATGGCGAATGGTGTATGCTATGGTCACAACTAACTTTAATAACTAATCAATTTCTTGAACCAATTTTTGTAGCCACCTGGCCCATAAGTAACGAATTTTTTTTTTTTGTAAATCCATAAGTAACGATTTTAAATCAATGGGCAACAACAATTTAATCGTCTAACACAAAATCCAATGATCCACATGAAGGACAGCAAAGCAACAGGAATGTTGTTTTCAAATAATAACACATTACGGCGTAAATATTTAACAATTGGTTTGATAACACAAATATGATTTTTTCCCACAATTTTAAAAAGTTATAAATAAAATATTTTAATATTTATTTTTAATAATGTAATTTAAAATAAACTAAAAAAATATTGAAAGGAAAATAATTGGGTTTTCATAACTTTTCTTTTGTCATCTAATCTCAAAAAAATGTACAATCCTTTCTATATTTTAATATAAATTTGGCAATTAACGTACTATTTTTTTAAAATATTAATCATAAGTAAAACATACAGTATGTATTAGATAGGTATAAAAAAGAGAAAACATAAATTTAATAAGAAATATATATATATATATATATATATATATTCTAAATAATATTTTTTCGATAGTAGTATAATAGATGTTCCTAACAAAATTTACCAAATTTATTTTTTCTTTGATAAATTCTCTATAAATTAGTATACTTATATGTTTTCTATTAATATCACATTAAAAAATAATAAATGTATTTACATTATAAAAATTAAAAAAATAATAATAAAAAAAAATTAAATTGCATTTTATTTCTTTAGTACAAGGGAGGTGCTTAATTGGATGAAATTGATACATGATATTTAGAATTATATTAATGTTGTAATTATAAAAAAATAAATTATTTCAATATCCATAATAATTAAAATAATTTTATTTTAATTTGTGAGATATAAACTAATTTAAAGGAAATTGTTATCTTTTTCTTTTAAATATTAGGAAGATGTGTAATTTTTTATTTAAAAACATTCCAATACAAACTTTCGATGAGATATTAGGATATTCATATCAACTAATATATTCCAATATAAACTCTATACATATTTATATAGAGATATAAATAAAAATAATTTTATATCAACTTCACATTAAAAAAGCTAATTGAATTTAAAATATGTTTTCCTACGTTAATAATTATTTTAGACTCTATGATGTAAGGATTACATGAAAATTCTTTAATCCTTAATGATGATGATGGTGGTGGTTAATAAATATTAATGAAAAAAAGAAATTCAAGGTCAACTATAAATAAATAAAATGAAGGATATTTTTCATTTAATTAATATTTTCTTTCTAATTTATGGAATAATGGAATGTGTAACTCCACTATTTAATATGAAGTAGTATTGAAAATATATCAATACAAAGGTTAATATTAGATATTGAGTGTGTAATTATTATATAAAAATATTGACAAAAAATAACTTATGATTAAAAAAATTTAATGGGGTGTATCTCAACAAAAAAGGATACCTATACTTATTTCCTTATTTAACACTAAGTTGACATATGGAATATATGGGTGTGGGGTAGTAGCATAAATCAATACGAGTTGTCATTAGTAATTTCTCTAAAATCAAGCTGGAATTTATGGAAATCACAAGATTGATGGATAATCCTGCACAACCGAAGTTTCATGCACAATCCAAGTTCACTAGGGTTTTTCTGGGTGTTAAATCCATATATATAGTAAAAAAACTAGTTTAAATAACAAAATACAAAATTTTACCTTGAATATGTCCATCGAAAGTCCAAATGGTCTCACTAAAAACAACTCTTAAATCAATACCTCAATCTAAACTAAGTATGTATTATACAAATAACTGAAAATAAAAATTATGATTAAAACATTTAAAAGATATGTAAATCAAAATGAAAGAGATGTCCAATTATTTTCTTATCTAGTTTTGTATTGACACACTACATGTTTATGTGTATAATTATCATAAATATCCTTTAACCAAGTACCATATCAAAGATAATAAAGTGGAGTTGCAAACTTTATTTTTAAAAATTTACAATATAAATAAGTTTCTTATTTTAAGAAATTTTAGTTTTCCTGAATTTTTATATACCGAAACAAAAAATAACTTTACATTCATAAAAAAATTATTACCATAAAATTTTAATGTAAATTAATATATATATATATTAAAATTTTAATTTTAATTTACAGGTAATAATTTTCAGTCTACACTACAACCCATATCTTTAGAAGAGTGTTTAATTCACTTGTTTCTCATTTCAAGTAAATCATAAATTTCAATTAAAAATCTCATGTTTCTCCTTCTTGGAGCTATATTTGGATGTCCTCATAAATACATAAATAGTCAAAATCTTATTGATTATAGAACGAATAAACATATTTTGCAATATTTTGTTACAAAAATTTGTAAGATCAATTTTGTTTCTTATTTTATTTGAATTATATAGCTTCTTCTCATGGTTTCACTTCAATCAAGAAAGAGTGCCAATTCATAGCATCCTGCCATTATTAACTTATGCCACAATACATAAAATATATTGATATCTTACTAAATTTATGATAACAAATTTGTGATGTTCCATGCATTGGTGAATTTTTAGGAAATTTTCCAAGTAATTTGCAATCATATTATTTAGATATCCATGGTAGTACTTATTCGAGTTGTTTTCAAGTGCAAATTTTTGAAAAGTTTTATGTTTTATTTTCTAATCTAAATTGTGAATTTTACAAGTGATTTATTATCATATCATTTAGAAGTCTATAAGTGTGACTTTTTGAAAAAAAATTCTGTTTATTTTCATATTGAATTGTCTAGACTATCGCTGAGATTCATTGAAATCACAAGTTTAATATGTGAAATTTGCACAATAGAAGTTCCCAAGGGTTTTCCAATGTGTTGAATTCATATATGCAATCAAAAAAATAATTTAAACAACAACAATAACAAAAAAAATATGTAATTGTTTTCTATCATAATAATGTTAAAAATCCAAGGGAAACTCCAAAAAGTAACACTTAAAGACAACTTCATACTATTGATTTTTGGTAATGTTTTTCTTAAATATGATATGTTATTAGACTCTGTATATAAAGTGGAATTTACTTCTCAATTGAATAATGTATTTTTTTTATTATTTTAAAAATAATATTCATTTTAATAATTATATTTGACATAATTTTTAGTTCAATCTATTTAAAATTTAAGTATAACTAAAAATATATATAATTTCAAGTTTTAAAGTTATGTAATATGGATTTCTTTTTCCTTTTAATATTAATTTATGAAACCGTACAATCATACTTTAAGATCATATATATATATATATATATATATATATATATATATATATATATATAGGTACTTTGAATGCTTTCCATTTAAGTCCACAATTGTTAATATAAATATTTGTTTCCATAAACAATGAACCAATTACCATGTCATCATATTTTTTTACTTTATTTATTAAGATGTTTGTTCGTTTTTTAAAAAAATTATTATTTTGTTTAGATGCTATTATAATTTTAAATTTTTAAATAGATAATATATATATATATATATATATATATATATATATATTTATGATTTTATGTTTTATATATATTTTTTTAAAATTAGTAATTATTATAATATTAATATTTTTTTTCTTTTTAATTACATAAATACATACTTATATTATGGTTAAATTTTCAAATGAGTTCAAGACTCTCTCAAAATGTGATGTAAGGGCTAAAGGGTGTTCCATATTCCACTAATTTCTTTATGATCATGTTCCAGACACCAAAAGTATCTTCATTCCAGGATATCATGACCAAAATGTGCCCTACATGGCCTTCACAAGAGGAAACTAGGTGATGTGGCATTAGCTAGCTAAGAGATGTCTCTCCAAAGTGATATAGAAGCCATCCCTTGTCACCTCAAGGATGACTATCATCATCTAGATTGTGGATCAAGTGATCCTCATCAAATAGTGGCAATGGAATACTAGGGTAATCACATATTCACTCATCACACCATCAATATCTCCAATGATAACAATCATGGGATTAATGTTCTAACATTTAGGGATTCCACTAGTTTTAAATCATTATATAAATCCATCCATTAGCCAAATTATATATCACAGGTATTGAAATTTGCATCATCAAAGTAAATCTACCTCTCTATAATTTGGATATTAGAACTTCTAGTCCACTAGTAAGGAGGTAAGAAAATCACCTATAACACCCTCTGCTATTGTGATGTCAAACATCTCACAAAATTTCCTTATAATAATGTTTATGTAAATTGATCATTAGGTAAATAAAATCATAGAGGCAATGCAAAGGACCATAATTAAAGTTATAGTAACAACCAATACTTATCACATATCTCACTACAACAAGTCCCATATAGACCTTCCCTCTCTTATATTTGTGATGAATAATTGGATAACTATATTATGTGTTTCAAACACCCAAGGTGAAGTTAAAATTCCTAGGTCAATCCATTAGTCCATGGACACAATTGTAGAGGGTGGAAATGCATTGGAAAAGAGTTAAGAGTTAGGGGACATAGCCAAGAGATCAACTACTTGACGTCCAACATATAGAGTGTATATATGTAAAAAGGGATCAATCATGGAGACACGAGCTACCCCTTTTATTGGTGTACTATTTCAACCACTCTAATACAACTTAAAAATGGTGATTTATTTCTCATAAAGGTTCAAAAAATACAACGATTTATTTTTATTTGGGTAGGATCAAGTGCTCTAACAACCGTTGATGGATAATCTGGTGGATATAGCTCATAATAGGTTTTTCCCCGTGAGCTAATTATGTTCCCAACCATATCTTGTATTTTTATATTTTTTTTATATATTATTATGGATTTATTTTATTTTATCATTATTTTAGTGGTAGAAACCTCTATAAATTCTTTTCAAACTATTTCAAAGGACGATGATAAGAGAGTGACACTTTCCATGACTACTTACCACCTTTATCAAGAATCAAATAGAAATACAAGTAATAATGGAATGTGTTATGTATGGTATATCATAGGGATGCCACTCCAATTATGGCCTCCATAGTAGTGCCCTTGAATTACAACCCTCATGGTAGTGTCTTTCTAGGATGGCACATGAAGCCATTCGTGATGTAAGCACAATTGGCAATGAATTGATATAAGTTCACTTTAGCATGAAAATTGTAAAGTTAAATAAGAGTGCATGGATGAGGCAGATTAATGATTTTTCAACCTGGAGAGGTTTGACCATGTAATTTTTTTTTTCGAATAGTCACTCATTGAATGCCCTATTTGACTCCGATAGGCTATTTTATAACGAAAATGGGGATCAATTAATACAATTACTTAGCTATCATATAAGTGGAAAGAGTAATATTTGGAAGTGTCAATGTATAATTAAATTAAAGGGTCTTATTAAGTGAATGTGGGTAAAATTAAAGAAAATATAAAATCAATTTATATTAGTGAGTAGGAAAAAGTTGAAAAGGGGAGATTTGTGGTATTTTTATAACCCATGGTATTAACCTATTGTATTATTACTAACCACCAATCTCATTATCTCTATCTCTCCCTTTCATGCATGCACACTCCCCTTTACCTCTCTCAAAAATCCACCTCCACCTCCCCCCTAATTATATTTCTCGCACCCTCTCTCCCCTTCTCCCACCCCCTCTCCTGACCCTCTCTTTGTCTCTAACTCTCTTTCTCTCCCCCATTGTGCCCCCAATTATTCTTTACATCTCCCTAACTACCACTTCCACTCCCACCATCCCCATACCTTTAATTTTTTTCTTATTCCTTCCCGCTCCCTCCCTCTCTCTTCTATCTCTCCCTATCTCTTTTCCTCCCTAACTCTTCTCTCACACATTCTCCCTCTATATATATCCCTTCACACTTTACCTATCCCTATTTCACTGCCACTCTCCCACATCGTCTCCCCCATCAACCCTCTCTCCCTTCCCCTCCCATCCTCTCTCTCTCTCTCTCTCTCTCTCTATATATATATATATATATATACATGCACATATATATATATATATTCCACTCACTCTCTCTCTCCAACGCTACCACTCTTTATCCTCCTATGTCACTCTCACTATATATATCACTATATCTCCTCTCCCTTACCTCTCTGTCCTTCCCTATCTCGCTTCCTCCCCCACTCTCCCTTTCCCTCTCCCACTCTCTCACCCAAAGCCTCTCCCCCTCCCTCCCACCATCCACCTATCCATATCTCAACCCTTCTTCATCCCCCTCCTCCCTCTACCTCTCTAACCATCCCCCTTGTTCTCTCTCTCTCTCTGTCCCTACCCCAATGCACCTAGACCTCTTCCATCCATGCCCTTCACTCTATCACCCTCCATTCCTCCCTCTCTCTCTCCCCCACCTCTCTCCCCCTCTCTATCTTTGTATATATATATATATATATACCCCACTCTCCCTCTCTTTCTTTAACACTCTAGCAACTCTCTTCCATACTCTCTCTCCTTCCTCCCACCCCCACTCTCTCCCCTTCCACCAATCTCTCTCTCTCTCTCTCTCCATTCCTCTCTCTACCATCTTCCCCCCTCTTTCTCACTCTCCCTCTCCCTCTACCTCAGTCCTCCCCTCTCTCTCTCCCTCTACCTCTCCCTCCCTCTCACCCTCTCATCCTCCTCCCCTCTCTCCTTCTCCCTTCTCTCTCTATGACCCCCTCGCTCTCTTTCCCTATATATCCCTATATCTCCCCCTATCTCCCCATCTTTATTTTCTCCTCCTTGTCTCTCTCACTCCCCTCTCTCTCTTTGTGTCTCCCTTTTCTCCTCTCTCTCTTTGTCTCTCCCTCTACCCTTCGCTCTCTCTCTCTATCTCTCTCTCTCATTTTCTTATACTCTCTTACTCCCTCCCCATGCTCTCTCTCTATATCTCTCTCTCCCTCCCTCTCTCTATCTCTCCATCCCCCTTTCTCCCCACCCATCTCTCTCCCTCCCCATCCATCTCTCTCTCTCCATCTCCCTTCCCCACTCTCTCTCTCACTCTCCCTTCCTCTATCTCTCTCTCACTCTCTCTCTCCCTCTCCCTCTCTTTATCCCTCTCCCTCTGTCTCTATCCCTCTCTCTATCCCTCTCCCTCCCACTCTCTCTCTATGTTGGTCTCTCTCTCTCTTTCTATCTCTATGTCTCTTCCCCACTCTCTCTCTCTCTCCCTCTCTCTCCCCCATTCTTTATCTCTCTATCTCTCCCCCCTCCCCCTCAGTCTCTTTATCTCTCCTCTATTTGTATCTAACCCTCCCTCTCTCGCCCTCCCCTCCTCCTTCTATTCCTCTCTCCCTCCCTCTCCTCTGTCTCTTTCTCCCCCTCTCCATTTATGCCTCCCCCCTCTCTCCCCCATCGTCCATTCCTCTCCTTCCCTCTCCCTCTCTCAATATCTCTCCCCCCTCTCTCTCTCTCACCTCTCTCTTTGTCTCTCTCTCTCTCTCTATCTTTCTATATTTCTCTATCACCATCCTCCCTCTCTCTATCTCCCTCCCCCTCTCTCTCTCTCTCCTCCCCTCTCTTTCTATCTCTCCCTATCTCTTTATCTCTCCCCCTCTCTCTCTCATCGATGTGTCTCCCTCACCCTCTCCCACTCCCTCCCTCTCCCTCCCTGCCCGTCTCTCCTTCTCCTTCTATCCCTATCTCTCCCCCTCTTGCCCACTCTCTCCCCCCACCTCATTTTCTCTTTCACTCCCTTCTCTCTCTCTATGTCTCCCTCTAACCCTATATCTCTCTGTCTCTCCCTCTTCCATTCACTCTCTCTCTCTCTATCCTTTCCTTATACTCTCTCTTTCTCCCTCCCCATGCCTCCCCATGCTCTCTCTTTGTATCTCTCTCTCCCTCTCTCTCTTCATCCCCCTTTATCCCCCCTCTTTCTCTCTCCCTCCCTGCCCCTCTCTCTCTCTCCATATCCCTTCCCCACTCTCTCTCTCCCTCTCCCTTCCTCTCTCTCTCTCTCTCTCACACACACACACTCTCTCCCTCTCCCTCCCACTCTCTCTCTATGTTTGTCTCTCACTCTCTCTCTTCCATGGACTCTCTCTCTCTCTCTCTCTCTTCCCCCCTCAATCTCTTTATCTCTCCTTTGTTTTTCTCTAAACCTCCCCCTCTCTCCCCCCACCCTCCATTTCTATACCTCCCTCTCCCCTCTCTCAATCTTCTTCCCCTCGCTCTCTCTCTTTCCTCCCTCTCTGTTTCTAGCTCTATCTCTCTTTCTCTCTCTCCTCCCCTCTCTCTTTCTCTCTCTCTCTCTCCCTCCCTTTCTGTCTCTCTCACCCTCTCTCTATATCTCTCCCTGTCTCTTTATCTCTTCATCTCTCTCTGTCATCGTTGTGTTTATCCCTAGTGCCCTTCCTCCCTCACCATCCTCCCTATCTCCTTCTCCCTTCCCACCCCTCTCTCTCTCTCCCTCTATCCCTCCGCACCCTCCCCCCTCCCCCCCCTCTCTCTCTCTACATCACACCCTCTCTCTCTCTCCCCCTCCCTTTCTCTCCACCTCCCCTCCTCTTTCTCTCTCTCACTTCTGCTCCCTCCCTTTTCCTCACTTAGCCTCCCCCCCCACACTCTCTCTCCCTCCTCCCTATCTCTCACCCTTCCCTCCTCTTTCTCTCTCTTGCCCCACCTCCCTCAGCCTCCCCCAGCCCCTCCTCCTCCGCTCACTTTTTCTCTCCCCCCTCCTTTCTCACCCTCTCTCTCCCCCCTAACTTCTCATCCTCTCTCTCTCTCTCTCTTCCCCCTCCCCCTTTCTTCGCCCTCCCTCTATTTCCATCCCCCCTGTCTCCCTCTCCCCCTGTCTCCCTCCCTTCTCTCTCCCTCCCTCCCTGTCTCTCTCGCCTTTCATCTCTCCCTCCCTCTCTCTATATCTCTCCCCCATCTCTCTCTATCCCCCTCTTTCTCTCTCTCTTAGTTCCTAATGTGAAAAAAACACACCTTAATAATATATATATTTTATACAAATTCTTTGAGCAAATGTTATACAGTTTAAATATATCTCATAATAAATTTTGAATTGACTTCACCTCACCATAAGAAAGTGACTATAATACATTAAGGTAGAACAAATTAAGATTACTAACTAAAAGATCTTCTCCACATTTCTAATTGTTTTTCATCCATTATTTTAATTAGTTTAGTTAATATTAATCTAAATTTTACTCTACTTTAATATAAATTGATAAATTACTTTTTCATTGATATTGAAACATAAAATATATTGAAGTGAACTACAAATTGCTAAAATTGCTTATCCATTTTAGCTCAAATATATAAAAACCTTATTAAAAGACGGGATAAAATCACGTTAAATTTACTTCAAAACTATAATAATATATTCTTTGGCAACGGGTAAAATGGTCTTAACCTAACAATCTTCCAAAACGTAACCCTATAACTAAATAGTTTTGACACTAAGGAGCGCTGAAGAGCTTTGCCGAGTGGATACATCTCACGAGTCAAATGCAAAAACAATGAAAATACAATGTAGAGGAATGTGGAAGGAAGATACTGGGAAGGTGGAGCGATACATCAGTTCGAGTCTAGTGGAAACTGGACGAATTAGATGAAGTTTAGTTGCACATGAAAATGACAATGAAGGTAGTATTGCACAACCTCTAAAGTAATTAAATAACTCTTGTATTTCATCAAAAAAGAGTCTTAAGATTTCGATACTAAGTCGACTAATTCAAATTGGCATCGATAGCTCAATAAAAAAAAGAGTTTATACTTGCATAGGAAAGATCCTCAAAATCCATATTTCTATCCTAGGCGGCCTGGTTGAAATTGGTATGAAGAACTCGATGAATTTTAGATTAAATCAAACTGCCATGATATTAAAAAGAAGTGACACCTAAAAACGAGTTTATTCTGGCTCTCGAAGTGGAACGGAGCACACAAATTTGAAAGCCAACTCAAAAATAAACCTAAATCGAACAAGATAACTAATTAATTAAATAAAAAAAGGCCAGAAGGCCTGTTTGAGGGAGGTTAACTAATTAAAGAAAATGAAATAGAGAGTTGTTAAATTAATTAAAGAAAATGAGGTAAAGAGTAAATGCGAACAAGAAGTTTACATTAACAACAAATTACATTAAATTTAAATAAACACATCATAAATAAATAAAATACCTGGAAACAATTTGGAGTAGTAAAAAATAACAGCCGGAAAACAGTTTGGGTAACAGCAGCAACATGAACGCATTGGAACATGACAACTCTCCCCTCTGGGTTCTGTCACAAACTCTCCTGTAAGCGGTTCCTGTGAATGAAGAGAGTGGGTTCTGTCACAAACTCTCCTGTAAGCGGTTCCCGTGAATCAAGAAAGAGCAATGATTGCATAGAGCTGATGATCTTCGGGAGCTGATGAGCCAAATTCATTGTGCTCATCAATAGAATAGAAATAAAATTCATCAACAATGCGTCCAACCCATTGTCGTCCTTTCTGTCAAGACACAAGAATGGAGGCGCTTCACACAAAACATACCACAACGGAATAAGGAAGAAAGAGGGTGGAGATTTGAAATTATATGTGTCTCCACGTTCTTTTCCTTCAACGTAAAAACTAAAAATGATATCCCTGATTCTCTATACCTCTTCGGTTTTCTTCGGCTTTTTCCCAGATCAACGGATACTTCCGTTTTCTTTAGCTTTTTCCATATCAACAGATATACTTTATTCACGGCTTTCACTCCCATTACCAACTCATCCATCCTAATTATTTCTATTTAGGCAAGGCTGCCACTTCCACTTCTGGCAACTGTCCTATTTTTTCGAAGCGAAGAAGATTCTTAACGGTCTATTTCTTTCACATTTGAATTTCCATTATTTTAGAGTTTATGTGATTTTGTTGATTTTTTGTTTTTCTATATTATGAATTTTTTATGTTTTTGTGTTTTTTTTGTTTTTTATTTAATATTATTATTATAACTTGGTAATTTTTAAAACACTATAATTTCAAATTTCAAATTTAAAACGTATTTTAAAAAATGAAATTTTAAAATAAAAAATAAGATAAGATAAAAATTTATTAAAGTCTTTCAATTTAGGAAAAATTATTTAGTAATATTGTTTGCATTTCATATATAGCTGCCAAAAAAATTAAATGATCAGATTTATATAATTTTATGATAATATTTTATCTCAATTTCACCTTTTAACTAAGCTGAAATTTAAAGATATATATAAATATTATATATTAATATTATGATATTGATTTTTATAATTATTTTTTTATTTTAAAAAATTCAAATTTTAATATAATTTATTATTATTATTATTATTAATGTTAGAAGTGTTAAATGATAATCTTGAAAGTTAAAAACAATATTTAATATTAAATTGTGAAATGTCATTTTTTTTACAAAATAAAAATACAGTATAATTTTATGAATTAAAAATTACATAGATTTCCTTATACACAAAAACTTGTACACAAAAATAATAATAATAAAAAAATCATATAAAATTAAATTTATCATTTTTATGTTATATAAAATACTTTTTGTAACTTGAATATATACAAAAACTAATAATACTAATAATAATAATAATTAAATTTAAGATATAGTATTTAAATAAATATTAAATATAACACAAAATTTGTTAATCACTTTTATAAAGAAAATATACACTCTTACCAACTACCAACAATAACAGGTTGTTGAGCCCCTGCTTGGAAGTACTCCCAGATTGAGAGGTCACAGGATCAAATCTCCTAGATGCCCGTGAGGTTAGGCCTCAGTGTTAGGCTGACAGTAGATCGCTTCGGGAGGATCTACTACGATTCATTAAGACTGTGGATGTAGCTAGTACATGTGTGCGGGCACATAGGAACGTGAACCACTATGAAAAAGAAAAACAATAACATGTTGTATTTTTCCTTGAATAATAAAAATGAGTCCACATGCATTAAGAGATAACAGTATATGACAATTGGATTGATAACACAAATATGATTTTTTCCCACTATTTTAAAAAGTTATAAATAAAATATTTTAATATATATTTTTAATAATGTAATTTAAAACAAACTAACAAATTATTGAAAGAAAAGTAGTTGGGTTTCATTCATAAATTTTATTTTGTCATCTAATCCCAAAAAAATGTACAATCCTTTCTATTTTTTATATAAATTTGGCAATTAACATATTATTATTATTTTTTAAATATTAATCATAAATAAAACATAGATTTAGTATGTACTGGATAGGTATAAAAAAGAGAAAACACAAATATATATATATATATATATATATATATATATATATATATATATATATATATATATATATATATATATATATATATATATATATATATATATATGGATAGTAGTATAATAAGCAAGACAGGAGATCACCTATAACATCCTCTGCTACTGTGATGTCAAACATCTCACAAAATCTCCTTATAATAAAGTTTATGTAAATTTATCATTAGGTAAATAAAGTCATAGAGGAATTGCAGAGGACCATAATTAAAGTTATCATAACAACCAATACTTATCACATATCTCACTACAAGAAGTCTCAGATAGACCTTCCCTCTCTTATATTTAATGTCAAATTGTGAAATGTCATTTTTTTTTAGAAAATAAAAGCACAAAATAATTCTATGAATTAAAATTTACTTAGTTTTCCTTATACACAAAAAATCGTACAAAAAATAGTAATAAAACAAAATCACATAAAATTAAATTTATCATTTTTATGTTATATAAAATACTTTTTGTAACTTGAATATATACAAAATAATAATAATAATAATAATAATAATAATAATAATAATAATAATAATAATTAAATTTGAGATATAATATTTAAATAAATATTAAATATAATACAAAATTTGTTAATCATTTTTATAAAGAAGGTATGCACTTTTACCAACTACCAACAATAGCATGTTGTAGTTTTCCTTGAATAATAAATATGACTTGACTTGCATTAAGAGATAACAACATATGACAATTGGTTTGATAACAAAAATATGATTTTTTCCCACTATTTTAAAAAGTTATAAATAAAATATTTTAATATTTATTTTTAATAATGTAATTTTAAATAAACTAAAAAATGAAAGAAAAATAATTGGGTTTCATTCTTAACTTTTCTTTTGTCATCTAATCTCAAAAAAATGTACAATCATTTTTATATTTTAATATAAATTTGGAAATTAACATACTATTTTTTTTTAAAATTAATCATAAATAAAACATATAATTAAGTAGGTATTTTATATGTATAAAAAAGAGAAAAAGTATATATATATATATATATATATATATATATATATATATATATATATATATATATATATATATATATATTCTAAATAAAAAGTAGTATAATAGATGTTCCTAACAAAATTTATCAAATTTATTTTTTCTTTGATAAATTCTCTACAAATTAGTATACTTATACCATTAATATTACATTAATAAATAATAAATATATTTTTCATTACAAAAATTAAAAAAAAATAATAATCATAAAAAAATTAATTTTCATTTTATTTCTTTAGTACAAGGAAGGTGTTTAATTGGATGAAATTGATACATGATATTTAAAACAATATTAACATTGTAATCATAAGAAAATGGATTATTTCAATATCCATAACAATTAAAATAATTTTATTTCAATTGGTGGGATATAAGCTAATTTAAAAGAAATTGTTACCTTTTTTCTTTTGAATATTAGGAAGATGTGTAATTTTTTTATTTAAAAACATTCCAATACAAACCTTGGATGAGATATTAGAATATTCATATAAACTAATATATTCCAATATAAACTCTTTACATATTTATATAGAGAGAAAAATAAAAATAATTTAATTTGATAATATTTAAAATAATTTTATATCAACTTGACATACCTAAAGAAAAACTAATTGAATTTAAAATATGTTTTCATATGTTAATAATTATTTTACACTCTATGATATAAGGATTATGTGAAAATTCTTTAATCCTTAATACAATATTTATACATGGAATATAAAAAATATTAATGACAAAAACAAATTCAACGTCAACTATAAATAAATAAAATGAATGATATTAAATATTGACAGTGTAATTATTATATAAAAAGATTGACAAAAAAATAACATATGATTAAAAAAATTTAATGGGGTGTATCTCAAAAAAATGATATCTATACGTATTTCCTTATTTAACACTAAGTTAACATATGGAATATATGGGTGTTGGGTAGTAGCATAAATCAATACGAGTTGCTTTTAGTAATTTCTCTAAAATCGAGCTGGAATTTATGGAAATCACAAGATTGATATTGAAATCACAAGATTGATGGATAACCCTACAAAATCGAAGTTAAATCCATATATACTATAAAAAAACTAGTTTAAATAACAAAATACAAGATTTTACCTTGAATATTTCAGTCGACACTGAAAAGTCGAAAAGTTCTCGGTAAAGACAACTCCTAAATCAGTATCTATATGTAAACTAAGTATATATTATACAAATAACTGAAAATAAAAATGATGACTAAAACATTTCAATGGTATGTCAATCAAAATGAAAGAGATGTCCAATTATTTTCTTATTTAGTTTTGCATCGACACACAACATGTTTATGTGTACAATTGTCATAAATCTAACTTAACCAAGTACCATATCAAAGATAATAAAGTGGAGTTGCAAACTTTATTTTTAAAATTTACAATGTAAATAAGGTTATTATTTTAAGAAAATTTAGTTTTCTCAAATTTTCATATACCCAAAGAGGAAAAAAATTTACATTCATAAAAAAAATATTACCATAAAATTTTAATGTAAATTTTAAGCTCTCCAAGATTTTTGAGCATAGGAATAAAATCCTAAATCAGATTAAATAACTCTTTTCTTTAGGTCCTCTGATAGACCAAAGATTGGTCTCAGTTGACATTAACCATCATCATCATCATCATCATCATTAAAATTTTAATTTTAATTTACAAGTAATAATTTTCAATCTACACTACAACTCATATCTTTAGAAGAGTGTTTAATTCGTGATTTTCTCATTTCAACTAAATCATAAATTTCAATTAAAAATCTCATGTTGCTCCTTCTTGGAGCTATATTTCGATGTCCTCATAAATACATAAATAGTCAAAATCTTTAGTGATTATAGAACGAATAAACACATTTTGCAATATTTTGTTACAAAAATTTGTAAGATCAATTTTATTTAGTATTTTATTTGAATTATATAGCTTCCTCTCATGGTTTCATTTGAATAAATAAAGAGTGCTAATTCATAGCATCCAAGTGTCATTATTAACTTATGCCACAATACATACAATATATTGATATCTTACTAAATGTATGATAAAAAATTTGTAATGTTCCATGGGTTGGTGAATTTTTAGGAAATTTTCCAAGTAATTTGCAATCATATTATTTAGATATCCATGATAGTACTTAATCAAGTTGTTTTCAAGTGACTTTTAAAAAAAAAAAAATTGTTTTATTTTATAATCTAAATTGTGAATTTTTCAAATGATTTATGATCATATCATTTACATGTCTATAAGTGTGTTTTTTTGAAAAAAAAAAATTTGCTTATTTTCATATTGAATTGTCTGGAATGTGGTAGTGATTCATTGAAATCACAAGTTTAATTTGTGAAATTTGCACAATAGAAGTTCCCAAGGGGTTTGCCAATGTGTTGAATTCATATATTCAATCAAAAAACCAATTTAAACAACAACAACAACAACAAAAAATCGACAATTGTTTCTATCCAATTGTGCTAAAAATCTAAGGGAAACTCCAAAAAGTAACACTTAAAGACAGCATGCCAATTGAATAAAGCATTATATAGTCTATATAGTTGCAAATTATATTTCTCATTTATTGATTGTCGGTAATGTTTTTCTTCAATCTCATATGTTATTAGACTCTCCATATAGAGTGGAATTTACTTCTCAATTGAATAATGTTATTTTTTTAATATTTCAAAAATAATATTCCTTTTAATAATAAAGTTATGTAATATGGATTTATTTTCCCTATTAAATCTAAATTTATGAAACAATAAAATCATATTTTAAGATCATATATATATATATATATATATATATATATAGAGAGAGAGAGAGAGAGGGGGGGGGGGGTATTTTGAATGTTTTCTAGTTAAATCTACAATTGTTGATATAAAAATTTGTCATCATATAGTTTTACTTTATTTATTAACATGTTTGTTTTTTTTATAAAAAAATTATTATTTTATTTATATGCTATTATAATTTTATACTTTTATATATAAAAATATATATATTTTTAATTTTATATTCTATATAATTTTTTAATAAAATTAATAATTATTATAATATTAATATTTTTTTTCTTTTTAATTATATAAATGCATACTTATATTATGGTTAACTTTTCAAATGAGTTTAAGACTGCTTCAAGATGTGATGTAAGGGCTAAAGAGTGTTCCATATTCCAGGAATTTCTTGATGATCATGTTCAAGACAACAAAACCATCTCTATTCCAGGAGATTATGACCAAAATGTGCCCTACATGGCCCTCACAAGAGGAAACTAAGTGATGTGGCATTAGCTAGCTAAGTGTTGTCTCTCGAAAGTTATATAGAAGCCATCCCTTATCACCTCAAGGATCACCATCATCATCTAGATTGTGGATCAAGTGATTCTCATCAAAAAGTGGCAATGGAATACTAGGGTGGTCACATATTCACTCATCACACCATCAATATCTCCAACGCTAACAATCATGGGATTAATGTTCTAACATTTAGGAATTACTCTAGTTGTAAATCATTATATAAATCCTTCTATTAGCCAAATTATATATCATAGGTATTGAAAATTTCAGAATCAAAGTAAATCTACCTCTCTATACTTTGGATATGAGAACTTCTAGTCCACTGGTAAGGAGGTATGGAAATCACCTATAACATCCTCTACTACTGTGATGTCAAACATCTCACAAAATCTCCTTATAATAAAGTTGATGTAAATTGATCATTAGGTAAATAAAATCATAGAGGCAAGAGAAGCATAATTAAAGTTATCCTAACAACCAATACTTATCACATATCTCACTACAACAAGTCCCATATAGACCTTCGCTCTATTATATTTGTGATTAATAGTTGGATAACTGTACTATGTGTTTCAAACACCCAAGGGGAAGTTAAAATTCCTAGGTCAATCCATTAGTCCATGGGCACAAATGTAGAGGATGGCAATGCATTGGGAAAGAGTTAAGGGTTTGGTGACATAGCCAAGAGAGCAACTACTTGATGTGCAACATAGAGAGTGTATATATGTAAAAAGGGATCAATCATGGAGACACGAGTTACCCCTTTTATTGGTGTATTATTTCCACCACTCTAATACAACTTAAGAAATGGTGAATTATTTCTCATAAAGGTTGGGAAAATACAAGGATTTATTTTTATTTGGGTAGGATCAAGTGCTCTAACAACCAGGTGGTGGCTAATCATGTAGATAGAGCTCATAATAGGTTTTTCCCCATGAGCTAATTATGTTCCCAACCATATCTTGTATTTTTATATTTTTTTTATATATTATTATGGATTTATTTTACTTTATCATTATCTTGGTGGCATAAACCTCTTTCCAAACTATTTCAAAGGATGATGATAAGAGAGTGACACTTTCCATGACCACTTAGCACCTTTATCAAGAATCAAATAGAAATAAAGTTAATAATGGAATGTTTTATGTATGGTATATCATAGGGATGCCACTCCAATTATGGTCTCCATAGTAGTTCCCTTGAATTACAACCCTCATGGTAGTGTCCTTCTAGGATGGCACATGAAGCCATTTGTGATGTAAGCACAATTGGCAATGAATTGATATAAGTTCAATTTAGCATGAAAACTGTGAAGTTAACTAAGAGCTCATGGATGAGGCAGATTAATGATTTTTCAACCTGGAGAGGTTTGACCATGTAATTTTTTATCTTTCGAATAGTCACTGATTGAATGCCCTATTTGATTCCCATAGGCTATTTTTAAGGAAAATGGGGATCAATTAGTACAATTATTTAGCTATCATACAAATGAAAAGAGTAATATTTGGAAGTGTCAATGTATAATTAAATTAAAGGGTCTTATTAAGTGAATGTGGGTAAAATTAAAAAAAACATAAAATCAATTTACATTATTGAGTACGAAAAAGTAGAAAAGGGGAGATTCGTGGTATTTTTATGACCCATGGTATCGACCTATTGTATTATTACTAACCACCAATCTCATTATCTCTATCTCTCCCTTTCTCGCATACACACTCCCCTTCAACTCTGTCAAGAATCCTCCTCCACCTCCCCCCTAATTTTATCGCTCGCGCCCTCTCTCCCCATCGCCCCACACCCCCTCCCCCCCCGGCTCTCTCTTTGTCTCCCACTCTCTTTCTCTCCTCCATTGTACCACCAATTATACTCTACATCTCTTGAACTACCACTTCCACTCCCACCGTCCACCTCCTTTTATTTGTTTTTCTTATTCCTTCCCACTCCCTCTCTCTCTTCTCTCTTTCCCTATCTCTTTTCCTCCCTAACTCTTGTCTCACACATTCTCTCTCTCTATGTATATCCCTTCACACTTTACCTCTACCTCTTTCACTCCCACTCTCTCACATCATCTCCCCCATCATCTCTCTCTCTCTCTCTCTCTCTCTCTATATATATATATATATATATATATATATATATATATATTCCGCTCACTCTCTCTCTCCCACCCTAAAACTCTTTATCCCACTATGTCACTCTCGCTACATATCTCACTATATCTCCTCTCCCTTACCCCTCCATATTTATTTATCTTGCTTCCTCCCCCACTCTCTCATTCCCTCTCCCACTCTCTCATGTCAACCCTCCCACCTCCCTCCCTCCATCCATCTATCCATATCTCAACCCTTCTACATCCCCCACCTCCCTCTACCTCTCTAACGATCCCCCTTGTTCTCTCTCTCTCTCCGCCCCTCCCCCAATGTGCCTAGACCACTCCCATCAATGTCATTAACTCTATCACCCTTCATTCCTCCCTCCCACTTTATCTCCACCTCTCTCTTTCTCCCTCCCTCACCCCCTCTCTACATGTATCCCCAATTCCACCTCCCTCTCTCCCTCTAATTAGTGTGTCTCTCCCCATGCCCCTCCCTCCCTCACACTCCCCCACTCCCTCCATCTCCCTCCTCGCCCCTCTCTCCTTCTCCCTCTATCCCTCCCCTTCTCTCTCTCTCTCTCTATCTCTCTCTCACTTGCCCTCCCTCTTTGTCCCCCACTCCTCCCCCCTCTCTCCCTCACCCTTCTCTCTGTCCCCCCTCTCTCTCTCACCCTTCTCTCTGTCCCCCTCCTTCTCTCTCCCTCTCCCTCCCACTCTCTCTCTATGTTTGTCCCTCATTTTCTCTCTTCCCTGGTCTCTCTCTCTCTCTCTCTCTCTCTCTCTCTCTCCCCCATTCCCACTATCTCTCCCCCCCCTCACTGTCTTTATCTCTCCTTTGTTTGTCTCCAACCCTCCCCCTCTCTCTCCCCCACCATACATTCCTCTACCTCCCTCTCCCCTCTCTCAATGTTCTACCCCCCGCTCTCTCTCCTGCCTCCCTCTCTATCTCTAGCTCTATCTCTCTTTCCCTCTCTCTCTCCCTCATCCCTCTCTCCCTCCTCCCCCCCCTTCTAACTTTCTCTCTCTCTCCCTCCCTTTCTCTCCCTCTCACCCTCTCTCTATATCTCTCCCTGTCTCTTTATCTCTTCATCTCTCTCTCTCATCACTGTGTCTCTCGCCACCCCCTTCCTCCCTCACCATCCACTATTCCCCTCCCTCCGTCACCCTCCCACATCTCTGCTTCTCCCTCCCCGCCCCTCTCGCCTTCTCCCCCCCCCCCTTCCCTCTCTCTCTCTCTCCCCCCCCCCCCTTCCCTCTCTCTCCTCCCCCTCCCTCTCTCTTCACCTCCCCTCCTCTTTCTCTCTGTTGCCTCCCCTCCCTCCCTTTTCCTCCCTCAACCTCCCCCCCCACACTCTCTCTCCCCCCTCCCTATCTCTCCCCCTCCCCTCCTCTTTCTCTCTCTTGCCTCCCCTCCCTCAGCCTAACCCAACCCTCCCCTCCAACCCTCCCCAGCCCACCCACTCACTCTCTTCCCCCTCCCTCTCCCTCCCTCCCTCTTCCCCCTCCCTCTCCCTCCCTCCCTCTTCCCCCTCCCTCTCCCTCCCTCCCTCTCTCTCTCTCCTTTCATCTCTCCCTCCCTCTCTCTATATCTCTCCCCCTTCTTTCTCCATCCCCCTCTTTCTCTCTCTCTTAGTTCCTAATGTGAAAACAACACACCTTAATAATATATATAGTTTATACAAATTCCTTGAGGAAATATTAGACACTTTAAATATATCTCATAATAAATTTTGAATTGACTTCACCTCACCATAAGAAAGTGACTATAATACATTAAAGTAGAAGAAATTAATATTATTAACTAAAAGATCTTCTCCACATTTCTAATTGTTTTTCATCCATTATTTTAATTATTTTAATTAATATTAATCTAAATTTTACTCTACTTTAATATAAATTGATAAATTATTTTTTCATTTCATAAAATATATTGAAGTGGCCTACAAATTACTAAAATTGCTTATCCATTTTAGCTAAAATACAAAAAAAACCTTATTAAAGGACTGAATAAAATCACGTTAAATTTACTTCAAAACTATAATAATATATGCTTTGGCAACGGGTAAAATGGTCTTAACCTAACAATCTTCCAAAACATAAGCCTATAATTTTTTTTTTTAGTTTTGACACTAAGGTGCGCTGAAGAGCTTTGCCGAGTGGATACATCTCACGAGTCAAATGCAAAAACAATGAAAATACAATATAGAGGAATGTGGAAGGAAGATACTGGGAAGGTGGAGCGATACATCAGTTCGAGTCGAGTGGAAACTCGACGAATTAGATAAAGTTTGGTTGCACATGAAAATGGCAATGAAGGTAATATTGCACAACCTCTAAAGTAATTGAATAACTCGTCTATTTCATCAAAAAAGAGTCTTAAGATTTCGATACTAAGTCGACTAATTCAAATTGGCGTCGATGGCTCAATAAAAAAAATGTTTATACTTGCATAGGAAAGATCCTCAAAATCCATATTTCTACCCTAGGCGGCCTGGTTGAAATTGGTATCAAGAACTCAATGACTTTTACATTAAATTAAATTGCCATGATATTAAAAAGAAGTGACACCTAAAAACGAGTTTATTCTTGCTCTCGAAGCGGAACGGAGCACACAAATTTGAAAGCCAACACAAAAATAAACCTAAATCGAAGAAGATAACTAATTAATTAAAGAAAAAAAAGTCCAGAAGGCCTGTTTGAGGGAGGTTAACTAATTAAAGAAAATGAAGTAAAGAGTAAATGACAACAACAAGTTTACATTAACAACAAATTCCATTAAATTTAAATAAACACAGCAGAAATAAATAAAATACCTGGAAACATTTTGGAGTAGTAAAAAATAATAGCCCAAAAACAGTTTGGGTAACAGCAGCAAAAAGAGCGCATTGGAACATGACAACTCTCCCCTCTCGGTTCTGTCAGACACTCTCCTGTAAGCGGTTCCTGTGAATCAAGAAAGTGGGTTCTGTCACAAACTCTCGTGTAAGCGGTTCCTGTGAATCGAGAAAGAGCATTGATTGCATAGAGCGGTTCCTGTGAATCAAGAAAGAGCATTGACTGCATAGAGCTGATGACCCAAATTCATTGTGCTCATCAATAGAATAGAAAAAGAATTCATCAACAATGCTTCAACCCATTGTCGTCCTCCTCTATAACACACAAAAATGGAGGCGCTTCACGCAAAACATAGCACAACGGAATGAGGAAGAAAGAGGGTGGAGATTTGAAATCATATGTGTTTCCACGTCCTTTTCCTTCAACGTAAAAACTAAAAATGATATCCCTGATTCTCTGTACCTCTTCGGTTTTCTTCGGCTTTTTCCCAGATCAACGGATACTTCCGTTTTCTTTAGCTTTTTTCCAGATCAACAGATATACTTTATTCACGGCTTTCACTCCCATTACCAACTCATCCATCCTAATTAATTCTATTTTAGGCAAGTCTGCCACTTCCACTTCTGGCAACTGTCCTATTTTTTCTAAGCGAATAATATCCTTAACGGTCTATTTCTTTCACATTTGAATTTCCATTATTTTAGAGTTGGTGTGCTTTTGTTGTTTTTTTGTTTTTCTATATTATGAATTTTTTTATGCTTTTGTGTTTTTTTTCTTTTTATTTATTATTATTATTATAACTTGGTAAGATTTTTAAAACAGTGTAATTAAAAATTAAAAATTTAAAATTTAAAACTTATTTTAAAACATAAGAAATTTTAAAATAAAAAATAAGATAATATAAAAATTTATTAAAGGCAAAATTAATGGTAATATTGTTTGCTTCCAAAAAATTAAATAATAAGATTTATATAATTTTATGATAATATTTTTTCTTATTACATTTTAATTTCACGTTTTAGCTAGGCTAAAATTTAAAGATATATATAAATATTATATATTAATAATATGATATTTGTTTTTATAATTAATTTTTTTTTACAAAATTGAAATTTTGATATAATTTATTATTATTATTATTATTATTATTATTATTAATGTTAAAAGTGTTAAATGATAATCTTGAAAGTTAAAAACAATATTTAATATGAAATTGTAAAATGTCATTTTTTTTACAAAATAAAAACACAAAATAATTTTTGCCGGATGCGGCTGATTAAAAGCCATCAGGGAACGTGGCACTCAGTCCACTTCCCGATGGACCTCGCCGGTGCAGCCCATGTGGCTCCCAGTACTGTCATTTACTCTTGTATTAACTCCTCACCCGGTGTGAACTCTTATTATCTTGGTCTGCTCACTCGGCTCCTGGACATGGCGATTGTGCTTGGCATGGATAGTTTCTGCAGCGATTTGAATGGTGGAGTGGGCGGCCTCTGCTCTCTTCCGCCTTTACATGTGAACTGTTCGCCCGCAAGCATTGAAGCTACCAGTAAAACCAATACGGGGAAGCGCTGCTGGATAGTGGCTTGTTTTGAACCGGCTCCAAATTGTCATTTCTCTAACAGTCCGTGGTGTAATCGACGAGCTTGGAATTCAGCCTCCACTGCTCTGTCAGGTAATTCTGCTACCTCCTCTGCTGATTTGCTTCATCGTCACAGTAGTTTCGCTCCGGCTTCTTTTGTTCAGGCAGGTGGTGCCAAGAATTCTCTTTCTCCCTCGGCCCGCTTGGGGAGTCTTGCTGCGCTAGGCTCTGATCTGGTCATCATGCCTCGCCTCCGCGAGCGCATGAGAGCTCGAAGGGGATCCAGCCGTGGTCTCCTTTCCCATCAGAGCGTGGCTCCCTCTTCCGTTTCTGCGTTTGCTGGTGACTCTGTCATTTCTCCTGATACCATCTCTGCCCCGCCCGCTCTCCATGTGCCTCCTCCTGGTGTTCGTCCCCTTCGGCCCACCATTCGTCAAACTTCTCAACGCGCTAAGCTGAGGTTTGACTGCACCTCTTGTGATGCCATTCTTACCACTTTTATCACTGTGACTCTGCGGGAAGAAGTCCCTAATACAGCTCCGCCTAGCTCCTCGACTCAGCCAGCTCCCCCTTTCAGCAACAGAACCCCTCATGATGGCTCTTCCTTCTGTGCTCCTTAGCACGGGCCCTCCACGGAGACAGAGCGCGCGGGTGGCAGAAATGTTCCCAGTGACAATCAGGCGAACAACAGTGAGATGTTCACCTGCAGAATTGTTGAAGAAAACCCCTCTCCTACTCATGGATCATAGCTGCTTTGGCACTCAGGTTTTTTTGTTCAGTTCTAGTAGAAACTATATGCATCTTAGCTATACTGCTTTGCTGTACAGGCAATTTACTTATTTCAGCTACAGTTTCATTTTGTTTTTTGTAAATTTAAAGCCGGTTTCCCTCTCATGGGCGGCTCAGACGTTATGGTTTAATGGACTGGTTTCCCGTTTCGGGCAGTCCCGACTATGCTTGTCTTGCTTGACTATCAAGCACAGCGTTCAGGCTTCCCTAGCTGACGCTGGTGCAGTTTTGTATCAGTACTTTTATACATAATAGAATTTAGACATACTTAGAAAAAAAAAAAAAAAAAAAAAACACAAAATAATTTTATGAATTAAAATTTACTTAGTTTTCCTTATACACAAAGACTTGTACACAAAGATAGTAGTAAAACAAAAATCACATAAAATTAAATTTATCATTTTTATGTTATATAAAATAGTTTTTGTAACTTGAATATATACAAAAACTAATAATACTAATAATAATAATAATTAAATTTAAGATATAGTATTTAAATAAATATTAAATATAATACAAAATTTGTTAATCATTTTTATAAAGAAAGTATGCACTTTTACCAACTACCAACAATAACAGGTTGTATTTTTCCTTGAATAGTAAAAATGAGCCCACATGCATTAAGAGATAACAATATATAACAATTGGTTTGATAACACAAATATGATTTTTTTCCCACTATTTTAAAAATTTATAAATAAAACATTTTAATATTTATTTTTAATAATGTAATTTAAAATAAACTAAAAAAAATATTGAAAGAAAAATAATTGGGTTTTCATAACTTTTCTTTTGTCATCTAATCTCAAAAAAATGTACAATCCTTTCTATATTTTAATATAAATTTGGCAATTGACATACTATTTTTTTTAAATATTAATCATAAATAAAACATACATTTTAGTATGTGTTAGATAGGTATAAAAACGAGAAAACATAAATTTAATAAGTAATATATATATATATATATATATATATATATTCTAAATAATATTTTATGGATAGTAGTATAATAGATGTTCCTAACCAAATTTACCAAATTTATTTTTTCTTTGATAAATTCTCAATAAATTAGTATACTTATATGTTGTCTATTAATATTACATTAATAAATAATAAATGTAATTACATTAAAAAAAAAAAAAAAAAAAAAATCATTTTATTTTTTTAGTACAAAGGAGTTGCTTAATTGAATGAAATTGATACATGATATTTATAATTATATTAATGTTGTAATTATAAAAAAATAAATTATTTCAATATCCATAACAATTAAAATAATTTTATTTCAATTTCTGAGATATAAACAAATTTAAAAGAAATTGTTATCTTGTTTCTTTTAAATATTAGGAAGATGTGTAATTTTTTATTTGAAAACATTCCAATATAAACTTTCGATGAGATATTAGGATATTCATATCAACTAATATATTCCAATATAAACTCTATACATATTTATATGGAGATATAAATAAAAATAATTTTATATCAACTTCACATACTTTAAAAAAACTAATTGAATTTAAAATATGTTTTCCTATGTTAATAATTATTTTAGACTCTATGATGTAAGGATTACGTGAAAATTCTTTAATCCTTAATGATGATGATGATGGTGGTTGATAAATATCAATGACAAAAAGAAATTCAAGGTCAACTATACATAAATAAAATGAGGGATATTTTTCATTTAATTAATATTTTTTTTCTAATTTATGGAATAATGGAATGTGTAACTCCATTATTTAATATGAAGTAGTATTGAAAATATATTAATAAAAAGGTGAATATTAGATATTGAGTGTGTAATTATTATATAAAAAAATTGACAAAAAAATAACTTATGATTAAAAGAAATTTAATGGGGTGTATCTCAACAAAAAAGGATACCTATACTTATTTCCTTATTTAACACTAAGTTGACATATGGAATATATGGGTGCGGGGTAGTAGCATAAATCAATACGAGTTGTCTTTACTAATTTCTCTAAAATTGAGCTAGAATTTATGGAAATCACAAGATTGATGGATAATCCTGCACAGTCGAAGTTCCATGCCCAATCCAAGTTCACTATGGTTTTTCTGGGTGTTAAATCCATATATATAGGAAAAAGACTAGTTTAAATAACAAAATACAAGATTTTACCTTGAATATGTCGGTCGAAAGTCCAAAAGGTCTCACTAAAGACAACTCTTAAATCAATACCTCAATGTAAACTAAGTATGTAATATACAAATAACTGAAAATAAAAATTATGATTAAAACATTTTAAAGATATGTGAATCAAATTGAAAGAGATGTCCAATTATTTTCTCATTTAGTTTTGTATTCACACACTACATGTTTATGTGTATAATTATCATAAATATACCTTAACCTTAATAAGATAAGTTTCTTATTTTAACAAATTTTAGTTTTCCCAAATTTTGATATACCCAAACAAAAAATAAATTTACATTCATAAAAAAATTATTACCATAAAATTTTAATGTAAATTAATATATATATATATATATATATATATATTAAAATTTTAATTTTAATTTATAGGTAATAATTTTCAGTCTACACTACAACCCATATCTTTAGAAGAGTGTTTAATTCATGTGTTTCTCATTTCAAGTAAATCATAAATTTCAATTAAAAATCTCATGTTTCTCCTTTTTGAAGCTATATTTGGATGTCCTCATAAATACATAAATAGTCAAAATCTTATTGATTATAGAACGAATAAACATATTTTGCAATATTTTGTTACAAAAATTTGTAACATCAATTTCGTTTCTTATTTTATTTGAATTATATAGCTTCTTCTCATGGTTTCACTTCAATCAAGAAAGAGTGCCAATTCATAGCATCCAAGTGCCATTATTAACTTATGCCACAATACATACAATATATTGATATCTTGCTAAATTTCTAATAACAAATTTGGGATGTTCCATGCATTGGTGAATTTTTAGGAAATTTTCCAAGTAATTTGCAATCATATTATTTAGATATCCATGGGAGTGCGAATTTTTGAAAAGTTTTATGTTTTATTTTCTAATCTAAATTGTGAATTTTACAAGTGATTTATTATCATATCATTTAGAAGTCTATAAGTGTGACTTTTTGAAAAAAAATTCTGTTTATTTTCATATTGAATTGTCTAGACTCTCGGTGAGATTCATTGAAATTACAAGTTTAATGTGTGAAATTTGCACAATAGAAGTTCCTAAGGGTTTTCAAATGTGTTTAATTCATATATGCAATCAAAAAACTAATTTAAACAACAACAATAACAAAAAAAATCCCTAATTTTTTTCTATCAGAATCATGTTAAAAATCCAAGGGAAAGTCCAAAAAAGTAACACTTAAAGACAACTTCATACTTGTAAGGCATGCATGCCAATTGAATAAAGCATTATATATTTTATATAGTTGGCCATTATATTTCTCATTTATTGATTTTTGGTAATGTTTTTCTTAAATATGATATGTTATTAGACTCTCTATATAAAGTGGAATTTACTTCTCAATTGAATAATGTATTTTTTTTATTATTTCAAAAATAATATTTCTTTTAATAATTATATTTGACATAATTTTTAGTTCAATCTATTTAAAATTTAAGTATAACTAAAAATATATATAATTTAAAGTTTTAAAGTTATGTAATATGGATTTCTTTTTCCTTTAAATCTAAATTTATGAAACAGTACAATCATACTTTAAGATCATATATATATATATATATTTAGGTACTTTGAATGTTTTCCATTTAAGTCCACAATTGTTAATATAAATATTTGTTTCCATAAACAATGAACCAATGACCATGTCATCATATTTTTTTACTTTATTTATTAAGATGTTTGCTTGTTTGCTTGTTTTATAAAAAATTTATTATTTTGTTTAGATGCTATTATAATTTTAAACTTTTAAATAGATTATATATATATATATATATATATATATATATATATATATATATTTATAATTTATAATTTTATATATTTTTTAATAAAATTAGTAATTATTATAATCTTAATATTTGTTTTCTTTTTTATTACATAAATACATACTTATATTATGGTTAAATTTTAAAATGAGTTCAAGACTCTCTCAAAATGTGATGTAAGGGCTAAAGGGTGTTCCATATTCCACTAATTTCTTGATGATCATGTTCAAGACACCAAAACCATCTCCATTTCAGGATATCATGGCCAAAATGTGCCCTACATGGCCTTCACAAGAGGAAACTAGGTGATGTGGCATTAGCTAGCTAAGAGTTGTCTCTCCAAAGTGATATAGAAGTCATGCCTTGTCACCTCAAGGATGACCATCATCATCTGGATTGTGGATCAAGTGATTCTCATCAAATAGTGGCAATGGAATACTAGGGTAATCACATATTCACTCATCACACCATCAATATCTCCAATGATAACAATCATGGGATTAATGTTCTAACATTTAGGGATTCCACTAGTTTTAAATCATTACATAAATCCATCTATTAGCCAAATTATATATCATAGGTATTGAAAATTGCATCATCAAAGTAAATCTACCTCTCTATACTTTGGATATTAGAACTTCTAGTCCACTAGTAAGGAGGTAAGGAAATCACCTATAACATCCTCTGCTGCTACTGTGATGTCAAACATCTCACAAAATATCCTTATAATAATGTTTATGTAAATTGATCATTAGGTAAATAAAATCATAGAGACAATGAAAAGGACCATAATTAAAGTTATCGTAACAACCAATACTTATCACACATCTCCCTACAAAAGTCCCATATAGACCTTCCCTCTCTTATATTTGTGATGAATACTTGGATAACTATACTATGTGTTTCAAACACCCAAGGGGAAGTTAAAATTCCTAGGTCAATCCATTAGTCCATGCGCACAACTGTAGAGGGTGGAAATGCATTGGGAAAGAGTTAAGGGTTAGGTGACATAGCCAAGAGACCAACTACTTGATGTCCAACATATAAAGTGTATATATGTGAAAAGGGATCAATCATGGAGACACGAGCTACCCCTTTTATTGGTGTATTATTTCCACCACTCTAATACAACTTAAAAATGGTGATTTATTTCTCATAAAGGTTCAGAAAATACAAAGTTTTTTTTTTATTTGGGAAGGATCAAGTGCTCTAACAACCGTTGATGGATAATCTGGTGGGTAGAGCTCATAATAGGTTCTTCCCCATGAACTAATTATGTTCCCAACCATATCTTGTATTTTTCTATTTTTTCATATATTATTATGGATTTATCTTACTTTATCATTATTTTAGTGGCATAAACCTCCATAAATGTTTTCCAAACTATTTCAAAGGACGATGATAAGAGAGTGACACTTTCCATGACTACTTACCACCTTTATCAAGAATCAAATAGAAATACAAGTAATAATGGAATGTGTTATGTATGGTATATCATAGGGATGCCACTCCAATTATGGCCTCCAAGTAGTGCCCTTGAATTACAACCCTCACGATAGTGTCTTTCTAGGATGGCACATGAACCCATTCGTGATGTAAGCACAATTGGCAATGAATTGATATAAGTTCACTTTATCATGAAAATTGTAAAGTTAACTAAGAGTGCATGGATGAGGCAGATTAATGATTTTTCAACCTGGAGAGGTTTGACCATGTAATTTTTTATTTTTCGAATAGTCACTAATTGAATGCCCTATTTGACTCCCATAGGCTATTTTATAAGGAAAATGGGGATCAATTAATACAATTATTTAGCTATCATATAAGTGGAAAGAGTAATATTTGGAAGTGTCAATGTATAATTAAATTAAAGGGTCTTATTAAGTGAATGTGGGTAAAATTAAAGAAAATATAAAATCAATTTATATTATTGAGTAGGAAAAAGTTCAAAAGGGGAGATTTGTGGTATTTTTATAACCCATGGTATTAACCTATTGTATTATTACTAACCACCAATCTCATTATCTCTATCTCTCCCTTTCTCGCATGCACACTCCCCTTCACCTCTCTCAAAAATCCACCTCCACCACCCCCCTAATTTTATTGCTCACGCCCTCTCTCCCCATCGACCACCCCCCCTCCCCACCCTCTGTTTGTCTCTCACTCTCTTTCTCTCCCCCATTGTGCCCCAAATTATTCTTTACATCTCCCTAACTACCACTTCCACTCCCACCGTCCCCATACCTTTATTTGTGTTTCTTATTCCTTCTCGCTCCCTCCCTCTTTCTTCTGTATCTCCCTATCTCTTTTCCTCCCTAACTCGTGTCTCACATATTCTCCATCTATATATATCCCTTCACACTTTACCTATCCCTATTTCACTCCCACTCTCCCACATCATCTCCCCCATCAGCCCTCTCTCCAACCCTACCATATATATATTCCAGTCACTCTGTCTCTCCAACCCTACCACTCTTTATCCTCCTATGTCACTCTCACTATATATATCACTATATCTCCTCTCCCTTACCTCTCCATCCTTCCCTATCTTTCTTCCTCCCCCACTCTCCCATTCCCTCTCCCACTCTCTCGCCCCAAGCCTCGCCCCCTCCCTCCCACCATCCATCTATCCATATCTCAACCCTTCTTCATCCCCCACCTCCCTCTACCTCTCTAACCAACCCCCTTGTTCTCTCTCTCTCTAACCCTACCCCAATGCACCTAGACCTCTTCGATCCATGCCCTTCACTCTATCACCCTCCATTCCTCCCTCCCACTTTATCTCCACCTCTCTCTCTCTCTCACTTGCCACCCCCCCTCCCCCTTTATATTTATCTCTATTCCTCACCCCCCCCCCACCTCTCTCTCTCTCTATATATATATATATATATTTCTCTCTCTCTCCCTCTCTCTCTATCTCCCTCTTGAATTCTCTCTCTCCCCCTCTCTCTATCTCTCTCCCCGCCCTCTCTCCCCATATCTATGTTTGTATATATATATATCCTCCACTCTCCCTCTCTCTCTTTAACACTCTGCCAACTCTCTTCCCTACTCTCTCTCTCTCTCTCCATTCCTCTCTCTACCATATTCCCCCCTCTTTCTCACTCTCCCTCTCCCTCTACCTCAATCCTCCCCTCTCTCTCTCCCTCTACCTCCCCCTCCTTCTCACCCTCTCATCCTCCCCCCCTCTTTCCTTCTCCCTTCTCTCTCTATAACCCCCTTGCTATCTTTCCCTATATATCCCTATATCTCCCCATATCTTCCCCTATCTCCCCATCTTTCTCTGCTCCTCTTTATCTCTCTCACTTCCCTCTCTCTCTTTGTGTCTCCCTTTGCCCCTCTCTCTCTTTGTCTCTCCCTCTTCCCTTTGCTCTCTCTCTCTCTCTCTCTCTCTCTCTCATTTCCTTATACTCTCTTCCTCCCTCCCCATGCTCTCTCTCTATATCTCTCTCTCCCTCCCTCGCTCTCTCTCTCCATCCCCCCCTCTCCCCCCTCTTTCTCTCCCCCTCCCCACCCATCTCTCTCTCTCCATCTCCCTTCCCCACTCTCTCTCTCACTCTCCCTTCCTCTCTCTCTCTCACAGTCTCTCTCTCCCTCTCTCTCTCTTTATACCTCTCCCTCTCTCTCTATCCCTCTCCCTCCCACTCTCTCTCTATGTCGGTCTCTCTCTCTCTTTCTATCTCTGTGTCTCTTACCCACTCTCTCTCTCCCTCTCTCCCCCATTATTTCTCTCTCTATCTCTCCCCCCTCCCTCTTAGTCTCTTTATCTCTCCTTTATTTGTATCTTCCCCTCCTCCCTCTCTTCCTCTCTCCCTCCCTCTCCTCTGCCTCTCTCTCCCCCTCTCCATTTCTGCCTCCCCCCTCTCTCCCCCATCATCGATTCCTCTCCTTCCCTCTCCCTCTCTCAATATCTCTCCCCCCTCTCTCTCTCTCGCCTTTCTCTTTGTCTCTCTCTCTATCTTTCTATATTTCTCTCTCACCCTCCTCCCTCTCTCTATCTCCCTTCTCCTCTCTCTCTCTCGCCTCCCCTCTCTCTCTATCTCTCCTTATCTCTTTATCTCTCCCCCCCTCTCTCTCATCGGTGTGTCTCCCTCACTGTCCCCCACACCCACCCTTTCCCTCTCTGCCCCTCTCTCCTTCTCCCTCTATTTCTCCCCTTCTCTCTCTCTCTCTCTCTCTCTCTCTCTCTCTCTCTCGCACTTTCCCTTCCTCTCTCTCCCCCTCTCCTCCCCCCTCTCTCCCTCTCCCTTCTCTCTCTCCCCCTCCCTCTCTCTTACCCTGTATATCCATATCTCTACCCATCTAGCCCCCTCTCTCCCTCCACCTTCTCTCTCTCTATGTCTCCCTCTACCACTATATCTCTTTGTCTCTCCCTCTACCCTTCACTCTCTCTCTCTCTCTCCTTTCCTTATACTCTCTCTTTCTCCCTCCCCATGCCTCCCCATGCTCTCTCTTTGTATCTCTCTCTCCCTCTCTCTCTTCGTCCCCCTTTATCCCCCCTCTTTCTCTCTCCCTCCCCGCCCCTCTCTCTCTCTCTCTTCATATCCCTTCCCCACTCTCTCTCTCTCCCTCTCCCTTCCTCTCTCTCTCTCTCTCTCACACACAGGCTCTCTGTCTCCCTCTCCCTCCCACTCTCTCTCTATGTTTGTCTCTCACTTTCTCTCTTCCCTGGACTCTCTCTCTCTCTCTCTCTCTCTCCCCCATTCCCTCTCTCTCTCTCCCCCCCCCCCCTCACTCTCTTTATCTCTCCTTTGTTTTTCTCTAACCCTCCCCCTCTTTTCCCCACACCCTCCATTTCTCTACCTCCCTCTCCCCTCTCTCAATCTTCTTCCCCTCACTCTCTCTCTTTCCTCCCTCTCTGTTTCTAGCTCTATCTCTCTTTCTCTCTCTCCTCCCCTCTCTCTTTCTCTCTCTCTCTCCCTCCCTTTCTCTCTCTCTCACCCTCTCTCTATATCTCTCCCTGTCTCTTTATCTCTCCATATCTCTCTCTCATCGTTGCATTTATCCCCAAACCCCTCTCTCCTTCTCCCACCCCGCCCCTCTCTCCTTCTCCCTCTATCCCTCCCCCTCCATCCCCCCCACCCCCTCTCCCTCTCTGTCTGTCTCCACATCACACCCTCGCTCTCTCTCCATCTCCCCTCGTCTTTCTCTCTCTTGATTTTGCTCCCTCCCTTTTCCTCACTCAGTTCCCCCCCCCCGCACTCTCTCTCCCTCAACCCTATCTCTCACCCTCCCCTCCTCTTTCCCTCTCTTGCCTCCCCTCCCTCAGCCCCTCCTCCCCCATTCTCTTTCTCTCTCCCCCCTCCCTTCTCACCCTCTCTCTCTCTCTCTCTTCCCCCTCCCTCTATTTCCACCCCCCTGTCTCCCTCTCCCCCTATCTCCCTCCCATCTCTCTCCCTCCCTCCCTCTCTCTCTCACTTTTCATCTCTCCCTCTCTCTGTCTATATCTCTCCCCCCCCTCTCTCTATCCCCCTCTTTCTCTCTCTCTTAGTTCCTAATGTGAAAAAAACACACCTTAATAATATATATATTTTATACAAATTCTTTGAGGAAATGTTATATACTTTAAATACATCTCATAATAAATTTTGAATTGACTTCACCTCACCATAAGAAAGTGACTATAATACATTAAGATAGAACAAATTAAAGTTACTAAATAAAATATCTTCTCCACATTTCTAATTTTTTTTCATCAATTATATTAATTAGTTTAGTTAGTATTAATCTAAATTTTACTGTAGTTTAATATAGATTGATAAATTACTTTTTCATTCATACTGAAACATAAAATAATAAAATATATTGAAGTGAACTACAAATTGCTAGAATTGCTTATCCACTTTAGCTAAAATATATAAAAACCTTATTAAAGGACTGGATAACATCACGTTAAATTTACTTCAAAACTATAATAATAATATATGTGTGTGTGTGTGTGTGTGTGTGTGTCTCTCTCTCTCTCTCTCTCTCCTTCTTATATCTAGGAAAGAGAGAGAGAGTGTGTATTGTCCCCCCCCCCCCCCCCCCCCCCCCCCCGCATAATCATTTTTTAACAGTTACATCAACTGGCCCCCCCCCCCCCCCCGGAAGAGCCCCCCCCCCCCCCCCCCCCCTGCCTCCAGCTCGCCGGAGAGGATACATCTTACGAGTCAATGGCACGTCATGAAAATACAACAGATAGCAACGTGGAAGGAAGATACACGTGGAAGGTGGAGCGATACATCAGTTCGAGTCTAGTGGAAACTGGACGAATTAGATGAAGTTTAGTTGCACATGAAAATGGCAATGAAGGTAGTATTGCACAACCTCTAAAGTAATTAAATAACTCTTGTATTTCATCAAAAAAGAGTCTTAAGATTTCGATATTAAATCGACTAATTCAAATTGGCATCAATAGCTCAATTAAAAAAAAGTTTATACTTGCATAGGAAAGATCCTCAAAATCCATATTTCTATCGTAGGCGGCCGGGTTGAAATTGGTATCAAGAACTCAATCAATTTTAGATTAAAATAAACTACTATGATATTAAAAAGAAGTGACACCTAAAAACGAGTTTATTCTTCCTCTCGAAGCGGAACGGAACACACAAATTTGAAAGCCAACACAAAAATAAACGTAAATCGAACAAGATAACTAATTAATTAAAGAAAAAAGGGTAAGAAGGCCTGTTTGAGGGAGGTTAACTAATTAAAGAAAATGAGCGCATTGGAACATGACAACTCTCCCCTCTGGGTTCTGTCACAAACTCTCCTGCAAGCGGTTCCTGTGAATGAAGAAAGTGGGTTCTGTCACAAACTCTCCTGTAAGCGGTTCCCGTGAATCAAGAAAGAGAATTGATTGCATAGAGCTGATGATCTTCGGGAGCTGATGAGCCAAATTCATTGTGCTCATCAATAGAATAGAAAGAGAATTCATCAACAATGCTTCCAACCCATTGTCGTCCTCTTCTGTCAACACACAAGAATGGAGGCGCTTCACACAAAACATACCACAACGGAATTAGGAAGAAAGAGGGTGGAGATTTGAAATTATATGTGTTTCCACGTCCTTTTCCTTCAACGTAAAAACTAAAAATGATATCCCTGATTCTCTGTACCTCTTCGGTTTTCTTCGGCTTTTTTCCAGATCAACGGATACTTCCGTTTTCTTTAGCTTTTTCCAGATCAACAGATATAGTTTATTCACGGCTTTCACTCCCATTACCAACGCATCCATCCTAATTATTTCTATTTTAGGCAAGTCTGCCACTTCCACTTCTCGCAACTGTCCTATTTTTTCTAAGCGAAGAAGATTCTTAACGGTCTATTTCTTTCACATTTGAATTTCCATTATTTTAGAGTTTGTTTGCTTTTGTTGATTTTTTTGTTTTTCTATATTATGAACTTTTTATGTTTTTGTGTTTTATTTTTTCTTATTTAATATTATTATTATAACTTGGTAATTTTTAAAACACTAAAATTTAAAATTTAAAACGTATTTATAGAAATGAAATTTTAAAATAAAAAATAAGATAAGATAAAAATTTATTAACAAATTAAAAGTTAAAAAAAGTCTTTCGAATTACCTTTAATTTGAAATAAGGCAAAATTATTTAGTAATATTGTTTGCATTTCTTATATAGCTGCCAAAAAATTAAATGATCAGATTTATATAATTTTATGATAATATTTTATCTTATTGTATTTCAATTTCACCTTTTAACTAAACTAAAATTTAAAGATATATATAAATATTATATATTAATAATATGATATTGGTTTTTATAATTATTTTTTATTTTAAAAAATTCAAATTGTGATATAATTTATTATTATTATTATTATTAATGTTAGAAGTGTTAAATGATAATCTTGAAAGTTAAAAACAATATTTAATATTAAATTGTGAAATATCATTTATTTTACAAAATAAAAACACAGTATAATTTTATGAATTAAAATTTACATAGTTTTCCTTATACACAAAAACTCGTACACAAAAATAATAATAAAACAAAAATCACATAAAATTAAATTTATCATTTTTATGTTATATAAAATACTTTTTGTAACTTGAATATATACAAAAACTAATAATACTAATAATACTAATAATTAAATTTCAGATATAGTATTTAAATAAATATTAAATATAACAAAAAAAGTGTTAATCACTTTTATAAAGAAAATATGCACTCTTACCAACTACCAACAATAATAGGTTGTTGAGCCCGAGCTTGGAAGTACTCCTAGATTGAGAGGTCATAGGGTCAAATCTCCTAGATTCCCGTGGGGTTAGGCATCAGTGTTAGGCTGACAGTAGATCCCTTCGGGAGGATTTACTGTGATTCATTAAGACCATGGATGTAGCTAGTACATGTGTGCAGGCAAATAGGAAAGTGAACCACTATGAAAAAAAACAATAACAGGTTGTATTTTTCCTTGAATAATAAAAATGAGTCCACATGCATTAAGAGATAATAGTATATGACAATTGGATTGATAGCACAAATATGATTTTTTCAACTATTTTAAAAGTTAAAAATAAAATATTTTAATATCTATTTTTAAAAATGTAATTTAAAATAAACTAAAAAACTATTGAAAGAAAAATAATTGGGTTTCATTCATAAATTTTCTTTTCTCATCTAATCCAAAAAAAATGTACAATTCTTTCTATATTTTAATATAAATTTGGCAATTAACATATTGTTATTATTTTTTAAGTATTAATCATAAATAAAACGTAGTATGTA
>JAXQQM020069169.1:0-225000 GCA_034641835.2 Pinus albicaulis
CACAAACTTTAAGGGACTTCAGAAACCAAAAAAATCCTTTAGATTGGCCTCTTTTCAGTTATTGGTGGTGGACCAGAAACATACATCCTTGAAACAACAAAAAATATCCACATGGTGATTCCACTAGCCTCCAGTAGGCCTATTACTTCATTAGCATTGATTTGAATTCATATATTTGTTTCACACCAACCTGTTGAAGCCTAGAAAATCTCTGCTTCAAACATTGGGGAAAACCACCCGGTCGGGACCTTAAGACAGCTCCTTTTCCGTTTGGTATGGTGGCTCCGACTGGATTTAAAGGACCAGTTTCCTTATAACTAGTGGGTTGATGATGGATTGATTTGGATGAGTGAAAGTGAGACTAAATTGACTGAATAAAACTATCTAATTTAAACTAAATACTGATAAATAAATTCTAACACTATCCCGGGCAATCATATGTGAATACAACTTAAAATTATTCCTTTTAAACAATAACCATAAAAATGTATTATCATTTAAATCGAAATGTGCAGAAACAAATAAAGATAACTCTGTTTAAGAAATTAAACAGAGTTGTATTAACGGATTGCATTCATCATAATATATCATCTACATTTACTTATGAAAGATAACATTTCAATTATACTCAACAATGATATACATAAAGAAACGTTATGAAAACAAATATCTGTAAATGATAGCAAATTTTAAAAAATGAATATCATAAGAAAAAAGAAATCAACAGTGAACAGATAGAAATACCTTATTCATCTTGAAGGCTTTCAAATGAAATATGATACTCTAATCCAGTAATTCTGATGCAAAATCAAATCCAAGGTACATAAATGCAACACTTTAAAGATAATTCCGCATAAAATCACCAGATGTGATCCTTTTAAAAAATATATAAGGCAGTGGAGTACAAAAATGTAATCTCCAAGTCAAAAATATTAAAATCCAGGACCCCTCTCTAAATGTATGAGAAGGGTTTAAATACTACTTAGCTAAATCTAAAAATAGTCTATTACAAAAATTAAGGATTCGGTTTAAATGACCGTCCTTTTCCTAGGAAAAAATACAGTAAAACTAAAACTAAATCTAAAAATAAATATTGTTAACTAACTACTTATGAACTTGATCTTTAAACTTGCAGGCATCTAGCATTGTTTTGAGAAGATGTGGTTGCCGACTTTAGATTTCAATTGTCCTGAAAAGACAGAATCGGTAAGTGTAGGCGCAATCTTCTCAACAGAATTGATGATACAATTAAGTGCACTGTGCTGACTGTGTGGTTTCACTAAGTATGTCCAGTAAGCATCCCAGTTTAATCTTGTCAACCCTTGAATTGATTTTTCTCTTTCTTCTGCCTTTTGCCTCCATTCTGTTTGTAGTTGATGTGCCTGTGGAAGATATCTCGGAACAGTTTCTGAAATCAAATTTTCTTTGTGTAAATTTTCATTTACACAATCAGTAAGACTATTTTCTGCTGTAGTCGACTCCTCTGCTGCTTTCTCTGCTCTTTTGATTTGTGCATCCTAGTCATTTAAAAGTATTTCTTTATGGTTTTCATTAATAATTGGTGCACCAATTTTTCTTCCTTCTTCTGTTTTTTGCCATACCAAATATTCAGTAATCTTTTCATTAATTAAATCATAATCATTTCGTAAACCTACGACATGATTTGTGATCTTATCACTCTCTTGGCAAAAATAATTCCATTGCAAGATTTTTTGGCATAATACTTCTTCTTGTTGCAGTAGTTGATTATTTAAAGAAATAGTTTCTGAAATAAACTCTGGAAGCTTAGGATCATCTTTGTGCTGATCTTGGATAATCTGTATTTGTTTCTCTTTATCAGCCAGACTTTTTTGATGTCCAATTTTCATTTCTTGAAGTTGTTGCTGTAACTTTTCAAGTTTCATCTGTGCTTCATTATTGGCATGTACCTGTTGAAATTGTTGTTGCAGAACTTTTATCCAAATGCATTTCTTCCTCTCTTTTAATTCCTTTGTCAAACCTCCTTGGCCACAGGTCTGATAAGCAATCTCCCGAGCTACAAGTTTATCCGGAATATATAGGGGTAAAAAATGGGGGGAAGCAGAACTTCCAAAAACCCTAACATAAGTGAAAAACTCTTCTCCAAACCATCTCGCAACGGGGAGAATGTCGACCTCTGTTTCTGGGGATAACCTTGGGGCATCCTTATTATGCAATGTTCTATACAATGGCAGCATTATACCATGGCAAATTTTGTAAAAATGGGGGAAAAACTTAGATTCCCACAGTTCCTTGTGATACACATGAATAGGCAAAGGATCGTGGATTGTCCATTGCCAACCCATCAAAGGGAATTTAGAGAAAAAATAGACAGCGTCCATGACATAGGCAGATAAATAAAAAGGCGGATAAATCCGCTGAGAAACAATCCGTTTAGACCGGTAGTGAAAAATAGCAGTGGTCAAATTATCAGATAAGATTTTGGCCCAGTATACAATTGTAGAATTAATGGCAGCATTTAACAAAGGGAGCCATTCAGGCAAGATCATATTTATGTCAGGCTTTCCAAAAAGCCTGCATAACATGGCAGCAGCAAAACAATATGGAGAGGTAAGTGAACCAGTACTGTACATACCGTGTTTGTTTTTCTTCAACGGTTCATCTCTTTTGGTCCACTCTTGTGTGCATTCCGACAAATTTGCATGTTCTCTGGAAAAATCTTCCATAAATTTCTTATTATAAGTCGCCTGAGGTTCCGACAACTAATACATCAGCCTCAAATCTTCCGTAGTGAACGACCCGATTAGCTCTTGAGTTGGAGTTCTAAATTGCCTGTCTGAAATATCGGTGCTATCCAGCACCCATTTCACCATGTCTGTATACGGAAGAATTCTTGGCCTTCTCGCTATCCTATGCAGAAATGAACAAGCCAGTTCTTTAAGGGTTGCCTCAGATGAATTACTGGAACCTGCTGTAGCCACAACTTGCATCACCACAGGATTTTCTTCTTCGAGCAAATTATACATTCCTTCCCAGGTGGTTATACCGGCATCCTTATTGCAAGCAGTGTCTGTATACAGTGAAGCCATTTCTCTGTTTTCAGAATTTGAACTCTTCTCTTTCTTACCCATAATGTTCTGTGAACGCTTTGTATAGTCGTTTGCTCCTTCGCGCCTGCGGTTTTACGAGTTAAATGAGAGTAATGGCATGAGAAAGGTGATGAGATAGTTTTAAATGCAAAGGCAGATGAAATATATTATTTTAACGTGAAACGACCTTTCAATCAAAACAAAATCCCATTTACCATTAATTGACAATCCATTCATTTAATCCAATCATTAAAGCGCAAAACAGATATTGATTTATGGGAGGATTTTCTTTGAACAACGCGCTTTTATGAATCTACGACATTGCGATCTGCGATTTGTTGCGCAATATCGTAGTATCGCAATATCGCAATTTTCTCAAAATGTAACGATCGCAATTTTGCAAATAGCGCAAAAGCGCAAATCGCAAATAGCGCAAAAGCACAAATCGCAAATATCACAAATCAAAAAGTATTCATTTAACACATTTCTGCGATCTGCGATTTGTGACTGGTATAGACTTTTTGGGATCGCGTTATCGCAATATCGCAAAATCGCAATTTCAGTTTTACAAAAGATATCTCCTATTTGCGATGGATGCGCTATTTCGTTTAAAGAAAATTTTTATTGTAATCTATCATAAACCCAAGTGTTTCTTAAGGTTTTTCTAAGGAATTTCCCTAAGTTTATGATATAAAGTTTTATTTGAAAAGGAAAAAAAATCCTAATTGATTTTTTTGGATTTTTTAACTAAGGGTCCCCATTTATTTAGTATTATTACTAATATTAAATAAAAAGGGGGGTTGTTGCTGGTCACAACAATTGGCGATTCACTGAAAGAAACAGTTATTTCTAAAAAAATAAAATGAACACTATATTTCTAGTAAGTAAATATTTTTAAAGATAATGAAAACTATCTTTGGATATTTTAAATAAAATCTAACTATGAAAAAAAAAAAAAAATCATTCACAATTTCTTTCTAATTCCTTAAGAACAAAAACATTTTTGGGTTATCTCAAGCTTTGATTGGTGTTAATAATGAAGTAAGTGGATTTCTCCAAGTTTTGGTTTTATAATATACTCTATTGTCATAGGTATTGCCTCTGCTTCCTGCAAACGTTCATAGTCTCGACAAGGTTACCTTTAAACCATTAACGATTCATTGTCCCATCCAACTAAAATTATGACTTTTTAAAAGATAAATTCATAAGACATATTATCTCATGTTTTTTGTCTTTTACTTATTTTTTATTTTTAAGAGCCATTGTTCTGGTTTGGTAGCTAGTTAATAACAATGCTATTCACTAGTTATAATTAAACTGAACAAGTTGGCTCGTGATGAGACCCCTTGTCTTATATTTATAAGCCATTACCCTGTTTTGGTATGCAGTATTGGTAATTTCAGTTTCATTACTTCTTATGAACATGGTAAGTCGGCTCATAATGAGACCTCTTATCTCTTAAATTTTCATATAATTTCTTAGAATTATATTCTAAAAAATCACAACTTAAATGGATGGGGTGAAATAGTTTTATCCTTAAGAATCAATGGATGACAATTTTCAGAGTTTCTTGAGTACCAAGACTTTGAAAAATATTTACTTTTATAGATAACATTTCTCTGCTCAATAAACTTATAATGATTTACATTCTCCTCAAGTTTTCAAAAGATCATGCAAATGATTGGAATAATCTTTCAAAGTTTAACATCTTATTTTAAACTATCCAAAAACTGTGATCATCTCTTTAAAAATTCTTATTTACACAAAATAAATATTTATAATATTTTTCCTAAGAAATTTTCCTAAATAGTAAACAGTCAATTATAGACTTATTAACAACCTTTATTTGCAAAAACAATTAAAAACTTTTGCAGAAAGGAATATATACAATTTAAGAAGGGGTTACCTCCTTATGAAAAGAATTTCTTCAAGATAAGCCCATTTACAGGAAGAGATTCTCTCTTACCTGTTAGATCTTGGAGTATGAATTTATTTGAGCCTATCATTTCAACGATCTGAAATGGTCCAAGCCACATTTTCTGAAACTTGGTATTTTTACCTTTTTCTTCATGTGCTTTATCCCATTTCAGAACAAGATCACCAATTGACAAAATTTTTGAGCCGGTAGAACTTGCATCAAAAGAAGATTTTACAAGTTGTTGATGTTTTTCATGAATAATTTTTGCTTTATCTCTATCTTCTTCTAGTTTAAGGATTTGATCATATCTCAATTGAATGGATGAAGAAGGATTTTCTTCAATAAATTGCACTAGAGCTAATGATGGAAGAGCTAAATTTGATGGTATCACAACTTCTTTTCCATAAACTAAATTGAAAGGTGAAGTTCCTATTGAAGCTTTTTCAGTAATACGATCAGCCCATAGTGCAAAGATTAAAGACTTGTGCCAATTCTTTTGATTTTGATTAATGGTCCTTTTAATGATTTTGATAAGATTTTTGTTAGTGGATTCAACCAAACCATTACCTTGTGGATAATAATTTGCTGAATATTTCAATTTAAAACCTCTTTTGACTGCAAATTCCATTATACTGTTTCCAGAAAAATAAGATGCATTATCAAAGACAAGAGCGTTAGGTACACCAAACCTGGTTATGATGAATTGATCTATGAAATCAATAATTGCATCAGAATTGGCTACCTTCAAAGGGATTGCTTCTACCCATTTTGTAAATTAATCAGTTGCTGTAAGGATGTATTTGTGCTGTTTGGAAGAATGAGGTACTATCTCACCAATAATGTCAAGCCCCCATTGTTCAAATGGTTTCTTAATACTCACTGGTCGCAAAGGAAAAGTTGGTTTCCTTTGTCTTCCACTTGCAGTTTGACAAATTTTTCACTTCCTCACATAGTCATGCGTATCTTTAAAAAGGGTAGGCCAGTAATAACCAGCACGAATTATTTTGTGAGCTGTGGTATCACCTCCAAAATGCCCTCCTGCTGGTCCATCATGCAATTCCTGCAAAACCTTTTCAGCTTCAGTCTTTTCAAGACATCTTAATAAGATTGAATCATAATTCTTTCTGAATAACACATTATCAATGATCTCATATTTAATAGCCTTTAATCTTAAAGCACTTTTGCTCTTATAGCTGAGATTAGAAGGAGCATACCTATTTTTCAAGTAGTAGATGAGATCATCATACTGAGATTCAGAATCTGTAACACTTACCTGACTTACTTGAATATCTTGATTTGAATCTTGACTTTCTGGTATGTTATGAGCTCCTGCCAATAATCTGCAAAAACCTTGTCCTTTAACAATCTTAGCTGGTTTAATATCAATATCATATTCTTGCAAGGCTGTTACCCAGTTAGTTCTCTTTTCTCCTACTTCTTTTTGAATTAATAATTGCCTCTCTACAGAGAATGGGACAATGATTTTTGTATGTGTTTTCAAGATAAAAGATCTGAAATGTTTGATTGATTTAAACACGGAAAAGGTTTGTTTTTAAACATCAGAATAATTAAGCTCAGCTCCTTGCAGATTTGAGCTAAATAAAGAAATTGGTGCTTCAATTTTTTGATCATTGAGCTGTGTTAAAACAGCAGCATAAGATGTTTCGGTGGCCAAAGTATATAAAATAAAATCTTTAGAAAAATCTGGGGTATTCAATGCTGGTGCATTAATAATCGCTTGTTTGATTGCCTCAAAGGCTTCTTTCTCTTTATGCCCCCTTTGAATACTGAATTCTTCTTGATCATATTTTGCATAGGTAAAACAATTTGAGAAAAATCAGGAATGAATATTTTTACAAAATTGATTTGTTCAAGAAATGATTGCATGGATTTTTTGTTATGAGGTAAAGAAATATCAGAAATTTCTTTCACTCTATCTAGATCAATATATATACCATCTTTTGACACAATAAATCCTAAGAGTTTTCCTTCATCTAAAGCAAAGAAAGATTTATTTGGATTTAAGGAAATACCAAACCTTCTACATCTTTCAAATATTTGCTTTAAATCATGTAGATGATTGGCTCTCTTTTTTGAAAATACTGTTATGTCATCAAGATAAAAAACAATTGATTTATTGATCAGACCTTTAAATGCTATGTCCATGGCTCTTTGGAAAGTTGCTCCTGCATTTATTAGACCTAAAGGCATTTTCTGATAAGCATAAGTTCCCCATTTTGTTCTAAAAGTTGTTTTCAATCTGTCATCTCGATGAACTAAAACTTGATTATAGCCTGAAAATCCATCGAGAAAGGACATGAGTTCAGAACCAACTACCTTTTGAAGTATCTATTCCAGGGTTGGAAATGGGAAATTGTCTTTTAAACATGCCTTGTTTAAATTTCTAAAATCAATACAGATTCTTATATCACCATTTTTATTCCTTACAGGTACCATATTGGAAACCCAATTGGAGTGCCTTACAGGAAAAATGATTTTGGCTTTTAAAAGTTTATTAAGTTCTGATTTGATTTGACTTTCGAGATTTGGATGAATCTTTCTCAACTTTTATTGAACACGTTTAATATCAGGAAGCATTGGAATTGTGTGTTGAATAACCGAACTATCATACGTTTTTAAATCATCATAATTCCAAGCAAAAACGTTTTTATATTTGTTCAGAAGTTTAATGAAAGCATTCCTTTCCTCTGGAGTTAAATTGAGTCTTAAATTAACGTTTTGAGGATTAGAATCAGAGCCAATATTTACTAATTCAAACTTCAAAGTGGAACTTTGAAGTTTAGCATTAGTGACTTTATTGAATCTGTCTTTAATATCATATAAGTCCTCTAATTTAACAACAGATTTTGGAATGGGATTTTCATTACCTTTTGAGGCAATTTGTAAATCATGATCATCCTCATCAATAATTTGTTCATCATATGATTTCTCTAAAGTCATGAAATTTAAAATATCTTGATCATGATAGAATACTCTCCAATTTGTGACATTATCTGGGACAGATGGACGAAAAATCAATTCTACTGAAAACCTATCAGGACTGCAATCTTCAGCAGGAAGGAGTTTGGATGCAACATTAGCTAACAAGTCAGCTGATGTATTTTGATTCCTAGGAATAGGAGAAATATTGAATGCTAAAAAATGAGTGGTAAGATCTTGTACTAGGGTTTGATAATGTTTAAGATGTCGTGAAAGGCAATGAATAGTATTCCTAACTTGTTTTATGACAATTTCGGAATCACCAAAGACTTTCAAGTATTTAACATCTAACCCTATAGCTTTATAAAGTCCTTGAATCAAGGCTTCATATTCTGCAGTATTGTTAGTACACTCAAATTCTAACCTACATGATAGCATGGTTTTTTCTCCATCTGGATCAATTAAGATGCACCATGCTCCAGCTCCATCACTAGACTTTGATCCATCAAAATATAACGACCAAAATAAAGATTTATCTATTGGCTTATCTACAATTACATCAGAAATATTTACAATTCTAGAAGAATCAGATTGTGAAAATTTTTCTATTTGAGAAACAAAAGTATTTACAAAAAAAGGTGATTGAGGTGCTTTGAAGTTCCCAAGAAATGACTCAGCAGAATAACCCCCAAGAATATTGTTGTTGAATTCCACAGGCTCATTAGGTTGTTCAAATTCAGTGACAGTGTGCGTCATATGTTTTTCTCGTTCAACTTTGATTTGATTTGGTTTCCCTTTGTAGGGAAGCCACATATGTGAATAATCAGTTGCGATATAACCATTAAGTTTCGTAGACCAGTCCCTGCTTAAAAATAATCCATAAAATTCAGGAATATCAGCAATCAAAATATCAATTCTTTGGACAATCCTAGGATCGGAAGCTAGTCTGATAGTAACTGAATTGATTTCTCCTACAACTTGAACTTTAGAGCGATCCAATTGAACAATATGAACTGCCGATTTCTGTGGTTCAATATTCAATTTGGCACAAACAGAAGTAGGCATTATATTAGAGGATGCTCCAGAATCGATTAAACAATTATGCAAATTTTTATTGTACATTTCATAAGTCAAAAGAAAAGGAGGAGTCTGAGAATTTGATCTTTCTCCAATGAGCACAGTATCAGTAGCATCTACTTTGTCTGGTGGCTTACCAGTTCCTTTTGCTGCTTTTGCAACTACACCACTTGGTAAAGGAGCAATTGGTGTAGCATTTAATTCTTTTAATAGCAACTTCTGTTGGTGTTTTAGTTTGCTGAGTTCATGTAAGGAAATGTTGGCTTTAATATTTTTCATGTCTTCAACAGTGTTATACTCCATAGGATCTGACACCACTAAAGTCTTTGTTGTCGATGTAGGAGGATTAGAAGAAGATGGCTGATTTTGAGTAGGTAACGGAGAAGCTTTCTTTGCAGAGGATTTGTCTTTGGTACTTGGAGTTGTAATTTTCTTTTTAGGAACTGTTTTTACAAGCTCCATTGTAGATTTAATCCTAGTACTTACAGGCATAGCTTCTTGTTCTACCTCACTATCAGAATTAGGGAGAATAAAATCCCACATTCCATGCAATTCAGCTATTTCTTCATTCTCATCTTCCTCTTCTGATACTGGAGGAGTATCTTCTTCTTCTTCCTCTTTTGATTCTGCATTAGAGATTGAATTGGGAGGTTTAGATTCAACTTGGTTTCTTCTGAAATTTCGGAATAGTTTTTTGGTAAAAGTTTCAGCTACTTGTTTTTTTATTTCAACCATTTCATTTGACATGGTTTTAAGAACTTTCTGTAAACCTTCCATGTCGTATGGGTCTTTGGCATTTTTCTTTGAATCATCTTTGAAGATGACTTTCTTAGATTTCCTATCCTCAATAGCATTTTTCTTTTCTAGAGAAATTATTCGTTTCTCTACTGCAATAGCCTCTTTCATATTTTCAGCTAACGTAGGTTTTGCAGCTCTATCTACAAAAAATGCTATGTTTGAGGGCAAGGAAGTTATGTACCATTCACTTCTGACCTGTTCACTAGGTCTTGAATCTGTGTGGATTTTGTTCAAGAGTTTGTTGAATCTAGCGTTGAAATCTTTAATTGGTTCCTTGGGTTCTGCCTTCAAATTTGAGAGATAGTTGATTAAAGTAGCTATTGATCTGTCATCTCCAAATTTAGTTAAAAAATGATCTGCAAAAATGGCCCAACTTGTTATGGATCCTGAAGGTAATGAAAAGTACCAGGATTCTGCTGCCCCTTGAAGAGTATAAGGGAATAGTCTGACTACAACATCTTCTTCTACGACTCCATTCAAATTTACAGCCAGCATAAAATTATTGATGTGTTCTTCAGCTTGAATGTTAAGATCTGGACTGAACTTTGGAAGCTATTCTCCAGGATTGTCAGGTAAATCATGTAAAGGTGCAGGCATGTTGACAGCCCCTGGAGTAGCCCATGGTCTAGTCATTATTGTAACAACTACTGGAGGAGTAGTAGAGGCTGGTGGTGTCTGAATAGAGGTTGTTGGAATAGATGATGTTGAGATGGATGATGTTTGAGCAGATGATGTGGGAACTACTGCACTTTGTTGAGTTGGGGTTTTGGAAACAGGTGATTGAATATGAGATGAAGAACTTATATCACTTACTGACTCTGATTGAGTTTTTCTTGTCCTGACTCTACTAGGTAAAGGGAATTCTTTCGGAGAAATACCAAGTTTTTCACTTTGAAGCCTAGTAAGAGGTTTGGAAGAAACAAATTTTGAAGTTACACTACCTTCAGATATTTCAGATTCATCTAGAGATAAAGAGAAACCTTTCAATTTATGGATTAAATCTTGAACTTCAGGAGAATCAGGATTTTGGTAGTGGGTGTCTGAATATTCTTCTCAATTCCTTCTATAGGATTTTGTATTTCAGAAGAAATTGAAGAAGTTGATGAGGGTGTTTTGTTCTCAGAATGGCTTGTAGGTAAATATTTACTTGCCATTCATAGCTCATGCCCTCCTTCTAGCGCCAAAAATGTTGAAGCCTAGAAAATCTCTGCTTCAAACATTCGGGAAAACCACCCGGTCGGGACCTTAAGACAGCTCCTTTTTCGTTTGGTATTTTGGCTCCGACTGGATTTAAAGGACCAGTTTCCTTATAACTAGTGGGTTGATGATGGATTGATTTGGATGAGTGAAAGTGAGACTAAATTGACTGAATAAAACTATCTAATTTAAACTAAATACTGATAAAGAAATTCTAACACTAACCCGGGAAATCATATGTGAATACAACTTAAAATTATTCCTTTTAAACAATAACCATAAAAATGTATTATCATTTAAATCGAAATGTGCAGAAACAAATAAAGATAACTCTGTTTAAGAAATTAAACAGAGTTGTATTAACGGATTGCATTCATCATAATATATCATCTACATATACTTATGAAAGATAACATTTCAATTATACTCAAAAATGATATATATAAAGAAACGTTATGAAAACAAATATCTGTAAATGATAGCAAATTTTAAAAAACGAATATCATAAGACAAAAGAAATCAACAGTGAACAGATAGAAATACCTTATTCATCTTGAAGGCTTTCAAATGAAATCTGATACTCTAATCCAGTAATTCTGATGCAAAATCAAATCCAAGGTACAGAAATGCAACACTTTAAAGATAATTCCGCATAAAATCACCAGATTGTGATCCTTTTAAAAAATATATAAGCCAGTGGAGTACAGAAATGTAATCTCCAAGTCAAAAATATTAAAATCCAGGACCCCTCTCTAAATGCATGAGAAGGGTTTAAATACTACTTAGCTAAATCTAAAAATAGTCTATTACAAAAATTAAGGATTCGGTTTAAATGACCGTCATTTTCCTAGGCAAAAATATAGTAAAACTAAAACTAAATCTAAAAATAAAGACTATTAACTAACTACTTATGAACTTGATCTTTAAACTTGCAGGCATCTAGCATTGTTTTGAGAAGATGTGGTTGACCGACTTCAGATTTCAATTGTCCTGAAAAGACAGAATCGGTAAGTGTAGGCGAAATCTTCTCAGCAGAATTGATGATACAATTAAGTGCACTGTGCTGACTATGTGGTTTCACTAAGTATGTCCAGTAAGCATCCCAATTTAATATTGTCAACCCTTGAATTGATTTTTCTCTTTCTTCTGCCTTTTGCCTTCATTCTGTTTGTAGTTGATGTGCCTGTGGAAGATATCCCGGAACAGTTTCTGAAATCAAATTTTCTTTGTGTAAATTTTCATTTACAAAGTCAGTAAAACTATTTGCTGTTGTAGCTGACTCCTCTGCTACTTTCTCTGCTCTTCCGATTTGTGCATCCCAGTCATTGAAAAGTATTTCTTTATGGTTTTCATTAATAATTGGTGCACCAGCTTTTCTTCCTTCTTCTGTTTTTTGGCATACCAAATAATCCGTAATATTTTCATTAATTAAATCATAATCATTTCGTAAATCTACGATATGATTTGTGATCTTATCACTCTCTTGGCAAAAAGAATTCCATTGCAAGATTTTTTGGCATAATACTTCTTCTTGTTGCAGTAGTTGATTATTTAAAGAAATAGTTTCTGAAATAAACTCTGGAAGCTTAGGATCATCTTTGTGCTAATCTTGGATAATCTGTATTTGTTTCTCTTTATCAGCCAGACTTTTTTGATGTCCAATTTTCATTTCTTGAAGTTGTTGCTGTAACTTTTCAAGTTTCATATGTGCTTCATTATTGGCCTGTACCTGTTGCAATTGCTGTTGCAGAACTTTTATCCAAATGCCTTTCTTCTTCTCTTTTAATTCCTTTGTCAAACCTCCTTGGCCACAGGTCTGATAAGAAATCTCCCGAGCTACAAGTTTATCCGGAATATATAGGGGTCAAAAATGGGGGGAAGCAAAACTTCCAAAAACCCTAACATAAGTGAAAAACTCTTCTCCAAACCATCTCGCAACGGGGAGAATCTCGACCTCTGTTTCTGGGGATAACCTTGGGGCATCCTTATTATGCAATGTTCTGTACAATGGCAGCATTATACCATGGAAAATTTTGTAAAAATGGGGGATAAACTTAGATTCCCATAGTTCCTTGTGATACACATGAATAGGCAAAGGATCGTGGATTTTCCATTGCCAACCCATCAAAGGGAATTTAGAGACAAAACAGATAGCGTCCATGACATAGGCAGATAAATAAAAAGGCGGATAAATCCGCTGAGAAACAATCCGTTTAGACCGGTAGTGAAAAATAACAGTGGTCAAATTATCAGATAATATTTTGTCCCAGTCTACAATTGTAGAATTAACGGAAGCATTTAACAAAGGGAGCCATTCAGGCAAGATCATATTTATGTCAGGCTTTCCAAAAAGCCTGCATAACATGGCAGCAGCAAAACAATATGGAGAGGTAAGTGAACCAGTACTGTACATACTGTGTTTGTTTTTCTTCAACAGTTCATCCCTTTTGGTCCACTCCTGTGTGCATTCCGACAAATTTGCATGTTCTCTGGCAAAATCTTCCATAAATTACTTATTATAAGTCGCCTGATGTTCCGGCAACTGATACATTAGCCTCAAATCTTCCGTAGTGAACGACCCGATTAGGTCTTGAGTTGGAGTTCTAAATTGCCTGTCTGAAATATCGGTGTTGTCCAGCACCCATTTCACCATGTCTGTATACGGAAGAATTCTTGGTCTTGCCGCTATCCTATGCAGAAATGAACAAGCCAGTTCTTTAAGGGTTGCCTCGGATGAATTACTGGAGCCTGCTGTAGCCGCAACTTGCATCACCACAGGATTTTCTTCTTCAAGCAAATTATACATTCCTTCCCAGGTGGTTATACCAGCATCCTTATTGCAAGCAGTGTCTATATACAGTGAAGCCATTTCTCTGTTTTCAGGATTTGAATTCTTCTCTTTCTTACCCATAATGTTCTGTGAACGCTTTGTATAGTCGTTTGCTCCTTCGCGCCTGCGGTTTTACGAGTTAAATGAGAGTAATGGCATGAGAAAGGTGATGAGATAGTTTTAAATGCAAAGGCGGATGAAATATATTATTTTAACGTGAAACGACCTTTCAATCAAAACAAAATCCCATTTACCATTAATTGACAATCCATTCATTTAATCCAATCATTAAAGCACAAAACAAATATTGATTTATGGGAGGATTTTCTTTGAACAATTCATTTTTATGAATCTGCGACATTCTGATCTGCGATTTGCTGCGCAATATCGTAGTATCGCAATATCACAATTTTCTCAAAACTTAACCATCGCAATTTTTCAAATAGCGCAAAAGCGCAAATTGCAAATAGCGCAAAAGCGCAAATCACAAATAGCGCAAAAGCGCAAATCGAAAATAGCACAAAAGCGCAAATCGCAAATATCGCAAATCAAAAAGTATTCATTTAACACATTTCTGCGATCTGCGATTTGCGACTGGTATAGGCTTTTTGGGATCACGTTATCGCAATATTGCAAAATCGCAATTTCAGTTTTACAAAAGATATCTACTATTTGCGATGGATGCGCTATTTCGTTTAAAGAAAATTTTTATTGTAATCTATCATAAACTTAAGTGTTTCTTAAGGTTTTTCTAAGGAATTTCCCTAATTTTATGATATAAAGTTTTATTTGAAAAGGAAAACAAATCCTAATTGATTTTTTTGGATTTTTCAACTAAGGGTCCTCATTTATTTAGTGTTATTACTAATATTAAATAAAAAGGGGGGTTGTTGTTGGTCACAACACAACCCTAAGAAGCTTATGAACCCATTCATGTATTGTAATAAGTACCAAGCATTAAGAGAGGCTAGCCTTTATAAACAATACTAAAAATTTCAGCCTCTTTGAATTTTGAAATTTTAAATCTGGATTCACATAGGATCAGTACCAGATCTCATCCGGACCCAAACCCTCCGAACATAGTTGATTACCCAGAGAAGATTTTGTGGCAAACTTCTAGATATGGATACTTAATCGTTGTTACAACCATCCATAGAACAAGCTTTATACCTGAAAATCTCATAGCTTTGTAAGTTCCCCAGTTTGACATGCACCATACCAGGAACCTCTTCAGAAATAGGTCTCAAAATGATATTGACCAAACTGACCTTGAACCCTTAGATTTGCACCATAGTTCGAGTAGAGAAGCCTCTCCTTCCACACCACTTGACTTTCAGCTTCTCCATCACTTCAACTCTTTCCATACCAAATCTACTCAAAATCAGTTTGTTGGTCCAAGTATTTCCACCACACCCATCCATACCACCACTGTGCAAACTACTCCACTTCATCATACACCCCTATCACAAATCCACCTCTTGTAAATCCTCCATTAGCTCCCATCATAGTAGCTTGGTATGCACCTTTGGCCTTACCTCAACCTCTAATACCTTTTCAAAATTAATATCACTCTAAGATCCCTCATTTCACATGGGTTGAATCCATCACTTCCCAACAGCATGTAGATATAATCAATGATGCTTTTGATTACATGGAGATAGAGGAAGAAACCATTAAGATTAGAATATTTGCACAAAGCCTAGGAGGAGAGGCCAAAAAATGGTTCAAAGAATTAAATCCTAATTCAATACATGACCTCCCTTCCCTTCACCAAACCTTTATAAACAAATGGGAAATAAACCCCTCCCCCCCCCCCCCAAATCATGTCTGAATATAACAACCTTAAAAGGAATGTAGGGGAAAGTGTGTAAGACTATTGCGCTAGGTTTAATAGTGTGTATAATTCCCTCCTGCCTCACATGAATCCCCTAAAAGGCCTAGCACTGGTGAAATTCCCTGAATTTTTTTACCCAGACATGACTTTCCAATTGAGAGAAAGAGACCCTGAAACCTTAGAAGAAATGCAAAAAGCAGAAATTAGTGTAGAGGTAAACTTAATTGAAAAGAGAGCTAGGTTGAAATCAGAGAAGAGAGTAACCTATAAGGATGAAACCATGCCCTCAACCTCCTCCTCTCATTCTAAATTGGATAGCCTAATGAGGAATTTGGAGAGAATGATAGAGAAGATAAACTTAAATGAAAGGACACCTCCTAGGGACAACCAAGTCAACTCCCAAAAATGAAACATAACTCAAAACTTCAGGAGATACACCCCTCAAATCAAAAAAAGGGAAAATTACCATCAAATCATACCTCCCTTTCAACAAAACTGTGTAGATGAGGAAGAAGGAGAAATTATAGAACCTGAGGAAAACCATATAAATATAATAGGTTATGATAATGAAGAAGATGTTTTTCTCACCGAAGAAGAAAAATGCTTCTTTTCCTCAGATCAAACAGACACAAACTATGAGGATTCCAAAGACTACTGCTTGGGGTTTGAAAATGCAATCATGGAAATCCATAAACAATATGATCTTAGGAGAAAAAAATACCTATATTTAGCCAAGAGAGACCAAATAGATGTTGTTGTTCAGAAAGTACCTGAAAACACCTCTAAAAAAATAGTAGAGGATGTTAGCACTATGGTTAAGAAAGATGAAGCAAACAAAGGAAAAATCAGCCTGCTAAGCAAAGACCTTAATTGTCCTAGCACCTCCACCAGTGACCCTAAGAAAACCATTTTGTCTAAAACTCCAAACTAGGATCATCAAAATTAAGAATGTAGAAAAGATCATGGTTGATAAAGTTGATGTTAATATGTCTGAAACACTAGTGCCCTTCAGTTTTAAGGGAGAGAATTCCAAAATCAACATAAATATGCCCCTCACTGAACTGGTTACTCAACCCATATATAGCTCTTAGATGTTGAAGGTACTAAACATAGGAAATTATGTTGACACTTTGTACTTGGCTGATGACACACCTGAGTTGTTGTTTGGATCCAAAATAGAAGGAAAGTATCAGGAAGGAGCCATTCTCCCTTTCTATATCAGCCTAAACATACATGAAAAAATCTTACATAATGCCATGATGGATTCTGGTGCCTCTCACAATCTCATGCCCAAAGTTGTGATGGAGATATTAGGCCTAGAAATAACTAAACCTTACAAATACCTGTACTCCTTCGATTCCAGTAGGGTAAAATGTTTGGGCCTCATCAAGGACCTTTGTGTTAACCTGGCACAAGTGCCTGCTGAGAATATAGTCATGGACATAGTAGTGGCAGATATTCCTCCCAAGTATGACATGCTCTTATCCATATCTCGGGGAGCCAAGCTTCAGGGGAACCTTCAATTAGATATGTCCTATGAAACCATCCCTGTTTTCATCCAGAAAAGGAGATTATATCGAGAATCACATATGAAGAATATGGTTAGCAGTCAGGACAGACAAGACAACACTCCTCTTTATTATTTTCACTCCGATCTTGATTCTTTTATATTATATAATGAGGAGGATAATGGTGAGTAGGTATATGAAACTGAAACACATCAAGACACACTACAATAGTGAAACCGATCTTTACATAGAGAACTCAATATTCAGACCTATAGCAGCCTTGAACAAGCATATCATGAAAAAATCACACTTGACCCTCTACAAACTAAAAATGAAACCTGAGAACCAATGGTCAGTTTGACATATTGATCAGGTTTCTCAAAGGGAGGAAAAAAATCAGAAACACAACCATTCCCTTTTACCTATTCGAAAATGCTAAGATGTCCTCACAAAATAAAAAAAAATTGGGTGATCTAAATCAAAGGAGTCTTATGTTCTTACCTTATCTAGACACCTCATTATCAGAGAGTCTTGTTCCTCTAGAAAAGTTGTTGAATCTCATTGATGTTGCCATCAATCCTAAAGGTATGTCTATTGAAACTGATATAGAGGGATACAATATAGGAAACCTAAGAAGACCCAAGGTGATTAACTTATCGAAAACCTTGCCATTACACACAAAAATCAAATACTTGAGGTTATGCAAGAAATTTCAGGATGCTCTTGTTTATAGAATTAAAATGTCCAAACCTAATGACATGGACATTGTTCCAAAGAGACCTTTTTCCAATAATAAATATGAAACCTTTGGAAAAATCCTATCACTAACAAAGAAAACCAAAGGATGCAGACTGTGTATGGACTTTAGACAGTTATGCAAAGCCTCCATGGAATCCAAATACCCCTTTCCCAAGATAAATCATCCTATGCCAAGAATAGAAATTTCTAACAAGTTGATTTTGATTGTTAGTGTTTTAGGTTTTCATGAGATGATACCACTTCAAATCAATCAACACAAAGACATTTTCAAATTTCCTTGGAATGACTACGTGCTTGACCAATTTTTTCCTGGAATAAGGAAAGCTAAAGGAATCCTCCAAGTGGCCATGGCCTTTGTTACCAACTTTTTCACTATGATGTACATTGATGACATTGTCATTAATTTGGGAGTTGATGAAGAATGCCTTCCTCAACTAGCCAGTTTCTATCACAGAAACAAGGTTTGGAAACTAAAATCAAAGGAGAAATATAAAGAAGATCCTAGCATGTTTGACAATTCTTGGCAGAATTCCAATACCATGCCCTCAAAAGTAGACAACCCTGTTCCCTATCTATAAGAGTTGAATGGAAGAGAATTGGTATATGATCCTAGGGAAGACAGGGTAATCAAATACCATGGCCATTTACAGTCTTAGTTAGAATTTCTCATTCATTGTACATATCACTGTTTGATGAAAAGATATTGAGAGAAATCACAAAAAATACAAAATAGAAAAATGGAAAAGAGGGAAGATTCAAAAAGAGGTAAATCCTCATACCCAAAAAATAGAACTATTGAAAGTGTGTAAATCTAAATACCACTACTAGCGCATAAAGGATTCTTGTTTTAGTCATCTATCCTAATCATGGCTGAAGCATGTTTTAAAATTATTGTTGATAAGTTAGTGAAAGATAGTGGGTCAAATTATTCAAGCTTGACTAGTCAAAAGATAGATTAGGGAAGAAATATATTCGTTCCACATGCTTGAAAAAGAACCAAATAGGAAAATAGGGATGAGTAGCAAACAATGTATCCTAACCCTGATTTTTCTAGTCTTATTTTGTACAAAAATAACATTTGTGTGTAGCTTGTTTTTATGTCACAAACCCATGGTAAATCAAATTGTCTAATCCTAATTTAGCCATGTTTTCAATTTCATGTTTATAGCATAGTGAATAAATCCTGTCAAACATTTTAATCTTGACAGTTGAATAGTATAGGTAGAGAATGAAAGGAGTTCATCAACATAATCTGAGCTCCAGGAAGAAAAAGGTAGAAGTAGACACTTTATTTTCCTTTCAAAAAAAAAAAAAGATGTGAAGGTTGCTAGTCCAAATGTACCTAAGGAAGAAAAATATGTTAGGAAAGTAGGTTGGGTAGGTAGATATGGATTTGACCTTATCATGTATTTTAGATTATTAATATCATAAGCTTTAAGAAAGCATCAGCAAGAGAAAGAGGTAAAAATCTACCCAATGGATGAGGCATTGGTCTCCATAAAGCCAAAAATCTGAGGTTTAGGCCACCTACTAAAAAGGAGCTACCTCCCCAAGTGGTGCCACTATTATTCATCAATAATTTTTTCCTTCATACATGATTAAATGATTTCCCTAGATTTATAGAAACAAATTTCATCAACATTGTGAGTTCTAGAAATCTCACTGCTTTCATCATCCTTAAAGATAGTTTTTCACTATTTCATCTTTCCACCATGTCTAACATTTCTTACCAGTCACAGAAAACCCATTTGTGGCTTATGTCACTCTTTCTGTCTATATGCTTTAACCTTTGGCCCAAATCCTCTATTTTGTTTTGCCTAAAAACCCCTCACTAATACATAAGCCCACCAATCAAACAAATTTTTTTTGTATCCCAAAATACTCCCAAACACTGATGGTCTCAAACTATCTCTGTAGGCTCCATAGAGAAATCAAGTACATTGGATTTTGGATCTTTAATTCATTAGTTTATCATAAACTCTATGTAACACTTGATGTTCTCAAAATTCTAGGTGTCAGTCCAAAAACCAAGTCCAAGAAAGCCTCCACTAGGTCACCTAGGGTTTCACAAAGTCATAGGGTGGATTTGGTGCCCTACAAAATCTGTTTTTCCTGTATGAAGAAACTGCATTGAAAGAAAAAAAGGACAGGTGATCTTGTCCAAACTAATCAAAAATGTTATTCAAGGATGTTTTTTTGGCCTAAAGCATGAATCTTGCAAGGGACAGCTTCCCTTTTCTCGCATTTTTGCAAGCAGATCAAATGGCTATAAGCCTAGCATAAGGTAAGGTAACGAGAAAATCATCACAAGAAGACCATTCATAGCAAGAAGAAAGAAAAAAACATATGTTTGATGAAAATCAGGGTTTATGATTGTTTTGGCCAAACAAGTAAAATCAATCCAAAAGCTACAGAAGCAAAGGCCACCTCAACTCCTTCAAATGCTCATTAAATAATTTTAGAAATAACAAATGATTTTTGAGAAGTTTTTGATAACTTAGAAGACAACACTAGTTACTTTTTTCTAAGCAGCCCTAAAGCCTAGGAGTTCAGGAGAACTAAAAAAACAGGTCAAAGGTGATGACAGGACCTCCTTCATAACAGTAGCGGGTTTCAGAGGGTTTGAAGCTACCCTCTAGGGTTTGTCAAAGAGGCATTGATTCCACATCACCAATGGTACAAAAAGTATGAGGTTCTTAAAGGTAAAATCAGAGACCTAAAGGGATCCAAGGAGACCAACCTGAACACCAGTACCCCACTTCACCACAGGGACAAAAAGGACCAAAAAAATCAGTGCAAGGTTTGGACTTCTCAAAGGAATAGTTAGAGGCTTTTTCAAATGGTCCAATGAGACAAGCATGAGGGAGAAAATTTCCAAAAGAGGCAACTATGACAAGCCTAGGTTCATGTTTGATAGAATGAGTTGTCCAACTGCAAAAGAGACAGTGATCTAAGGCAGAAAGTTGTGTAGGCAGCGCCAAGAATAGAAGTGGCAAGCAAAAACGCAAAAAATGGTTTAAATGGCTTACCTACCTCACTAGACATACATCATTTGAAAACTGATCAAAGGAGCAAGAAAGTAGCTAACCTAAGAGCAGTAAAGCCTCCAAAATGATTTCTTTATCAAGGTATATTCTACAAGAGATAGGTCAGCTATAAATGACACTTCTGCAGGACTGTCAAAATATCTACCTAAGGAAGATTGATAAAGACAAAAAGACCAAATGTTTTTCACAATGATGGCCCACATGAAGACTAAAGGGATTATTGATGCTTGATGTTAGGGTTTTCATACTAAGAGATTGTTCACTTTTTTAAAGAGAAAACCTGACAAAGTGATAGCCAAAGGAAAATATGCCAACTAATCACAAATATGATATTTCGAAGTGTTAAAAATCATAAAGAGGTTTCATTTTACAAAGTGGTTTGAGGGAACTTGCTTAAACTTGATGGAATTTTTGTGAGCACAAGGAGAACATCAGGATACTCCAGCAAAGGAAAAAGCCATTTTTTATGTCAAACTACCACCTATAGGACCAAAAAGGCCAAAAAGCACAGTGAGAAAAAGTAAAGGGAAATAAACTTTAGAAAGAAGGTTTGGGCTCACAAATTTATTTTTCAAAACCTATAAATCCTCCTTGACCTCTATCCCATCTCATTTATCATTGCAGAGAAGAAGAAAATTATTGAGAGAAGTTTTAGAGGGTTTTGTGCGAGTTTGAAGGAAAATTCCAGGCGCTGCGCACCAAGGTCAGTGCTACGCACATGGCCATTAGCGTTGCGCACAGAGGAGGCAGCGGAAATGTTATTTAACACTGTGTTGCGAATCGGGAAGGCGTTGCTACACACCTAAGCGGGTGCTACGTATAGGCGTAGAATGGCCCGAATACCCACACATTCACTAGGAACTGCACGCAAACCTGCCAGCCCGACCCGACCTGAACGTGCAGTCGAGTGGCGCTATGCACCTGGGCAGGTGCTATGCATAGATAAAAATTGGCTCAATTTTCTCAAAGAAGGAATTTTTTTTATTTTTTTGCCTCCAAATCTCCTACAATCAGTGAAGAAAGGTTGGTGGCTCTTTTCCTCACCTTCCAAGCAGTCATTTTCATAAGGAAGAAGCTATTTAGAGTGCTAGTGTGACCAAACCCTAATCTCCAAAAAAATCAATTTATTAACCTCTTAGGGCAAGGTTTTCAATTTTAAGAGTTGTCATAGGGGTAAATATACTTAGTACAAACAAACCCTCCTCCTAAAAACTCTGAATTTGTCCTAGACATACTTCGTTTGGCCCTCATTTGCAAACATTTTTCCCCACATCACTCATTTGTCCTCTCTAGACCTAAAGGCTATCAAACAAGTTAAAATCTTTGTTCTAGGCCAGTCACCATATCTAAAGAAGAAATTCATACCACTAGTGATGAAGACCAAAGGCCTATTAAGACAAAGAAAAAAGGAGGAAGGGTTAATAGGTTTGAGCCCCTAGACACCATTCAAATTACTTCCTCTCCCATGATCCTTGCATGTTTTCAGGATGTTGGGTGTTATCAGTTTTGTGAGAAGGTTAAACAAGTCCAAAGCCACTCAGACTTGACTAGGTTGTTCATCCTCAGCTTACAAAACCACCAAGTCAACCTTGTAGGAGTGAATTTTAACTCTCATCTGAATCCATTGCTAAAGTGACAGGAATACCAGATATTGGTGAGAGATGGTTTAAACAGAAGAAATTGGACTTCATTTATTATGAGCCCTACCTCAAACCTAGCTGTCAACAAGGCTGCAACGTTGTTTTCCCCTTCTCCTACCTGATAGAGAGGTATGCCCTACTGATGAGGCAGATTATCAAGTACTTCATCTGTCAAGGGAGGTACTCCAGGGTTTATTCTTATCACATAAGGCTTATGATGCACTTCACTAGGGTTAAATTGTTGAACCTACCATACTATCTATACCAAAACATTGACAAAATGGCTTGAGTGGTCAAGAAGAGGAGTTATTCCCACCAAATGCCGAGAATTTTTCACGACTCCTTGATCAAGATGATTTTGTTACACTAGCTGGAGGAGCAAGGAATCCCTTGGGAAGTTTTTATCTCACATGATGTATTTTCCAATCCCCAAGCTTTCATTCAACAAAATTTTCTTTCCACCTCACATCCACCTACCTCCAATCCTCCTTCATCTCCACATATGCCTTCTCGACAAAGAAACTCACCTCCTATCTCTTCTCCTAATGCATCAAGTGAAGGAGCCGACAGTAGCCCTAATGTGGAGAAAACATATGACAATGTAGAGGAAAATAACAATGAGGTAGAAATAGAGTTTAACGAGGAAAAGGAAGAGGACAATAGTGCTAAGGTAGAAGATGATGGCAATAGCCATGAAGAAGAAACAAATATCAGTGAGGACGGTGGGGCAGAAACAGAGCCTAATAATGAAGAAGAAGATGATGATGACATGGAGGAGGAGGATGAACATGGCAGCCATGAAGGGAAAAATAGTGATGAATTTGAGAAAAACAGTGACAGTGATGACACCCATAAAACAATATCAAATGTAGAAAAGAGTGTTGATGATGAACAAGATTAAGACCAAGGGGATTATGAAGAAAATAATGAAGGTGACAATCAACAAGAGAGTGCACAAGACAACCAAGAGGAAGATGTGTTTGAGCATGATAGCGAGCAAAATGATAGTGAAAAAAGTGCTAAAATGAATGAATACAATGAGAATGAAGAAACAGAGGAAGAGGATAAAGAAAATCAAGACCAAGAGCAGACAAATGATGAGGCTGAAACATAGTTTCAAGTTGAAGGCATTCACCAAAGCAATAGCACAAATGAGACAGTTAGTAATAAACAAGGGAATAGTCATGACAGTCATGATAGCTGTCATGAAACTAATCAACCTCTCAATGACCAAGAAATCCAATGTGATAGTGCAGAAATTGACAGAGAAAATAACCTCAGTGAAAGAGAGAGCCAAAATGAGGCAAGTGAGGATGGTAGTGATCATTTTGAGAGTCAAGATGACAGCGAATAAAACAGTGAGGAAAGAAAAGATGATGATGAGGTTAAAGGTCAAGAAATCAGTGACCCATTGGAGCATCAAGTGACTCATGAAAGCCATGACAAAGATGAAAAGGCTTGTGACTTCATCAAGGATCAAGACACCCTCATCACTCCTCTCACATGCACCTACCACAGAGGCAAAAGAGATGTGTTTCCTGTCTCAAAAAGGCAAAGGGCCATCTCTTCTCCAGCTATCAAGCACAAAGACAAAGGTAAGGAAAATATGGTCAAAGGTGAGAAACAAGTAAAATTAAGGAGAAGCAAAAGGATTAGGAGGAATTCTCAAGGGTCTCAATTCATTGATTTAGACAGTGACATTGAGGACAAGGAGATGAACAAAAGATTTCTTCTGTTGGAGAAAGATGCACAGCTTCAAGAGTGGGAAAGAGACTTTGAGATGGCACAACGTGTCATCCACTATTACAAAGAGGAGCTTAAGAATTTCAAGGAGGTAAAGAGAGGACTTTCCCTACAAAATAAAATGACCAAGCATTATGCAAGGAAAAACATGCTTGCTTGTGCCAAACTTAAGAAGGCCCTCATAGAGCTAGAAGACCTAAAAAGATAAAAGGTGTCTAACAGCCTTGGATTTTTGGCTGAGGATTTTCAACACGTGTCCAAGACCTATTGAGGGACCTCTCCACAAATTTTGAGGCAAATTGGACAATTTTTTGTTTTTTCCAAATTTTGACCCCTCTTTACGTAGCACCGTAGGTGCTATGCATAAAATTGGTGCATCCTCAGCTCCCAAAGTTTACATTTTTGGATTTCTCACATCACTATGCAGTATGCTTACCATTTTTTAGATCATTTGGAGCATTTTTACCCCCTCAAAAGGTCAAAAAACATCAAACGTTTGACCTTTCTGCCTCATTTTCAGACCAGGCACTTCGCACAGAGCAGTGTTGGGAGATTTGATCTTTGGATAGGTAAATGGCATCCACTCAGCACAAATCAAGCATTTCTGGAATATAAATTCATCATGATTTCCAACGGGCCATCACGAAGCCAAATCTGGTGTCGAAAAGGGGTCCAAAACTCAGCTGCAAGAGACCCTATTTTCTGCTGAAGTGGCACTACGCACAGAGGCTGCCTAGTGTGTTTTGGACCAAAAGTCAACAAAACACACTTATTTATTGCAAATAGATATTTTTGAGTTTTTTGAGGAAAATTAAGCTAGAATTAGGTGCAAATAGTTATTTTAGCATTTATTTCTTGGGATGTTATGTGCCTTGGGCTTGCATGGCCTCTTGGCCATAAATGATATTTATGACTATATTTGACATTTTCCTACCACATTTAGGGTTTTAGTACTCATTTTCTCCATAAATAGAGCATGAGGACCCTATGTATTTTGTTGGCATTTGATGAGATTGAAGAGAAATATACATGGTTTCATGAGGTTAGAGAAGAAATTGGTTTTGTGAATTGGATGAATGGCTTGTTTGGCTTGATGATGGAGAAGCTTGTTTGCAGGATTCCATGGCTTGGAGAATGGTGACGTCTTCCTAATTTTTCTATTGTTTCCTTTTTTATCATTACGTTTCATGTTTCTTTTCTTCTATTAAGCATAAAAGTATAGGTTGATACATGTTCTTTGAGACACCTCAGTCCTCCTATTTGTTATAGCTTTTATGTTTTCTCTTTTGGCCATTTTAAGGAATTCTTGACTGCTCCTTAGGTCCACCAAAACTTTTTTTGTTTCATGTATGGTTATTATGATAACTTACAAGTATGATTCACGGTATTCCCTACTTATTTCAAGTTTTCAAAAACCTATCTTGAAGCCTTTTTGTGAAATATTGATTGTTAGGTTAAGTCAAACAGGTCTCCTTCGATCTTGCCCTTTTTCCATGCTTACAAACTTGTTTCAGAGTTCCCAATAACTTGATATATGTTGTTTAGGAGTTCCCTCTCCATAAATTGAGTTATTTGTATTGTCTTATGTGGTTTCTCAAAATCTAAAGGTGAATTTCTAAAGTTAGAAGCTCTTATGATTTCTATGTTTCATTGGAATGTTTCTCTTCGATGTTTATTAGTTTAGAGTATTGTTTATTGAGCTTAATGGTTTGACCTACCTCATGAATTGTAAATTTTAAACTATATATGTTTAAGACCTCTTAGTCTTTCCCAATCTTAATGTTCATTACACCTCATACATCACCTTAAGGATCCATTAAACTTGCTAAATCGGCCCTGCAACACACTCTGTTTCATCATTTAGACACTCTTGAATTTCACTTGACTCCATAGCCCAATGCATTTGACATACTCTCACTCCACCTATTTCATTTGACCATCTTACCGAACCAAAACAATTAACAAACCCTACACCTAAATAATTAGCCTAAAATCAAAACCCTAGAGAAAAAAGAACATATCCTTTGCAGCCAATTGAGAGATCCCTCTATGAGTCCAGGAAGGCTAGGTCCTCATACTCCAAAGATTGGTTCCATTTTACCCTGTCATTTGTTCTATCAATATTCCAAATAACGGGACCCTAACACCTCCAGCCTGGGATCGCGGTGGGCAATGCTAGTTGCTGCCACCCTATCCAAGGTTTCCTTTCAGCTTGTTTTTGGATTTTTTATTTACCACTTTAGGAGAGTAGTTCTCTTGGTTATATTGGTGTGCTAGGTTTTGGGACTACTACAAAAATTTCACCTATGCATTGTTTTGCAGAGGTGGGTTGTGTGCTGGGGATTGAGCGTAATTTGGTCTTGGGTTTGCACTTGACTGTTGGAGGGGAGTTCTTCCATCAGTTTTCCTTTCGACATATTGATTCCCCTGATTCGGAGGATAATTTCCTCCCTTGTGGTACGCTTGCACCCTATTAGTCAAATTTTACTGAGACATATGATGAATTTTCAAACCAGGTTGAGGCACCTTCTGGGTATAACTATATGTGTAACCAGGGTTTTGACTGTTGTTGCCTAGGTAACCCTGGGTCATTGACCCAATTATTTCGTCTGTAGAGTTCAATGCGCCTAACACTTCTTGATAAGTTTGCAGGCACGAGGCATTAGGCAGGATGTTATAAATGTATCTTGACTGCGTATAAATCAGCTCAATCTTGTGGGCTTTTTTTATTGCATCTTCTTCGGATGTGGGGTTCTGCTACGCCAGGTCCTTTGAAATCTAAGAGAACTCGATCGTCGAGTTTAGCTTTACATAAACTGTGACACTGCCTCCATTCATGGATATGGTTTGAGATGTGGATGGTGGCGATTTGTCTAAAATGATTCAGTAATTCCATTATGGAATCATGGAGAATGGGTAATTGAAAATATGGTAGGAACGCGGTAGCAAGGGAGCTAAAGGTTCCATGTGAATATGAGGGTTGCTCCATGTACCATTTCGCAGCCACTCCAGTGAGAGTGCATTGAAATAATGTCAATCAAATAGTGTCATTAATGATACTGTTCTATGAGCACCATAGGTGAAATATCATGGCATGATTAGCTGGGTCTTCCGCTTTCTTGCCTTCTAATTCTGGTATATCTGAAGGGAGCTTCATGGGCATGAGAGGCCATGTGGGATCATGTGCGATGGGGTCATTCGTTAGTTTGGTTAAATTGAGTAGATTCAACGAAGCTAAGAAAGGTGACTGAGAGGTTAACACCATTGAAATGTGTGAAGACACAAAGTTCTGGTTAGAACGAGGGTTAGTCTACAATGTACCGTGCTGTGTGTTTAGTTGGCTTCCCGAATGGGATGCACTCCTCTGCCCCCTTGGGGTTGTGGGAGGAGTGGTATGTGCTGTGGAGTTGGGAGACTGACTAGGGTTCCCAACTACAACTGCCGCAATAAAGGATGAACCAATGATGGCGGTAGTGTTCCGTATTTGATGCCTAAAGGACGAAAGACCTGGAACCCCTCCTGGTAATGCGGGGAGGTCCAAAATATGCCTGGATCAACGAGGTTCCATTGGGACTTCTCAGGTGTCCAGATTTTTTGGAAAAAATTGAGAGGATAGAGTGTATGATCAAAGAAAACTTCTTTCCACATAAATAAAACAAAGCAAAAAACAAAATAGATTTCACTTTAAATTATTCTATGTGATCAAGCAATCCAAAAGGTTGTTTTTGTTCATTTTCATATGATACTCAAAATCCTATAAGACCTATGCGTTTTCACACACTCAAAAGTAACTAGGCCTTGAGAAGGTTTCTTGCGAGTGCTAGCAAAACATCCCGTAAGAGTTGGCGATGCCCCCAGTCAGCCAAAGAAAATCCACCAAGGTAAGGGTAGAGGGTCTAGCGCTTTCTTGCACTGTCACCTATAGGGTAAAGGTTGTCCTACTTTTTGGCCACTAAGAACCACTGTCCCACGTGAGCGTTCAAGTCTTGGGCTTCTTGGTAGTCAGATAATAGTACCAAGTATCATCCATTCATGTATCCCCAACTGATACCGCGCACTTTGCGCCTAACCCTAACCCCCTCTGAAACGGGTCTCTCCCGTGCTCGGGTTTTCTTTGTTGTGGGCTGATAGGTGGATTTGAAGCTCCCTAAATACACAAATTCTATCTTTCAATATGAAGTATGATCGAGGCAGCTTATTGGATGCCTTCCCCCTTGATCCTAACTTAAGCCATAAATTCTTTTGTGGCCCCTGTGGGGAGGATTTAGTGAGTTTGGTTAAGTTAGTTTTAGGTGTCTTTCTTCGCTTAGTGGGGGAGTGTGTGTGATCATAAAGTTGATAAGCACATAGTTTGAACGTGTGGATATTATTGATTCTTCACAAAATACCCTATTTAAACTGTGTTGTATTGTTCCTAGCTAAAATGGAAAACATGTGTGGATAATGGGCCGCTTTCAAATTTTCCTAGTTATTCTCTGTGAATAACTATAGGGAGATGAAAAATTGTGAATATGGAGTGTTCATATGCTCACCTAGGATCATCGGATGGTAAAAAGGTAGCAGAGATTACTTTCTCTTCTATAAACAATTCAATCCTACTCCTGCAGTTCCTAGTGCAAAAATTGAACTAAAATAAAAGCTTTTACACTAGAACAAAGAAAACTAGCTATGCATGCGTGGTCTTGGGCCACTTACTTGGACTAGTTATCTAGGTGTGAGTACCAATTTTTTCAAAACATAAATATTTCAGAATGCAAGTTACTTTTCCCCCTAATTAAGCTATGTGAATATTTTGCAAAAACTAACTCGAAGTAAAAATGAAACTAAGCCTACAGAAAGAGGCTAAAACTAAGTTTTAAAAAGCTACAGGGTATCACAACCAGTGCTGGAAGATGCATTAGGGCCTGCCAAGCACCTTACAAGCAGAAAAAGACAAAATTTAGGGAGAAATTTCTCATTTTGTAAATTGCGTGCAAAAGGCTGAGATAGGTGCGCTTCCTGCACACGGGTCAGCACTGAATGCGCACCCTGCGCGTCTGTGAGGAAGAAACACGCGCAAATTCCTGCAAGTGAAAAAATACTAGTAGTTGCTCTTCTTTAGTCTGTCACTCAGGGTGAATCTAGGGACTTCAAGACAAATCAAAGGACTATCACCTCCACTCCACAACATAGACAAAGGTCTCCTGCAAAAGAAGGCACAACCACATAAACTTGGTAATAAAACTCTGGCGGAGTCGCCAATCTTGTTGTGGTGTGTTTGGTGCACGTTTGTACGAAATCATCCTAGTTTAAGGGGTGTGGTTTACCCCTTTAAACTATTGGTAAAAAGCAGAAAGAAGTGGAGTAAATAAGCATACTATATCTAACAATAAGCATGAAAATGTAATCTAAAAGGTAAACTAAAACTAAACATAAATATTCAAAATCTCTAATGAGTCAAATGACAAAATAATGAAAATGGTGGCTCTAGGCCCCTCTTATTGAGCGTTGGTAGAAAGGGGCAGAATACTTAACCCTCTTGCTAAAGGGTCCCTAGACAATGGTTCTAGGTCCCGATGCAAGGATGTTATTCATTCCAAGCCTCGCCTCGGTCTAGTCTTCCTCTCTCTCTACTGTGTGGACTGAGCTTGTTGGATGGCCAACAAGTGAGTCCCCTCTATCTCCAGCTCCGGGTCACAGATTGCTGGCATTTTTTGGGAAATTATGGCTAGAATAACAATGTGATCACCAATTCTTCATCTCATGGTGGCTTTATATAGAGGATTTCAAATCCTCCTTCCCTCCCTTGGTACATTGTGGATGGTGACCCAAGGGAGAGGTATGATTCCTTTGTGTGTTCACATAGTGTCTAAGGAGGCGTTGGTCGCTGTTCTTATGATATTTCAAGTAAGGAGTAGCTTTTCCTTTTGTTTATGTGGTCTTGGATCATGACATTTTGCCACTCTCAAGAATGCACTCTTATGGGGCCAAAAGGCGCGCAAAAGGCACTCTTCTCGAAGGATAATGCGTGCTATCGACATTTAAGACTAGTTCAAATTTGATTTCCTTAAACCTTTGAGATTTTTAAATACTTTCCGGATCCTTTAATTTCTTCCAGCCTTGTAAATCCTTTGGCTTGACATTAATTAATGTCATCTTCTCCTATACAATTTTCGAGTGTTAACAGTGGCCAATGGACATAGGCAAGCATGAAAGAATACAACTTGTTTGACACTGTTTCCCGCTGCACTACGCAGGTGTGAACCATGAATCGATTCATATTTCTTTTATTTTGCTTCATGCTCAATAAGAAGAAATATTGTCTAGATATGGAATGTTTTATTGTTATTTCAAAAAACATTTTGTTTTTCTAAGACAGGGTAGTCAATTCTAATTGATTATAGGAAAATAGTGTAATATGTTTGTTATGATATAAGAAGGGCATCACATTGCTAATATTTAAGTTGGAAGAGGTTGTGCATGTGAATCATCATTATATATATATATATATATATATATATATATATATATATATATATATATATATATATATATATATATATATATAATATTAGTTCACATACATTTCTTCCAACTTAAATATTAGCAATGTGATGCCCTTCTTATATCATAACAAACATATTACACTATATATATATATATATGAAATATATCACAAATGTCCTTAAAAATGCTTACCAAATTTCAAAAGTATATCTGCGTGGCAGGGAATACCGGTGCCTGCAACCCTTGTTCACTTAGTCGTCATGGCTATTCATGATTTCAAGCAAGTTGGGTACATAAAAACTTTGTAGACTTTAAGTAGCCTCATTCTCACAACTCCCATTTATGAGATCTATTTTTTAGACTTTCATTCATTCTTAGGAATATTGAGACTAAATTAAAGGAACTGAACACAACATAAGAAAATATTAATTTGAATATAGATAAATGCATTGAATGTAAAATTAATAAATCATTTAAAACAAGTCTTTTTTTATGATAAAGTAGTATTTTCCACTCAAATAAATTAAACATCATAAATTACATTGGTCAATGCTAAATTATACACTATAAAGTTCCAAAAAGCCTATCAAATTTTGAAATAACAAAAGATTAAACTAAGATATATATCAAAGAAAGTGCACTAATTAAAAATTTGAAAAAGGTTTTATAACAAATAAAATAAATTTGTTATAAAAACTTTTGTTTTTCGTCAATAAAGTAAATTTGACGACTAAGTGAAAAAGGGTTGCAGGCACCGATAGTTCCCGCCGTGTAGATATACTTTTTACATTGGTAAGAATTGTAGATATACTTTTGACATTTGATAAGTGTTTTCAAGGACATTTGTGATATATTTTTTTATTTTTTTTACAAAAATGATTCTCATGCACAACCTTTTCCAATTTAAATATTAGCAATGTGATGCCCTTGTTATATTATAACAAACATATTACACTAATTGCCTATTATCAATTAGAATTGACTGCCCTGTTTTAGAAAAACAAATTGATTTTTGAAATAACAAGAAAACATTGTATATCTAGGCACTATTTTTTCTTATTGAGAATTAATCAAAATAAAATAAATATGACTTGATACACGGTTCACACCTGCGTAGTGCAGTGGGAAACAATGCCAAAAAATTTGTATTCTTTCATGCTTGCCTATGTCCATTGGCCACCCTCAATTCTGTAAACAAATCAACCCATTGTTTGTTAGCAAGTGATCATTATAATTCCAATAAGAAACTAAAACTTAAAAATGGAAAATATACAAATGCCCTTCGATCATCATATGCTCTTGCTATGGTAGAATAATTTAGCTATGAAAGATGTTCAATAATTTAGCTATGAAAGATGTTCAACGATGTCTCAGTAGCTGACAAAAAAAAATGAACAACCAACCATAGGGCATGACTAGATAGTGTCCTCATTGTTCTGGAAAACAATTTCAATAAAATCTTTGTAATCAACACCCATAACAGCTGTCTGCAAGTAACATCCTCCACTGGTGGTCCTATCAGGCATAGAACTCGCATTAAATACCCCACTGATATTCAAGTAATTCGCCAATTTCAAGGGAGTGTCTGGTTGGATAAAAGAAACATTGTTTACATCATATCTCTGCTTCCCATTGATAACTGGGGCTGAATTGGCAACTGTAATAGTTCGTGAAGTATTTATCATTCCATAATGGTACGATCCTTGAGTCGGATGAGGGTCACTCGCAGTCAGATTCCATCTATATAAATAAACATGTATATAAGAAAATGACTGTAACTAAAGAAACATCCAACAATTTGGTCAAAACTGATTGAATTAACACCTCGGATTTGAACTATATTCAAATAAAATTAAACTAGTACCCAGCAATTTGTTTAAAATATACATGCATGGAAAATTTTCAAATGAAAATACAAACCTGATAGATCGAGCTTGGTTCAATGACCATTCTATTCTAGTTGGCGCAGGAGGAAGCGGACCAGAAGCAGACTTTTGTGAATTGCTATAGCAGAGAAAAGCAATGCCAGTTAGAATCAGAGTGGTGAACCGTGTAGATGCAACCATGTAACAGTCCTGAGGAGGCTAATCCACAGTGATGAGTACAGAGTAAGATTGAGCGATATGAATGTCTAGAGATTCATATATGTTTTGAATGGTGTGACGGCCTTAGAATTCCAACAGATGTATTTTATGCCCCTGAAACCTGTTAAAAATGTGACAACAGATGTAAATTTACCATGTAGTTAGAATAACAGAATTTAGGTAAATAACGAGATATAGTTGAATAACGAAATAACGAAACATGTCTAGTTAAAATATGTGGCCCGAGAGGCTTATATGCAACGGAGAATTTATCAATAAAGTTTCAAGTGTTTTTTATCCTTCAGTTCTTTTCTCTTTTCTCATTTCTTGTTTTCCCCAACAAGTGGTATCAAAGCCTGGAGGATCCAAGGTGGCCTGGAGGATCCGCTGTTGATTGTTTAATCGATCCACTGTATTCGACTGCCGTTCAAGAACCGTGAGAGTAAAAGCCAGAATTGGTTTCCGAGTGTCCGCCGTCGATTGTCATTTGCTGGGGCCATTGAAGAGGCCGGAGGAAGAATAAAAAGGAAAAGAAGACGTGCGTTTGCTGAAGAAAAAGAGGCCAGAAGAAGAATTGCACTGAGAAAGAAACCTTGCCCCTGTTGTAGGTTGATAACAGACCCAGCCGCCATTTTGTAGAGGTTGTAACAGCCAAGAAAGAACAAAAAATGGCTATCAAACCCACGGTTGCAGAAGCCGGTTACATCTTAAGAGGTATGCATAAATCGATTTTTTGAAGGAAAATCTTATTTGGGCTGTGCAAACATATTGAAGAAATCAATTTTTAAACAGAATTTCTGTGAAAAAATCTGGAGAAATCCTATTTTTTTTTTGAAGGAAGAAGTTTATTAAATAAACCTTTTTTTTTGGGGACTGTATATATAAGGCAGTGAATTTGAAGGAACACATTTTTTTTTTAAAGAAATAGAGTTCAGAAAAAGTCGCTGGAAAATCTGTTCATTAAAAGTGCAGTAGGGTTTCAGAAAAGAAAATCTGAGCAGGGTTTCAGGAAAAATCTGAGTAGGGGTTCTGAGCAGTTTTTTAAAGAAATTGCGAACGAATTTTTTCTTTTTTTTTAAAGGGCTCAGTTTTTCCTGAATAACAAGGGAAGAAAAATATATTTTTTGCAACTCAGAAAAACTTAACAGAAAAGGGGAATATTGGGGAAACCATAAATAAACCCTATCTCAAAGGAAAACAATTTGTTTGAAACCCTAGTTGGAAAAAGAAGGGAAAACTAGGAGGTGAAATGGCGAAAATGACAAACGCAAGATTTGAGGTGGAGAAATTCACCGGGAAATTTTTTTTTGCTCTATGGAAACTGAAGGTTAGCGATTTGCTTGTGCAACAAGGGTTTCACAAGGCACTTGACGGGGTAAATAGAAAACCAACAAGCATGTCAAACTTAGACTGGGAGGACTTGGATGCCCGAGCTCTCAGTACCATTCAGTTGTGTTTGGCAGACGAAGTACTCTTCAATATTGTTGGAGAGAGTACAAATGCAGGGTTGTGGAAGAAATTGGAAACTCTCTATATGACAAAATCTTTGACTAACAGAATCTATTTAAAGAGACAACTGTACAGCCTTAGGATGAAGGAGGGTATGAAAATTGCAGATCACTTGAATGTTTTTAATACGCCTATTTTTCAGTTGTCCAATATGGAAGTAAAGATGGAGGAAGAAGACAAGGCAATAACCTTGTTGTGTTCCCTGCCTGAGTCATGGGATCATTTCGTGACCTCAGTCAGTTTGAGCACTACCGACTCATTAAATTTTGAATATGTCGTGGGTGCTCTCTTATCTGAAGAGGTACGAAGACAATCTAGCATTGAGACTTCAACACCTAAAGCCATGGTAGCTAGAGGTCGGTCAAAGGAACGGGGGGAGAAGACAAGAGGTTCTTCCAAATCGAAATCAAATGGCGGCAAGAAGAGTAAAGCAAAATGCTGGTACTGCAACAAACCGGGACATCTCAAAAAAGATTGCTGGAAACGGAAGGAGGCGGAAAACAAAAAGGAAGAAAATCAGGTCGATTCAGGTATGGATGATGAGGTTTTAATTGCTGAAGCACTCCCTGTATGTAATATCTCACAAGATGCTGACTATTGGCTATTAGACTCTAGTGCTTCCCATCATATGAGTCCGCACCGGAATTGGTTTTCATCATATGAAACTGTAGATGGTAATTGTGTTTTCATGGGAAATAATGCATCTTGTCAGACTGTTGGGATTGGAAATGTGCGAATTAAAATGTATGATGGTACAATTAAAACCTTATCTAATGTTAGGCATGTACCTGATCTAAAGAAAATCTTGATTTCCTTGGGAGTTTTGGGTTCGAATGGTTATAAGTTTACAGGTCAGAATGGAGTGATGAAAGTCTCGAAAGGAGCCTTGGTTGTTATGAAGGCTAAAAAGGTTGGAAACCTGTACAGACTCAAGGGAAGCACTCAATTCAGTGAAGCAGTGATCGTGTCAGATAAAGCAGAAGAAGGTTCTCGTCTATGGCATCAGCGGTTGGGTCACATGAGCGAGAAAGGTCTTCAGGTACTGATGAATCGCAAGCTACTTCTTGATTTGAAATCCTTGAAGTTGGATTTTTGTAAATATTGTGTGTTTGGCAAACAATGTAAACAAAGATTCAAGTCTGACAATCATAATAGCAAGCAGATTTTGGACTATATTCACTCTGATCTGTGGGGACCATCTCCTATTGTGTCCTATGGAGGTGCCTTGTATTTTTTAACTTTTATTGATGATTTCTCTAGAAAATTTTGGGTCTATATGTTGAAAAAGAAAGCTGATGTGTTTAATGTGTTTAAACAATTTAAAACAATGGTGGAAAAGAAAACAAGCAAATCAATCAAATGTTTAAGAACTGACAATGGCGGTGAATTTACCTCTTTAGAATTTGAACAATTTTGTAAGGATGAAGGGATAGTTAGACATAAAACTGTGGTTTATACTCCTCAGCAGAATGGTGTTGCTGAACGGATGAATCGGACTCTTATGGAAAGAGCCAGAAGCATGATTAGTAATGCTAATCTGCAAAAGGAGTTGTGGGCGGAAGCAGTATCTACTGCTTGTTACTTAGTTAATAGATCACCTTCGGTTGCAATAGACTGTCAAATTCCTGAAGAGGTTTGGTCGGGTCAGTCTTGTGATTATTCGCATTTGAAGATTTTTGGTTGTGATGCCTATGTTCTTATTCCTAGAAATCAGCGTTCAAAATTAGATCCAAAATCAAAATGTTGTGTCTTTGTTGGATATGATTATTCAGTGAAGGGATATAGGTTGTGGGATCCTACTTCACGGAAAATATTCATTAGTAGAGATGTAACATTTGATGAATCATCTCTTTTAAAATCAGATGTTGAAAGAGTTGAACAGAAGTAGGTATCGCCAGGTCAGCAGATTCAATTGGAGACTGTACCTTTTCCAGAAAGTCGAAAGGAAGGAGAGACTTCTGAAAAAGGTGGAGAAGCAGAGGAAACTAGAGAAATTCCAGAATCCAGTCAGCAACCAGTCACCCTAAGAAGGTCTAAAAGGGAAAGAAGAACACCAAAAAGGTATGAAGACTCTGCTTCATCATTTGCATTGATTATTGAAGATGGGGAACCATCTTGTTATCAGGAAGCAGTTGATGACGCAGATAGCGAGGTATGGAAAAAGGCTATGGAAGAAGAAATGGACTCCTTAACCAAGAAAAATACCCGGGTTCTTGTAGAACTTCCTGAAGGGAGAAGCGTTGTTGGGTGCAAATGGGTCTTCAAGTTGAAGAGAAAAGTTGATGGAAGTGTCGACAGGTATAAGGTGAGATTGGTTGCAAAAGGGTATTCTCAGGTTGAAGGTATTGACTTTCATGAGATCTTTTCACTAGTAGTTAAACTTGTTTCTATTCATACTGTGTTAGCACTAACTGCTTTACTGGACCTTGAGTTAGAACAGTTAGATGTTAGAACAAGCTTTCTTCATGGTGATTTGGATGAAGAGATTTATATGGATTAGCCAGAAGGTTTTGTACAAGGTCGCATCAGAAGATTAGTTTGCAAGCTCAGGAAATCATTGTATGGCCTGAGGCAGTCGCCCAGGCAATGGTACAAGAAGTTTGATTCCTTCATGATGAGCCAGAATTTTATCAGAAGTGAGTATGATCATTGTGTATACTTCAAAAGTTTCAATGGCATATTCATTATCTTGGTGTTGTATGTTGATGATATGCTTATTGCAAGCAAAAGCATGGAAGAAATCAGCAGGTTAAAGGCTCACTTGTCTAGGACGTTTGAAATGAAGGATCTTGGAGCGGCAAAACATATCTTGGACATGGAAATACACAGAGATAGGAAGAATGGTAAGCTTTGGTTATCACAACAGAAGTATGTGGAGAAAATACTTGAAAATTTCGGTATGAACAGTGTGAAACCTGTTAATGTTCCATTAGCTTCCCATTTTAAGATTTCTTCGGATTTGAGTCCTAGAACTAATGAAGAAAAGAAGTATATGTCTCGTGTACCATATGAAAATGTGGTAGCCAACTTAATGTATGCGATGGTATCTACAAGACCTGACATTTCACATGCAGTTGGAGTTGTCAGCAGGTTCATGGCAAATCCAGGGGAAGAACATTGGCGAGCAGTGAAATGGGTGCTTCAGTATTTGAGAGGCACAAGTGACCATTGCATCAGCTTTGATGGTCATGAAGGTACAGTCTGCGGATATGTGGATGATGATTATGCAGGTGATTTGGACAAAAGGAGGTCTACTACAGGTTATGTTTTTACTCTTGCAGGTGGAGTAATCAGTTGGATGTCAAAGCTCCAAGAGACAGTTGCTTTGTCCACTACTGAAGCAGAGTATATAGCTGCTTCAGATTCCTGCAAAGAGGCAATCTGGTTAAAAGGTCTGCTTGATGAGATTGGAAGGACGTAGGAGAAAGTGAATGTGTTTTGTGACAGTCAGAGCGCTATTCATTTGGCTATAAATCCATCCTATCACAGCAAGACCAAGCACATCGATGTGAGGTATCACTTTGTGATACATATAATCGAAGGCGACAAAGTAGTCCTCAAGAAGGTCCGCACACAGGAGAATCATGCAGATATATTCACGAAGCCAGTTATAGTAGAGAAGTTGAGATGGTGTCTTGCTTCTCTCGGTTTGCAGAAAAGATGATGAATGGGCATTAGGATTTCTGTTGTCAAGGTGGAGTTTGTTAAAAATGTGACAACAGATGTAAATTTACCATGTAGTTAGAATAACAAAATTTAGGTAAATAACGAGATATAGTTGAATAACGAAATAACGAAACATGTCTAGTTAAAAGATGTGGCTCGAGAGGCTTGTATGCAACCGAGAATTTATCAATAAAGTTTTAAGTGTTTTTTATCCTTCAATTCTTTTCTCTTTTCTCATTTCTTGTTTTCCCCAACAAAACCATGAAGTTCAAAGAACTTTGTAAACCCACATTGGATATGCGGAAACGATAAGTTTTTCCCGTTAAAGCGTATATTTCAGCCATTAGTATTTCTTGCAAAGCCACATCGAGTCCAAAGTATATGTTTCCCCTGCAGATTTGATTTGAGGAAACGTGCAGAGGCCGAAAAAGAGTCATGGAAAAATGCATGTAAAATGGTGCAGGCTATGCCAAGTGTAAGCGTTATTATGAAATTTAACCAAAGCATGTGACGCAAACACTAAATGTTTCCCTATTAATATTAAGTCCATGAAAGGATTAAATTGTCATCTAATTGAAAATCAAATCTTTTCAAAACGTTTTATGGTAAGTTTCAGTAAGAATCCGAAAATCACTCTCTTTTCCCTGCAATAAGAAGTGAAAACGGAAACATTAGATAAAAATTTGTTTGGTTTCGTATTTATATTGAAAGACTATCCCTATAGTACCTCATTTGCTTTTGGCAGGGACTAATGTCTTGGCTCTTGTTGAGGCATAAGTTAATTGCTATTGTGTGGCTTGCAGGCTGTTGCACCTAGCCTAGGTTTATAGTGGCAGCCAGTAGGATTTGATCCTGGGCTTCGTTGAGGAAAACTCTCACCAGTTACCGATTATCCTAGATTTAAAAAAAATTAAAAATAAATAAATAAATAAAATAAATAAAAAATAAAGTTATTGAAGTATTCACATTCATAAATATAAATCTATAAGATTATAAATTTTTGACTAAGTGTTGAAGCAACTGACTTGAAATAGGTTATAAAAAGAACATCCAAGTTTCTGACCAAGATTTGCTAATTTTAAATAATTTACCAGGTAACAAATTTGCTAATATAATTTGAACAATATAATTTTGTTGAATTTTCTTCTTGTTTAACATAATTCGACCCAATTCGTTAAACCACGATCTCAACTATATGACGCGGCAGTTTCATTCCACACTATCTCCTGACGATGAAGCAGCTACTGTTCGGCATTCTGCCACATTGCCATGTCATTGCACGTTCTTCGCATTATGAAGGAACGCATAAACGCCCCTGACAGGATCAGATCTCAAAGCGTCCGTGCAAGGTCAGGATCGAGCTAGGAGCAGTCGGCCGCCGCGGTGTAACATTGGCAAAAGTCACGCTCCCGCTAATAATGAAAATCTCCCGCTTTGACCTGAGTCTGAAACGTTCACAAGCGCTCAGCTACGTTAGATCCGTTGGTAATCTCCAATAAGCGAGTTCTCAGGGCGTTTGCACTCTCCTGCTATATAAATATAAATAGTCAGGTTCAGTTTTCTTGTTAGGAGAATTTTTTAATGACATATAGAATTACATATCACTCTTATATTTATTAAATCTAAATCTATATAATATATTTGTTCTCTTCACCACAAGCAAATCTATCTAATATGTTATTTACCTTATCTAATATCTTCATTACCTTGTAGATTTTTGGGTTCCTTAAATCAATCAGATATTATTTTTTTGAAATCAATCATTGCTGTCAAATATTAAACCCTACTTTCTCAAATACTCGCCAGAATTAAAACCTCAGAGATGCTATAACAATTGTGACCTTTACGAGGCTTCTACAAAACTGAAAACCCTATGAACATCTCCAATTCGCAGTGCTTCAATGTTCAAATCATGCGCACGCCAGTGACCGTTTCAATAAAATCTTCTAGATGGGGTTGCTCATGCATTAAGTATTATTTTCAGTTATAATTACTAGTCGTTACTATTGTATGTGTGATAGGTTATGATTAATTCAGTTGGGGTTGGTCATGCATTAATTATTTTTATCCATTAAATTACGGAGCTGTCTACCGAGCCCGCGTTTTGGCCCGGACGACAGAAATCCGCCGGAATCCGGTCAACTAAATTTGCAAAAATCAGGTAGTTGCAGTGCTTGGAATCCATTTTTGATAGTGGAAATGGATTCAGCACTATCAAAAACCCCTGGGGCACTCAAAATATTAATGTTTAACAACTATAAACAAGTTTCTGGGCAAATCTTTGCCGGATTTTCTGAAAATCGTTCCCAGATTTTGGGTCAAAACGCGGGCTCTTTAGACTACGCTTTAAATTACTAGTCATTACTCTTGATAAGGGTATGATTAATTCAATTGTACTTAACTCGTCTATTTCTCTATACAGTTGAAGCGGACGCACCGAAAACATCGTGCGCGGTAATATATAGCGACATTGAAGAATTCCTTGCCCTCAAAATCCCGAATGCAACATAGCATCTCCCCGGAGGGTATTAAAATCGCGACTGCAACCTAGCATCTCCCCCGGGATATTGTTAAAAAATTAGGAAGGGTACTCTTATACTTATTTAGATGTATTAATTTTGCAATATTTTGAAATTTTGAAATGAATAATTGTAACTGGTTTCAATTATAAAAGTTGCAAATAAAATTATATACTGGATCAAGAAAAACCATGTAATTTATGTAATTTTATAGAATAACATATTGAGAGTTTTTGTATTTATCTATACAAAATATTATATCATAAGTTATATGATACTCTATTAATGTATATTATATGATAAGTTATATGATACATTATAAACTTGCCTTTGTTACAAATTTTACATTGCAATGAATTATATAAATCTCACATTACTAGACATTTTATGTTTGAAATAGCCATGTAATAAATTATATAAATTTTATATTATTAAGGATTTTATTTTTGAAATAACTATATAGTAAGTATATAAAAACAATTTTTTTAAAATATATACTTGTATTCTTAATTTCTAATTATTAATTTTATAATAGATATTAACTACATCTATTATTTTATATAATATAAAATATTGTTTTATAATTTTATACATACTTAATCTCCATAAAGAAAATTTACTTTATAAAAAGTTATCAAATTTCTGATTTCAAAATTTTATTTCAATTTAATAGAGTTACAATTTATAAATTTAGAAACATTTATTTTATTTACTATGGAAGCATCAATTTTCTGAATAGCTTATATTTTATTGTATAGATATAAAGCCATAGATTTATTAATTTCATATACATATTTTTATTGCATAGAAAATTAAAGAACAATATCATTTATGAGCAGTAACCATATGCCATTACCCAAATTTGTAAATCTATTAATTCGTGAACTAAATATATTGTACACCGTATCGAACTTCGAATAGCTATATTATTAATTCACGAACAAAATCGAATTATCTAATTTGTTGTACTTTTCTCCTTAGTAACATTGAATTTGAATTGAGTAACTATGATTAAAAGTGTTTCAGTATTTTGTTGGCCAATCAAATTTTGATTTTTCTTTGTTTATTTTTTTGGCTGGCCTGACACATATTATTAGTAAATTTATAAGATTTCTTTTATTATTATTTTTAATTTAATAAATCGAATTAAAATAAAAAATTTGAACTTTAAATCTCTCCATTTTAACAGATTTCATATTAATTCCATCACCAATTTAACTGATTTCATATTAATTCTATCACCAATTAAACTGCCCTGAGAATAGCATATCAAATTTTAAATCCAATGTGAAAATTTGCATATCAAATTTTAAATCCAATGTGGAAATTTTCATACAACCAGTTTTTTTAATTTTATTTTTCTTTTCCCTTGTTCATATTCTAAAATATTTGACACGGTTTAGACCAGGAAAATGGGCAGAATTGGAAGAGGAATCTCCAAGACAAATATATGGCCATGGCTGTGGAGGGAATTTTACATTTGCCCTCAACGGAAAAATGAAAATATTGTTGGGGTGCCTGCCATTTTCTCCTCGATAAAATTTATTGTAAAGGAAACCAATGAAGAAACCATTCCTACCATTGGAGGAAGCTAAATAATAATTCTAATTATTGAGAATCCCAACCTGGAACACTTGAATACCTTTGAAACTGCCAAGTAAAGCATCAAACTGAGGAGGCCCACCAAATTACCCAGCAGCGGAAAGCATGGTTTCTTAGTTCATAAAGTGAGTCTAAATACTTGGATAGACTTCGAGAGATGGCGAGCCTTATTTCCACTGCCATAGGCCCATAAATGCCCCTATGCAGGAAATGCTCGCCGTCAGATCAAAACTGTAGATGGTGAGCATTTCCTGCCTGGGCGCATTTATGGACCTATGGCCGTGGAAATAAGTTTCGCTGAGAGAGATAAGTACGGTACTGAATTTGATAACGACCTATGCAGGCAGAGCAGTCAAGCTGCGTGCGCAGATGCCTCAACTGTCTGCCTTTGATTTCATTATTGCAGACATGTGGGAGGTATTGGTCATCCGAATCCATTAAAAGGGAAAAAGTGATGCAGATAATCCATTTTTAGGAAGAGATATAAAAGTTATGATTGTTTTGTTCACACTGTAAAAACTAAAACTTTGCTTATTATATCACAGATTTAAGCAAGGATAGTTTAGACTTTGAATTATTAACAAAACAATGCAGACAATCTATAGAAAAATAAATTATTATTAAGTTCTAAACTCACCGGCCGACGAGGTCGTCTATGGCAGCAACAATGGCAAACCAAACGACTTCGTTGGAATGGGCACTGAACCTCTGATATGTCCATGCAGACTGAATGATTTGTTTGTCTATTTCCTTCTTACAAAATTTTCGAATACGGTTTTTATAATATTATTTATAATTATTTAATTACTTAAGTAAGTATATTGAGATTATAAAGTCTTCATAATTTTAATGTAATTATTCATAATTATTTAATGGAAGTAGAGATTTAAGAGATTATAAAGTCTTCGTAATTTTAATGTAATTATTCATAATTATTTAATGGAAGTTGAAATTTAATTTTGGCATAATATCTCATAATATTATTAGTAGTATATCTATCAAGATTTCAGTTCAAAATAGTTTTTTTTTCCTTTTTAATTGAATTAATTAATGTCATAAAAACATGTGTCATATAAATATGAGTTATTGTATTTTTTACATGTGGATGATATTGACCGCATGGTATTATAGGTTTTAGGGTTAAAAATCTCCATGGTAATTTTAGGCAACTGGAGAGGTAAGTATTTTAATGCCATCATATACTTGTGGTAGTTATTCCCTGCATGATAAAGATATTTTAAAATATGCTTAATAATAATAACATATGAAATATTTATCATAAAAGTAGTTATGTCTTACTATCTTTTTAATCAAATTGGTTAATTTAAAAAAATATCATATAAAATGATCTATGGTGTTTTTGGGAAAGTGATATTATGAATCTTCACCAATCTTTATATATATATATATATATATATATATATATATATATATATATATATATATATATAGCATCAAAACACTTATTTCATTATACTTTTCAAATTGATAAAATTAAAAGAAACATAACAATTAATTCAATTATAACTCTATTTGAAATAATTGTTAATGTTATTAATGATAAAAATAAGTAATATACATGTTAAATATATATACACTTTAAAATGAACATGTAACAAGGTCATCTCTTTATGTGAAGATTCTTCTACTAATTATGTTTTGTCACAATATCATCTAATAATACCATGGCATATCAAGACAACATTCCAAAAAAAAAAGGAAGACTTTCTATTTGACACTTGTTCATATGAATTTTATTTTTTTTTAATGAATTTAATTAAAAGAACAAAAATACATAACCATCTTGGAAATAAATGTAACCTTTATTTTATATATACTATTAATAAAATTCAAAAATATTGCATGGAGGTTATATACATATCATCCACTTAAAAATCATTGAGAATTAAATTAAAATTTTGGTAACCCTATTCTAAAATAGAAATTCATATTGGCATAATTATTATTGATAACTATAAAACGAATTAATATATGAGTTAAACATATACAAATTTAAAAGAACACATAACTAGATTCTTAACCATGGAAATTCACCTTCACTTAACCGTGCAAGTTGCACATAGACTTCTTTACAATAACATGGACCAATATCGTGGTTTATCAATACCACATTCTTGATAAAATCACACCTAATTTGACATGACACTTGTTATATGGAATTTTTTTTTAATAAATCAATTTGATTAAAATGGTAGAAATGCATAACTACTTTTAAAATTATTCTCAAACTTTGATTTGTAAGTATTAGTAACAATATTATAGAATTTTCTTTGGATATTAAATCTCTACCATCTCCCTACTAATTATTGATAATTACATTAAAATTATGATAGCTCTAGACATGCTTATGCTTACAATTAGTTAAGGCCATTAAAACTTTACTTTCCAATAATAGTCAAATGAGATTTAATAGGATACTCTATGATATTTTGAAGCACAATGCTTTAGATGTGACATTTATGATATTTTATACACAATGTTTTGGATGTAACCTTTAGAATGAAGATAATTTTAGTGGGAAAAAATATTTTAACACATTGTTTATGTATCAATTTATTTTTAATGTCATCAAGAATAAGAAATTAGGTAAACTGTTTACTTATCAAAAAAAAATTTATGCCTTCCAGAATAAGAAATTAGGTTGATCACAAACTTGTGTGACATAGGGTTATTTTATCATTTCTACGCAGCTTCCAACAAAGGGTTATTGATTGATATCACTGTAATTTCTAGGCTACCATGAGCACATTGCTAAGGGTAAGCAACTAAAAATTTGAATGTAAGATTCTATGTTCATATTTATTTTATATTTTCACGAATTTACAAAGTAAAATTTTCAATAAATCTAAAAAACAGAACTATCTATCAAAATTAATTATAATAAATATATATATATATATATATATATATATATATATATATTAGAAAATAAATTAAATTATAAAAAAATTCATTAAATATTATTGTAATATATTAAATTTTTTGAAAAACATACTATATATGTATGGTTTGATATAGATAAATAAGATATATTATTAATATATATTGAAAATATTAATAATCAAATTCATCATTCGCATTTAATTTAAATTTAGAAATTTTGTGTCATATTATTATATTCCACATATTAATATAAATCATAAAAGTAGATATTAAGATTGTCGTAAATAATGGATATGTAAGATTAATCAGAAATGTAGAGTCGTTGAATCATTTTTAATAGGATTCACAGAAAGGTTTTTAAGTTTAGAAATTGTGTGTCCTGTTATTATATTACACATATTAATATGAACGATAAAAGTATAAATTAAGAGTATCGTAAATGATGGACATGTAAGACTAATCAGAAATATAGAGTTTTTAAATAATTTTGAATAGGATTCACAAAAAGGTTTTTAGAAGTATTAATGGTATGTAATAAAATGAAGGTGAATTACGGATATTCTGGGTGCGGTGTAACAAATTTTATTTCATTTTTTTTTTTACATTTATGTTAGTGATATGAAAATTGATAAAATGAAGAAGGTGAGTTAGGGATATTTTTGGTGGGGTGTAACAAATATTATTTTATTTTTTAGTATTATTTTATTTATTTAGTTTTAAATTTATGTTAGTGATAGGATAAAAATTTATGGTTTGATGATTATATTTGTAATTGTTTTAATTTTTAAAAAATAATTTTTAAATGAGTATGATTATGGGTTGGTTCAATAACAAAAACTTCATTGTATCTTTCAAGATAAGAGGGAGGTTGATTTATTTAATTAGAAAAATGTAAAAAAAAAAAGTAATAATATTTTTTTTATCTAATTAATTTATCATTAATTTATTCAAAATGATATATTTGAAAGAATAATGAGAATTATTTAACGATAGAAAATATTAATTTCGCATGATTTAATTTTTATAAAATTTCATAATAACATCATTATATTTTACTTTCAATGAGGTGACTTAGGAGTGATAGGTGGGAGGAAATATGATCCTAGTAAAATCAATATATTAATTTTCTAACATCTTTATGTTTTTTTGACTAAAAAATTTGGAGGAATCAATTTGTAGGGTTATTTTTATGGGAAGTCTCAATTTGGAAAATTCTAAGTGAAAATAATTGAAATTCCTTTTTGAAGTTGTGAATGAGTGGCTTATGTGCTCTTGAAATTACTATGGAAGTAAATTACATAATATACACAATAATAACTTTGTGATAGAATAGTAATAGCCTCCATTGAAGGTAGTATGAGAAATTTATGTCTTTTGGAAGTTAAGTTATTAAAACTGACCACCATAATTCGAGAGGATGCTAGTTCAACCCCTACTACTCATGGAAAATAGGCTAGCCATGTGGGAAATATGAGGAATACTTTAGAAGGGTCAGATTGTAACTCATATTGAGTTTTAAATGGTTTATATATAACCCCAAGTTTACTATCAAGTTGTGTTATAATTAGGGAACCAGGAGTAAAAATGATTCCATTCTGTTAAAGTGCATTTTGTTCCATGAAGGAAAAAAGTAGTTTGAAGCGGATAGAAGGAGAGAAAATAGAGAGGGTTTACATACATTGCATCTTGTAGGTCATAGGTATCACTCCTTTATACTTCATCCATTTCCATTCAAAGAAAGAGACGGAAAAGCATCCCAACTTTCTAAATGGGTTTTATCTTGAAGGGTTTCCCAAGTCATATCTTCTGTCATTGTGGTTTGTGAGTGATTATTCAATTTGTTCTATATTTCACACATATTTTTATTTTTCATGCATACTCAATAAATGATAAATTAGTAATTTTCTAAATTTAAAAAAAAAATTGATTTTCATACTATAGATTTAAATATTTATGTATAATATTATGAGTTATAGTTTGAGGAAGTGTTTAATGGAATATATACAATATATTAAATATCATATTAACAACAGAGAAAGTTTCTTTGGGTATTCCCAAGTCATATATTCTTCCATTGTGGTTTTTGAGTGATTATTCTAAATTGTTCTATATTTCGTACATATTTGTATTTTGCATGCATACTCAATAAATGATAAATTAGTAATTTCCTAAATTTAAGAAAAAAATTGTTGTAATACTATAGATTTCAATATTTATGTATAATATTATGAGTTATGGTTTGAGGAAGTGTTTAATGGAATATATACAATAGCTTAAATATCATACTAACAACAAACAAAGTTTATTTGTGTATATTGTGGGGAGATTTAGGGGATCCACATTGATTAATCTAAAACTCATAAAACCCCATCCATAGTTGATGAATCTATTTATACCCCTCAAGATATCTCAAAGGAGAGTTTTTCAGAACTAGAAGCATAAGTTAGAGATATAAACAATAATGTGATCCTCCTCATTGTACCATCCCTTGTAACCCCATGGAAAAATGCAAAAGGGTTGAAAAATTTATAGGATTTACCAACTTCTAACTTTCCAAATTACTATTACATATTCCTTCATTGACAATTAGATGAGATATTCATTATTTCTTAGAGTAACATTAGTAAATGATTAGTAAGTTACATATCATAACAACCATTTTTACTGCACATTAACTTATATTGCCTATTGTAGCCTTGTATCAATTCCATGATTCTTTTAACTCAATTATTTAAGCGCATATTTGACAATATAAATTTCATGTCATGTAAGGAGTAAACATGGTAAGATTGTCATAATAGGAAATCACATCAATGAACACCCATATACCCTATAAAATCTATAGTTGAAAACATACGAATGTTTAAATTTTATTAACCTCTCATGTTGGTCTTCACCCCTTAGTCAATGGTTGTAAGGGATTCCATTCTTTGACCAGTGTCATTAAAATTACAAGGAAATATCATCTTAAATATAACATAACTAATTCAAAGTTATTACATCAATCATGGTATCATTTATCCAAAAATTCAAAATCTCTATGTTTTTGTGGGCTCGTTCTCGCAATAAGTGAACCATCCTCTAGCTGACACCCCTCAATCTACATGGACCATTAGTTTGTTACTTGCCACAATTTTAAACATAATATATCCTTTTCATCAAACACCATTCCTTCCTACCATAGATATTTTCAGCAACCTTTGGTATCATCATTAGATAAAGTATTAATTAACCAACAATCAATCTTTAATTTTAACCACCCCTTCCAAATTTACCCAATTTAACCATCCTCCAAGGGTAAACAAGAGATGAAGAGCTACTATGACATGAAGCTACCTCCTAGATCCAATAACAATTGGGGAAAACAATTGGAACTTACCAACCACAAACTAATATCCTACGGATCATATCGGACACTTAGGGGCGAAAGGACCACCCTAGGTGACCAAACCCTGAGCTAAACTTCTTTTCTAGTGACTTCAGCCCATAATCACATGCATGGAAGGGCCTTCATATGGTTATAGGCCTCCAATCACATACATAAGTTATAAGGGTGCATTTATGGTCTAAAAATTCCATTTTAGAGGGTGCGGTCGTGGATTCCGGACCACCATTTCAAGCTACCCTTCAAGCCACTCCCCATAACTCAGTGAGACTTTTTAGAATTAGAAATAACATTAGGAAAAGAACATCCATACCAGTATTCATCAAGTAATTTAACTAACGAGGTGAAACCATGATAGTCATATTGTGAACATGAAATCTATAGGATATGAATGCATATATAAACATAAGGGTATGAAAGTCATGTGAGAATCACCAAGAAGGCTTAATTCCCCCTCATAATAGCAAAAATAACATTTTTTATCTCATGCATTCATTAACCATTCATCAAATAAACAAAACATATTAAGAGGCATAACTAGCACCTATTATGGAATCATGCTTATAACCAACAATTAATGAAAATAATAAGCATGATAATGCCGAAAACCGGGACAGTACTTAGAAGGGGGTGAATTAGTATTGTAACAATCTTACCAAATTGAAAATTTGTTTTACTTTAAGAACATCATTAAATAATTAAAAAATAAATTAAATAACTATAACATATATTAATGCCAACAATCGTAATGGAGCACACAAGAACAAGTAACTTTCAAAATTATTCTTCAATTCATTCATAGGGAAAGATACAACTTGGTGTTACAATTTCTCTGGTTACAGCTAGCAGGAAGCTACAACTCCCTAATTTATCAGCTACAACTAAATGGAGCTACTACCCCCACTATTCTTTGACACCCACTAGAAGGAGCACCAACCCCCATATACGAAGCTACAACCTTCTTTGACACTCATTATTCCATCTTTCATCCGTTTTCATACTAGGGTAGATGATTGTCTTCTCTCCTTTCAAAAAGAATTATTTCTCCGTCACCAATCAAAAACACCTACAACTATTTTTTATTAATATTTAAACCATACCAACACCCATTGAACCAAAATATTTATCTCAATTTTTTTTTAATTCTTCTTCACTAAGCCTACTTTTATAGATTTTTATTTTTGATATCTTTGGCTTCTTTTTTTATGAATTTCTGCACAAAGCCTTATTTTTTTCTTTTTTCTTGCTCATTTCAATCTTCTTGATTATGTTTTTGTTCTAATATTCACCTCCATGTCAAACTAACCTTAACTACCTTTTATCCAACTTGAACTAACTTTTTATTCTTAATTTTTACATTTGGGATATTTATAGAATTTAGCAGTGTGCCTCCTATTTTTATTTGCAACTAATTTGGAATAAAAGCCAATTCCACTACCAAAACTAATTGTTCGATTATTTCTCCTTTAGGATGTTTTTTCTATTGGGCCTTTATCCATTTTTCTGTGATAAGACTGATCTTCGCGGCCACGGCCTAATGTTTTGTGCGTTGAGCCCTTTTGATCCCTACAGAGGCCAATTTTCTTTTTTAATGGATCCACACCTTTGGCTACACTTCTAAACAAGGAAATCAATCACCAACGAAAAGGATGAAGCTCCCAAGTCTTGACTCTTTTTATTTTTTCACGCCCCTCGTCCTCCAATAGCTCCATGGAACCTTATGCAAGATCGTAGCGGGTAGCCCCCTTACTCACGACGTATTCAATTATGTGCACCAAAATAACCTATCAGGGTCTAACCTTCAGGTTGACGTGTCTATGGGGACTTCCCGATGCCCATTTCATTGGTTTCCTCTCTTCCCTTGAGGATCAGTACCTTATGCCTAACACCACCACCAAATGCTTCAAAATTGAATCTTCCATACTCTTTTTCTATGGGTTGAAGCATTTCATGGGATCCTTCTGACACATTTTTGATTTGATACCAATCTGTGAACCTACCAACATGTGTCCACAATCCCTCTCATAACACTTTCCCTTTGCATCATTTTATTAACCACTGGGGTCATACCTCTAGGATGATGTCATGCTGATACTCGGTGCCTTCAGAGATGTGACATGTCACTTGAAAATGGGTCATTTTGGTGCCAAAAAATGCTAAATATAACTGCCATGTTCCCTTTACTTATTTGTTGATGCTGATGTCACTATCATCCGTTGTCTGGGCCAATCACAAGTTGCCACTTGTCCTCTTGGAGGAGAGATAAAAATTACTTTCAGGCCCTGTTTTGTGACCATTTCCTTTGTTATTTCATTTTTCCAAAAAAATTTGGGTTCAAGCCCTTTATCCTTAACACCACTCCTAAGTGGATTGTAGTTTTGCGATGTGTCTCCCTAGAGTATCTTTCCCTCTTTCATATGCACAATCAACTCTGCGGGAAACCACTTCCATGACCATAAATGTAATCTAAAGGGTGTATCAAACCTCGTAAAGTTGGCACATGGATCAGCCCCTTCCTCTTGGAGCTTAGTCGTGTGCGCCCTACCCAATATTCTTGGATTCACGCTTTGAGCTACCTCCTCTAGGACAACCTATACTATGCGCTTTGTTGCTCACACCCCATTGGACATCACTTAGCTATTGTGTCTACATTATTTCAACTTCATCACTTAGACTTGGGAATATTTAGCCAACCTACGGGGTAAACCCACCAAGATACCACCATCAAGATGGCATAATCTCCGTTCTCCTCTTCCTAGTCCCTTAGACTTGTGTACAAAAACTATTTCATCGCGATTTTTCTACAAGATGGGCTCCAGTTGAGATCTAACCCACTACAGACACATCTGCCTAGGGCTCTTGCTTAGAATGTTAGTAAGTCTTGGTGCCAAGTTTGGTACTTGTTCCAACTTTAGCTGCATGCAAAGGACGTCAACCACCATTAAGTCTACTATGAAGACATTTTGGTCACCATAGTTTCACTGGCTCTATATTTTAATTGATGAGGCCTTTTCAGGAATTTCACATACCATTGGAGAGCTAATTTAGAACTATATCCATTTGGGTGACTTACACTTGCATCTAAGATGGTATGTTGCTACAATATTGGCTCAAAATCAATTTGACCGATTCTTATGTATTGCCCCTCTTGTATGCCTAGAACCATCTCCTTAAGCTATTTATTTGACATGTGTGCCTCTTGTTTCAAGCTGAAGCCAACAATTGACATCAATGAAAAGATATTTCCAACATTCTCCCCACTTTGCATTGATGGCAACACCAAAATAAAACAAAACACTTTTTTCTCTTTTAAGTCTTTTAATTCTTATTCCCCATGAGATGGCACTCCTTTTTTTTAAAACTATATCACTTCCCCTTTTACATAAATTTAAAAAGCCACCATCATGTTTCCCCTGTCACCATATTCCATATTTCAACATTCTTTATTTGTCATGTTGATCAAGTGGACCTTGAAGCTTTACCTTGATTTACTAATTACACAAGAAATGCCTTTCTTACTCTTAAAGGAAGAGGTAGTGGAGGGATGCAATAGGTACAATTCCCAATATTTGCCTCAAGTACTGAAATTTCTCTCTAGGAAGTGGCTTGGTCAAGCTATCAAAAACATTCTCTTTGGTATATACATACTACATCTTCAAAATCTGAGCTACAACTAGCTCTCTCCAAAAATCATACTTAATGGGGATATGCTTGGTTTTGGAGTGAAAAATTGGATTCTTTTCCATGTTGATTTCACTTGTGTTGTCATAAATAATGGGAATAGTCCTATCATAGCACACTTTTACATCTTCCAAGGTATTCTTAATCCAAATTATTTGAGTTCAATAGGAAGTTGTTGTAATATATTCTTCTTCATCTGTACATAATGAAATGGAAGCTTTCTTCTTGCTCAACCATGAAACTAGACTTTATCCAAGAAAGAAAGCACCACCACTTGTGCCATTTTGATCATCTATATCACCTTCCAAATCAGCGTCAATATAAATACTATATGAGAAATATTTACCTCTAGGGTACCAAAGTCCATAGTACATTATTTCTCTAAGATATATTGGAATTATTTTGGCTGCTAATATATGGATTTTTGGGGAGCTTCTTGAAATCTTCCAAGTATAGCAACATCCTTCATCATGTTTGGTATTGAAGCTATCAGATATAAACTACTTCCAATGATGAATTTATATAAGGTATGGTCTACATATAGAAATTCATCCAACTTTATAAGCTCGCAACCTATCGCCATTGGAGTGCTCACTAAAGAACATTCTTCCATGACAAATTTCGTCAACACTTCTTGGAGAGACCTACTTTAAGATATAAAAATTCCTTTGGGGATTTGTGCAATATGAGTCCAAGAAATTAGGAAAGATCTCCAAGCATGGACATCTCAAACTCCTCCTTCCTATTAGCTTCAAATTTAATGTTCGACAAATTTGAATTAATTTCCAAGATGATATCATCAACATATACTACAACCACAATGATTTTTCCATCCTTTTCTTTGACATATAGGTTGTTGTCAATTTCACCTCTTTTGAATCCACACTTGATGAGGTAGATATCTATCTTTGAATACCAAGCTCTAAGGGGTTGTTTTAGACCATAAAAATTCTTCTTAATTCTGCAAACATAATTTGGCTTCTTTGTCAATTGAAATCCTTATGGTTTCCTCATGCAAAATTCCTCCTACAAATATCCATCTAGAAAAGATGATTTGACATCCATTTGATATATTTTAAATTTCTTGAAGTAGGAATATGCCAAAAACATTCTTAATTCTTCTAATCTAGCAATAGGAGCAACAGTTTCATAAAAATCCAAGCCTTTTATTTGAGCATAGCCTTTGCATACAATCCTGGACTTATTTCCTACCACTTTCCGATAGTATTTTAGTTTATACCTGAAAGTCCACTTTGTAACAATGTCATTCTGGTTTGGAAGTCTTCGAAAAAATTCCTAGGTATTATTTTCTTCTATCTAGTCCAATTATTCATTCAAGGCCTTTAGCTAATTTTTATCTTTACCATATTAAAAAATATCCTTTGGTTCCTCCATGGACAATAGTGCAGCATGTTCTTGCAAAGGAGCATCGAGCAACTTCCTTGTTGTCTACCCTCAAAAATTATTTCAACAAAAATATGATCAAATATGTGGTGTGTTTGTGCATGCCCGAGGAGATCTATGGATTGAGGATTAGAGGGATCTTCCTCGCTTTCTTTTGCATTTGGATCACCATTCTCATCGCCAAAGCTTATTGGTTCATCAACACTATATTTTTGAAGTTGCTTTACTTCTTCAAAATTGTGCTCATCTACCTTTACATTGATGCAGTAAATTATTCTGTTGTTGAATTTAATGTAAAATATGTAACCCTTGCTATTATTTCCATAACCAAAAAAGTTACTTTATATACTTTGGCATCAAATTTTCCAAGTTGCTCATCATTTCTCTTATTGTAGCATTTGCTGCAAAGAATTCTAAAGTGTTTGACTGTTATAGGTCTACCACAACACAACTCATATAATTTTTTGTTACTGTTGGGTAGAAAATTAGCTTTATCAAGGATGAAAAATGTTGTCTGAATAGACTCTACTCAAAACCTCCACTAAACATTCCTCTTAGTCATCATTGATTTAGCTAAGTACTGCACTGATCTGTTTTCTCTCTCTACAACACCATTTTGTTGAGCAATCTCTACTATGATAAACTTCATTTTGATGCCATTTTATTTACAAAATTCATCAAAATCCCTTGAAGTGAACTCACTTCCATTTCCATCTCTTATGATTTTGATTTTACAGTCAGTTTCATTCTCAGCCATCACTTTGAACTGTTTAAAATTCTCAAAAACTTCAGATTTCTCTCTGAGAAAAGAAACCCACATCATCTTGCTGAAATCATCAATTATTAGCATAAAATATAGGTTACCTATGGTTGAATATGTTTGATATGGTCGATAAAAATCCATGTCTACCATTTGCAATGGATTTCCTACAGAGTTTTCCTTTGCCTTGAAATGAACTCGAACTTTCTTTCCCAACTGGCATGATTTACATATAATGTTCTCTAGTTTTGAAAGCTTAGGAAAGTAATTGATAAAATTATTATTTCCCAAATTGAAAATATGATCAAATTTCATGTTTCCTAGCATTTTATGCCATAAGAAAATCTCATATATCTTGGTTAAACACACTCTTTTGTCTTCTCCTTCACTGCATAAGAATTATTGTCTATTATTACAACCTCAACAACTATCTCACCTCTACCCGTGGACTTAATTTGACAATTTTCGACTTTAAAATACACATCATTCTATTGATTGCACATTTAAGACACAATCAACACATTATGTTTCATCCCATCAAGATATAATACATTTTTTGTTTTACATTGGAACTTTGATCGACTCACCACTCCATTGGAAATTATTTTTCCTAGACCATTGTCACGAAAGGTTAAATTACCTTTGTCGATGAGTTTCCAAGTTGGGAAATCACTTCTATCATCTCTCATGTTCCTGGAACAACCATTTTCCACATCCAAATGGCTCCAAAAATTGTGAGCATACATAGCCATATCACATTCCTTTGTTTTTTCTTTTTCTTTCCATACTTTGGAATTCTATCCAATTTTCTCAATTACTATCTTTGTCTTATTTTCTTGAAGCCTGAAATTAACTATTATATACCAAAAAAATTGGTATTTAAAAAATTGCACTTGATTATTTTTCTATTTTTTTTCATACAAATTCGGTTATGATGTATTATTAGAAAAAGAGGGGAGGAAGGGAGCTTCCTCAATATAAAATCACTCCACACAACTTACAAAATAGATTTAGATTTTGGGAGTGCATTTCTACTAGAGTACTGTTGTTACTACTGCTTCTAACAAGCCTTTCTGAAGTGGAAAATATTGCATTTGTGCTATAATATCTTACAAACTTTTCTAACAAGAGAATACATTTTTTTTTCATATTTTAACTATATTAAGGCCTAATGACTTGAAGCCAAGACATAGAGAGCTAGAGAAGGAGAGAATTAATTTGTTAACTGTGTTTTCACTGTCTCTATGGCCACTCCCTTTGTCCATAGAGTTGGATCCTTGCTTAGATATTTTGGTGAGGACATCTCACAGATAATTGATAGTTCCTTACAGATGGGTGCAATGATTTTTCACTTCGAGTAAGTCCTTGTTGCATGTGTTCCATTTCTTGTGGAGGAGAGCCATTTCCTCTTTAGTGTGCACTTTATGCTGAAGCATATGGTTCCTCAAGCTTTCAATAACCACTCTATGTGATTTGCAGAATGAGCAAGGATGTTTTTTATCATCAGAGGATTCCATGAGATTGAGGATGGGAAGAGAAAATCAATTTTTTCCTTCTCTTAGGAGTAGATGGCACTTTTTTGTATTTAATAGCAGTGGAGCCTTCTCTGTTGAATGTTATGTTGCCTTCTATGTTGAATTTATTGTTTCCTTATCTGTTGAATGTATTGTTTACTTCTCTATTGAATGTATTTCTGATAGTAGATATGGAGGAAAGGATGGTGGATTTTTCTATGTGGAGAGAAGCTGATGGGAGTGTGAGGAAGATACGGGCAGGTGTAGGAGAGATGAAGTCTCAATGAGAGTGCATAAAATAGAGTTGGAGAGCTAGTGCCTAGTTTCAGGAGAGTGGCTAACATTTACACCTCTGATTGAGAGAGGAATTGTTGTGGAGGAGGGTCACGCTTGAGAGCAGGGCTAAGGAGGGGCCAAGTTGTTGGGAAAGAGGTTGCCTTGGATACCAATCAAAAGGAACATGTGTGGAGATAATCAGGCTGAGAAGAAAATATAATAAGAGAGGAACAGAGCAATGATTAAGGGTCACGGGAAGGGTGTTGTGATTCTCAGTTTGGGTACGTTGGAAAAATATGTGATATATCTTTGGAGGATTTCGAATGAGTTATTTGGGGATATTTTTGCAATATCAGTCAGAGTATTGGGTCATATCATGATGGAAAACATGTTTTCCTTTGTGTGGATAAAGGGAGTGAGAATAGCCATCATGGGATAGGGAGGAGGGTGATATTCCCATCAATTTTAGCCTATCATGTGTTTCTATGTCTTCCTTCATTAGCATGAATGTTGGCTTGCTTATTATTCCATCTTAAGATATGATAGTAGTTTGTCTTCCCAATTTGATTTTCATATTGTTTAGTTATGTTAAATATTTGGTAGAGAGCTGCATAATTTGGGAAAATACCATTCGCCATTCTTTGATGATAATAGAGGAGTCCCCTAGAATTATTGCATTGTGAATTTTCCTATATTTTATAATTTTCATGCACAGGAGTAGGCCATAAGCCTCCACTCTGTTATTTGAAATTCTCCCCATCCCCCAATTAAATTAAATATGAAAGGAGTTGTATCTTTGGGATATTACTCCACCAGCTCCTGCTTTTCCCGCGTTCTTCTTTGAGGCTCCCTAAAAGAAGAGGCAGGGCATGTTGAGGTAATTAATCCACCTTTGAAAATATTCCTCATCCTTTTTTATTTTCCAGGTTGGGTGAGCCTTTGTGACTTTTTCCATTTGGTGAATTGTGATCTTGTTAAGTGCAAAGATGATCCTGATTCTTTCATCATGCTGCAATTGACTCATAGCAATTCCATTTAACCCTTTTGCTGAGAGAAACTCTGTTATCTTCCCCCAAGACATTGAGGTCGCTTTGTTCACTGTTAGATTTTTTTTTTCAATACTTTCCCATTCCTAGAAAGCGAAATTTTCCAACATAGGAAGGAGGGGATGCTAGCCCAGAACCTTTGTATTGTGGTTTTGTTTTTAAAGGTGTGGGAGTAGCTCCTCCTCCATTTACTTATGAATTTATTTAGGGGGAGGCTTTAATTCAAAATTACTTCAATAGGAGACACAATTTTCTCCCAACACTCTTTGGAGAATGAGCACTCTAGGAAGAGATGTTGGATGGTCTCTCAAGGCTGCAAGAAAAGAGGACATTGAGAAGGACCATAGAATCCTCCTTTTTTAAATTATCCGTTGTGAGAGATTTTCTATGAAGGAGGTTCCATAAGAAAATCTTGATTTTTGGGAGGTTTTCCACATTCCAAGCATACTTCCAGTACTACCATTCTTGTTGCCTTTATTTTTCTTGAATATTTTCATAGCCCAACTTTAATATATAGTCTCCTCCTTTAAGAACCTATAAATAGGCATCTTAAATATTTTTGGCTATAGGAGAAACTCCCAATAAGAGAGAAATCATGGACTTCCATTGATTAGTGGGATGAATGGGAAAATTGGGTCTGTCCCATTGTTTCCAAGTTCCATCATTCTCCCATTTGGATATGTCCCCAAATTTTGTGTAGCCTTTCCCTGTCATTCAACTCTTTAAGTCATGAATATCCAAGTTTTTTCTAAAGGGAGGGTTTCCCATGATATTATTTGTTCACAGGTTGATTCTTCCTCCATTCCCTAGCCTTTTTCAGATTTTTTCCTTAATCATTCAGATTGTGCCGGAGATGAGTTTCCAGATTTGAGAGCAAGGTCTTATGGGAGGGTTTCTTTCCAATAGGGAAATTCCTGGGGCATTGAGATATTTTGCCTCTTTTAGGTCCCTATATTACTAGTATAGTCCCTTATTTTTGTTAGTGTAAACCCCTTATTGTTATTTTTGTACCCCTATAACCCCCATATTGTTATTATTGTGCCCTTACATTATTATTGTTAGGTCGGCTAGGATTACATTGTGGCCCCATGGACTGCTATATATAGAAAGGAGGTTTTTTCATTTGTATCATCCAAGAATTGTTCATTTATGTAATGTATTGGAGGTTTCCTGCTTGAAGTGGCTTATTTCTAAGGCGTTGATATCTCTTTTCTTCTATTTTTGGAGCTGGTTCCAAAACAACATTTAAGGTTTCTTTTGACCAGTGTCTTTCTCCAGTGAGAAACCTCCAGGAAATCTTGGTTCCCAGAGCCAGGTTCATAGTCCCAGGATTTTTAATGGATAGACCTCCATTTTTGTAATGGGAAGTAACTTGGTTCCAATTGACTAGGCTGAACTTTGTTCTTTCAGATTTTCCTCGCTCCCATAGGAAGCTTCTAATGATGATTTTGATTTACTTGTGTATTCTTGTTGGCATTGCTATTAAAGAAAACTGATATAGAGGAAGATCTGAAAGTATTGATTTGATGAGAATGATTCTCCCTGCTTGTTTTAACCATACCATCCCCCATGTTTCGATTTTATTTTTCATTTTCTCAGCATACTTGATCCATATATCCATTTTTATATTTTTCTTCATGATTGGAAGCCCGAGGTATTGGAAGTAGCTCTAGTTATTCTAGAAGGGTATTTCCAGAATTTGTGACATTCTTTGGAGATTTCCTGGAGGGGTATTCCAACTATATATAAAACTTTTCCCATTGTTAATCAGCCCTCTCGAGACATCCATGAAATTTTCTAGGACATATTTAAATCTTCTGGCAACTATGCAAGATGTACCTCCCATGAGAATGGTGTCATCTGCAAATAATTAATTATTGATTATTTTGGTTCATCTACTTATGGTGGGACCATTCAAGGAGGAGCTTCTTCTACTATGCTCCAATTTTCTTCTTAGAGAATCAACCATTAGAATATAGAGGAAAGGAGACAAGGGGCAGCCTTTTCAAAGTCGCCTAGAGCTTTGAAAATACTCACAAGGTCTTTCGTTAATAAGAGGGGCTATCCATGGCCCATTATTACAAGCATTGATTGTGCCAATGAAGTCTTCAGAGAAGCCAAATCTATTTAGGACAAAAACAAGGTTGGTGAGATTGACTCTATCAAATGTGTTGGACATGTCCAGTTTTAAGATAAATCGTTGTTCATTGTGGGAGTAGCCTGAGTGAAGGGCCTCTTGAAAAAGGATGAAATTGTCAAATATTTGATGGTTTGGGAGAAAACCTCCCTGGTTTTCAGAGATGAGGGGGTGGAGAAGAGTTTTAAGTATTCCATCTAGGATTTGCAAGAAGATTTTATAGGAAGCATTACAAAGGGAGTTTGGCTGAAATCTATTGAGATATGAGGAGCGAGGATCTTTAGGAATGAGGCGAGAAAGGTAGAATTTGTGAATGCTCCCACCTTTTTATTTTTTATGATGTATGTAATCATTTTTAATAGGTCCTTTTTTATTGCATGCCAAAAGGTGCGGTAGAAAGAGATAGGGAATGCTTCTGGGCCCAAGGCCTTTTCCGGGTGAATGTCCCAAACAACTGTCATTACTTATTTTTTAGTGACTTCTCTAGTGAGATCTTTATTTTTTTCCTCATCTATTAATTTTGGAATATGCATTGAGAATTTCTCTAGATTTTCTTGGTTGTCCACAACTGTTAGAAGAGTTTTAAAATATCAGAAGAATTATTTTTTAATTTCTTCTTGCCCCTTTACTTCGGTCCCTCCTTCTCCCGTGATTTTCTCTATATTATTTTTTATCATTATTGTTTTGGCTGAATTATGAAAGAAGGCAGTGTTTTTGTCACTTTGTTGTATCCATAGTTGCCTTGACTTCAGTATCCATGTTTCTTTTTCTTGTATGATATTCCTGTAAATTTTCCAATGAATCTCTTTTTCCTTTGCTTGGATTTCGGCTGTGTTATCCATGTTTTCCATTTCCTCTTTTATTTTTGCTAATTCTTGATGCAACTCTTCTTTTTCTCCTTACGGTTCCTTATAGTTGGCCTTGGCCCAATATTTCAATATTACTCTGGTGGCCTTTAGTTTTGTTTCCCATATGTAACTAGGGGATCCATTAGTTTTCTGCTTCCATATTTTTTCAACCTCTTGTTTTACCTCTTCATGGTTGCTCCATAGCTGATTGTATTTGAAGGGAAGAGGCCCAATGTTTCTAGCAGTTCCAAGTTCAATGCAGACTGGTTTGTGATATGAGGCTTTTGATGGAATAATTTTAGAGGATACCTTGTTGTAGCTGGCTACCATCCTGTCCCCAACGAGAATTATTTCCAACCTATTTTTGATGTTGGCCTTCCCTAGTCTCTTGTTATCCCAAGTTTATTTCCCATTTTTGGGAGGGATCTCCAAAAGGTTGAAATGCTCAATGATTCCTTCAAGGACATCTCTATTTGGATCTGGCTAAAAAATGCCTCCTATTTTTTCTTCTGACTTAAGGATGAGATTTAGATCTCCTCTAAGGATAAGGTTCTCTTCTTGGTCTTCTAGTGTGGTTTCTTTTAGAGTCATCTAGAAAATTTCTTTGCTCGTATAGTGGCTTGGAGAAAAGATGTTATATATGTTGATTTTTTTCCATTAGGTGCATTCTCCAAATTTGCGTTGATCCAGTGGGCTTTCGTTGTTGAGTTCTGCAATTTCCATTTTCCTTTTTTCTAAAGAGTACAAATCCTTCCTGATGCTCCATTTGCTTAAATAGCTTTTCCTTCATAATTTTTTGTTTTTTCTATGATACTATCCATCTCTTGGCTACTGATTTTTGTCTCTTGGATAGGGAGGATGTCTAGATTTTAATTTTTAATGAGGTATTTTATGAGGCTTATATTGGAGGGATGACCCAACCCCCTTCAATTCCAAGAGACAACTATCATTATTTAGTAACGATTGAGGCTGAGGGAATTTTCTCTTTATGAAACTTCGGGGATTTTTACTTATTCTTGTTGCCTTTCTCAAGGTAACTCTCCATTGGCTATTATATTCCCAAGGTGAGGTCCTTCACAATTGCCTCATCTCTTATTTATTTATTTGACTTCCTTCCTTCTTTCTTTGAGAGTTAAACATATAGGAGGGATTCATTGGACTAGTTTCTTGTTATAATCTGATCAGAGGAGGGGGGAGGGGTGTTGGAGAGGATGGGGGGACCATCTAGATGGGGTATGGATGAGAAGAAGCCCTGAGGAGGGGGGGAGCCTAGAGGATGAGAAGAGAGTCTGAAGGTGTTCTAGTGGATGGTGGAATGGGAAAGGGGAGGGTTGGGGGGGTCGAAAGGAATGAGGGGATTGGGTAGGAGCTCAAAGGGATTGGATACCAGGAAAGGAGATGTTTCGAGGATGGAGGAGGAGGGTTAGGAAGAGGATCTGATGGTACGAGAGAGAGGATCAGATGTAGGAGGCACGGGAGGTATATGCTGAGATTTGGATGTGGTCTTTTTCTCTTAAGTTTTTCCCATTTTTGATCTTGACTTTATTCTACATGCTTATTGTTTTCTTCTTTTTTTCTGCATATATTAGTGAAATGGTCATACTCGTGACATACCTTGCACTTGAATGGAATTTTCTTGTATTCTAGCTGCTAAATATGCATCCAGTTATTGACCTTGAGCTTCATGGCTTCCGAAAGTCCTCTTCCTAGATATACTTCGACACAAATCCTTGTGAATACCTGCATATTATCCTTTGGTTCACTTCTGTCAATGTACATGCCGACGAAATTTCCTATTTCTCGAATTGAATCATATCCACAACAATGTAGATGGAGATGAGGCAGACAAACCCAGACTAGAACTACAGTAGGGAAATCCAATTTCGGATCAAAATCAGGCATAGATCTATTCAAATATAAACCTTTGGTGTCCATGAAATACGGATCGCTTCTGAAGATGAGGTCCCAATCATCCTTGGATTTGAAATGGAAGGTGTAGTAACCTCTGCCACAAAATCCAATGGAGATTTTTCCTTGAATGAACTGTGCCAAGTTTCATTCTACGCATCTTTAGATGGTCTTGGGGGAGGGCCATAATTGAGTGAACTTCCCAACCATTCCTTTCTCAGCTAAAGAAATCACTGCTCTTCGAGGAAATTTTTGCGGTAGGATGATCTGAGGGTTAGCTTCAATTTTTTTAACAAATTTGGAGATAGCAGGCTTGGATCTCTGAGGGTGCATTGAGGCGATTAGAGAGGCAAAGGTAGAGGGAGCCACATTAGGATATGCATGAGTCAGAGAATCTGTGACTTCGTAGGAAGGATTCACAGACAGATCAGGCTTTGGGAGAGCCATGACAGTGGAGGCCCAAAGCTATGTAATTATGGTTTCTAGGGCTAGAGCGCAGGCTCACAGTGTTTCTAGATTCTCATCACTTCTCAATTCATTGGACGTGTCTGCTTATTCATTGGATCAAAAGCATTATTATACCTAGGTCTACTTATTTTCTGTTGAATTTGTCTGATAGATATGACCTTCATGTAGGAGAGATTGAATATTCATTTTGTTTCTTCGTCCATAGTTGGTGCATGTGAAACAATACTATGTGAAAATATCGTTGTTCCTCGACGGATTCCTTCTTCACTGAGAAAAAAATCAATTTCCATGGACAATGTGGTCCTTTTGTTGTTGCTGAAGATTTTTTTACTATATAAATTCTTATGGCTTTTGCGAGGATCCTTCTTTTGTTGTGGGAAAAAAAGTAATTTCCTTTTTTGCTTTTATTTATTTCATTGCGCTTAACAAAAATTCAGAGCATATACCATTTTTATTTGAGGAGGGTCTTCGTCTTCCCATTATCCCATTCAAAATTTTAGTTCCTTTGCTAAATGTCAAATTTAAGTTGAGTTGTGTTTTTTCCTTTTCCAACTCTGTTCCCTACAATTAAATTTGTCCTTCCAATTTCTCGCATGTTTGAGCCTCTGCAATCAACATTTGATTCAATTTTTCTTTGATTTCCATATTGTCCACTAATTTTTGAAGAAATGGCTCAAAACCTCAATATTTTCCTTTATCAAACATTGATTCTTGGTTTTGTTTTCCTTTTTTATCCTTTCTATTTATCCAAGCACACTTACGAGTTCTCTTTGAAGGTCGAGGTCTCCTTCATCATCATCATTAATAGCCTCAACTTGCAGTTTTCCTATGGCTGTCAACATGAATTCATTAGGGATACCATCATCTCTAGCCTCATCTTAGGTTTGGCTAGTTTCAGTTTTTTAAGATCTCCCTTCTTGAGCATAGAAGGGTCTCTTCTTAGCCTTATTTATATCCTTATGAAATTTCTTAAAATTTTCTTTAGGATCATTGTCCTTTTTCTTATTTTTAGGGAAATTTGATGCATAATGACCATCTTGATGCCAATTAAAATATTTAAAGGGAAAATTACCTTTATAATTTCCTAATCCTTGCTCCAACTCCCTCACAATGTTAGATTCTTCTTCATATGATTCAAAACATGTGTGAACATACTCATTGTTGCACTTATTTTCTTCTTTGAAGTTTGATTCTTTGGCTACAGAATTTCCTCTAGAAATCCTCATTTCATAGGAAGTGAGTATTCCAAGGAGTTAATCTAGAGTGAGAGTGTTGATATTTTACTTTTCTTCAATGATAGAAACCTTGGGACTAAACCTCTCAAGAAGAGATCTCAACACTTTTTTAACTACCACCCTTTCATACAGCTTCTCATTAAGCCCTCTTATGGTGTTCAAAAATTCATAAACTCTTAAAAAATACTTTGAAATGTCTTCATCATCATGCATGCTTAAAGATTCAAATTGCATGCTATGACCTTAGAGTTTAGCTTTATTTACCTTGTTTTCTCCTTCATAGCAGTTTCTCATCTTATCCCGAATAGGTTTGGTAGATATTCAACCCATTACATTGAAAAGGTCTGACTCAGGTAGGCCAACAAGAAACACATGTGTTGCTTTAGCATTGCATGTGAACTACATTTTCAGATCTTTGGTAATCATTGTCGACATTCGTTCATATTATTCTTCCAAAACATCCCACACAACATCTCTAAGTGATTGAATATAGGTCTTCATCCTCATCGTCAATAACACATATATTGTTCCATTGGACATAGGTTCCTTATTGATAAATCCTCTTTCCTGGCTCACCATGGTCCCTGATATTTCTTCCAACTATTAGACTATTTTGAAGTAAATTAGTTGTGATACCAATTGTTGGAAACCGAGAAAATTATGAGGGGGGCGGAGTGAATCGGTATTGTAACAATTTTACCAAATTAATACTTTCTGTTGCTTTGTGCACATCATTAAATACTTCAGCAGGAACATAAATAATAGTAACAAAGATTAATGTCAACAATCACAATGGAACATACAAGAATAAGTAACTTTCATAACTGCTCTTCAATTCATTGATAGGGAAACCTACAACTTGTCGTTACAATTTATGTGGCTGCAACTAGTAAGAAGTTAGAACTCCTTGATTTATTAGATACAACTGAATGGATATAATGTCACAACTATTCTTTATCACCCACTGGAAGGAACACCAACCAATGATCAACAAGCTACAACTTGCTTTGTCGCTCATTATTCCATCTTTCATCCATTTTCAAAGTAGGACCAATGCTGCATTGTCTCCTTTCAAAATCAATTTTTTGCTGGTCACCATTAAAAAAAAATCTACAAAAATCTTTGATTACTGTAAACCCCATACTAACACCTCGTTACATAAGAATTTGTGTCTCAAAAAATCCTTTTTAATTTTTCTTGACTAGGCCTGCTTTTATATATTTTTCTTATTGCTATCCTTGGCTTTCTTTATTTTATAATTTGTGGATGAAGCCTTATTTTTTTTTCCTATCCTCATCATTTAATTATTTTGGACTGTGTTTGTTGTTTTGAGCTTCATATCCAAGTTAAAATGACATTTATAACCTTTTTTGCAACCTGAATTGAGTTTTTCTACTTAATTTTTACATTCTAGCTTTTTACAAAAATTATTAGTGCGCCTAGAAATTTCGTCTGCAGTTAATTTTGTTAAAATTTGGGTACGAAATGTATTTTTTACTTTTCTCCTAAAGAGACTTTATAATTGGTAAATTCAAATATAATTTAGAAGTGAATTTATAAGTGATAAAGTTACAATTCTAATTTTAAAGTGACTTTATTAAAGTCAATGTGAAATTAGAAAGCGAAAAAGTGACTATGGAAATAAAAGGCTAAGTGGGTCTTTATTTAAGTGGGGTGAATTAAAAATTAGAAAGTGAGAATTAAATGCATATTTAATCTCAACCCTTGATCTAAAGCTATATCAGCCATTCGATCTAGGGATTCCCGAAAAGTCTGTTAGCATTAGGTTAAGGGAGGAAAAGAAGAGAAAAGGCCATTCATTATTTCATGAGCAGATTGAGAGAAAAAGAGAAGGAGAGCAAAGAGAATTTATGAGCAGAGAGAAATAAGGAGAGCAGAACCTTGGCACACTCACCAAGGCATAATTTATTTCAAGAAATATATACAACATAATAGATGCACAATTTTCAAGCCAGTGGCATGAAATTTGAGGAAGAGAGGGCCACATTTATTGCTTCATTTCAAGCACAAAAATTGAGGTCCATACAACAACATTTTTAGGCATATAAATCGAGGTTCATGCATCAAGGTTTAGGCATGCTTTTCAAGACAGTTCATACTGTTGTTTTTGGCATGCATTTCCAGAAATTTGTACAGCTGTCTTTTGGAAAAGAAATTGAGGATTATGTATAGTTGTTCCGACACTAATTTCAGGGTTTTTTGTACATCATTTAATGCTGTAAAATTCGTTTTAAAATTTTTGTTTTGTTGTTGGCACGAATTTCTAGGCGGAGGTCAAGCAAAAAAATTGAGATAAGTAAACTTTTGTGGTTTCTGGAATTTTTATTTTGTATTTCATTTCTCTGTAAAATAATTATTCAAAAATAAATAAGAGCTCTCAAACTAGCTTTCCCCAAGAGTTTTAGGGGGTTTTTCCAGGGTCACATTAACCAAAAATCAATGTGTTATTTTTCTGTGTGTGGATGTCATAATTTTCTGAATTTTATTGTTGCATTTTCTAGCACTGTGAAATTCCTGAATTTTTGTTTTCATAAAATAATCTCATTTCCAGAATTTCAAATGTATGATTATGGGAATAGGAATTTAACTAAATGGGAGTGATAAGGTGAAAATAAAAACCGAACTCGGGTTTGAAATTTCTACATGGTATCACAGCTTGGGGGGCTGAAAAGTGTAGTTTGGGACAACAAATGAAAAATTACAGCAAGCTATTTTCACACAAAAAACTGAACCTTTACCACAGTTTTGAAATGTTTAGTTTTTCAAGATAGCAAGCATGCCTTTAGGCTTGAGGGTTGAAGATAGGTTGGATGGGAAGAGCAACTATAATGCATGGAGGGAGAGAATCTAGAGCATCTTTAAGGAGGCATAAGTCTAGGGTATAATGGTACATACTGCAAAACACCTAGTAGTAGTGCCTACTGACCCTATTCTCTTTGCAGATTTTAACAAGAAGAATGCCAAGGGAAAAAGACTAATTCTTGATCTTGTTAAAGACCATCTCATTCCTCATGTGAGAGGAAAGACATATGCACATGAGATGTGGAAAACCTTGAATAATATTTACCAGTGCATCAATGAAAATAGAAAAATGGTCCTAAGGGAGAAGGTGAAGGTCATTAAAATGGATAAGACTAATACTGCTATAGCATACCTTGCAAATATCACTTCTATGAAATATGAGTTGGTAGTTGTTGGAGAGACCATTCCACCTACTGAGTTGGTGTGGATTACATTAAATGGTCTTCCCAAAACTTGGGAGAGTTTTTTTGGATGGGATTGTTGCATGGGAAAACCTTCCCAACTGGGAGAGGTTGTTGTATGATTGCATTCAAAATGAAATCAGAAAGAACCATCTTGGGGTAGCCAAACAGGTAGAGGAGGATGAAAATGCAGCATCGTTAGCAAGGTGAAAGAAAGGCAAAGGAAAGAAGCAATCTTCCACAAGTGGTAGTGGGAGCAAAGGAAAAGGTAAAGGTAAGCATGTGAACAAGGAGAAGGACTATTCCAAAGTTAATTTTTGGAATTTTCAGAATTTCGGACACTATGAACTTTTGTGTCCAAAGAAGAAGAAGGGAAAGTACAAGAGTATGGAAGCATATGAAGAGATAGAGGAATTTTTGGAGAGCTTTTACTGAGAGTTTGGGTTCATTAATTTTGAGTCCACTAGTGTAGGATCACATGCCACACAGGTTGAGAGGGAGTGTGCACTTCACTCCACTAGCAGAGCATCTTAAAGTATTTGGTATGTTGAAAGTGTGGTTTCTCGTGATATTATAGGAGTTCAGGAGTACTTCTCTGAGCTTTTAGAGAGTGGCACTGATATAAAGGTAGTACTCAGAGATGACAACATTATTAGGGTAGTCGGTGTAGGGACATTGAAATTTGATATGGAACCCAAACCTCCCTTGAATGTGTTAGATGTTCTATATGTGCCAGGGATGAAGAAGAACCTTATATCTATTTCTTCTTTAGAGCACAGAGGGTATGAGGTGTTTTTCATGAGAGGGAATGTGCTTATATATCCTAGGGGTACTACAACAACTTCAGCTAGAGTGATTGGTTTACACCACGCCAATGTGTAGAAGTTTTCATTCCATCCCCTTATGGTATTGAAGAATAGTACCAGCAGTAGATCCAACATCTTAGTGTTGTACGAGATTTGGCACTGTAGGATGGGGCACATGTATCATGGGGCCTTGAGGACATTGCGGGAGATCACCACAGGTGTGCCAGATTTTAGTTTTGGTCACCTTGATACATGCAGAGGATGCGATATGGGGAAGTTTTCTAAATCCCCTTTTCCCAGCAATGACAACAGATCAATAGAGATTCTTGATTTGATTCATATTGATGTGAGTGGTCGGATGTTTCATGTATCATTGAGTGGATATGGGTATTATTTTTTATTCATTGATGATCACTCCAGGAAGACTTGGATTTATTTCATGAATACCAAGAGTGAGGTATTCAAGTGGTTTCAGGAGTTCAGAGCTCGTGTGTATACTGAGACAGGTCAGAAGATCAAGGCCCTTAAGTCGAACAATGGAGGGGAGTATACCCACATTGAGTTTGTTGATTACTGTGCGGAGGTAGGCATCAGGAGGGAGTTCATAGTTCCTTACAACCCCCAACAGAACGGGGTTGTGGAGAGGAAGAACAGATCCATCATTGGGGCTGCCAAAGCCATGCTACATGATCAGGGGTTACCATTCTTTTTATGGGCAGAGGCCTGCAACACTAATGTATACTTACAGAACAAGAGTACCCATCGTGCCTTTAAGCATGTGATTCCGGAGGAGGATTTTTGTCGGAAGAATCCTGATGTTGTTCACCTTTGTATCTTTGGTTGCATTACATAATCCTATGTTACCAAGGAGGAGAGGACCAAGATAGAGCCCATTGCAGATAAGGGCATATTTGTGGGTTATAGTGAGACCTCAAAATCCTTTCAGATTTATATTCCTGCAAGGAGGAAAGTTGTTGTTAGGTGGGATATGAAGTTTGAGGAGGATAAGGCTTTCAGGAGGTTAGGGGAGTTGTAGTATCTGGATTCACCAGACCCTTAGGAGCAGCTGAGTCAATCACAGGGATCTAGTGGATAGGGATTAGGAGGTACACTGATTACTGTGTCAGGTCCATCAGTGAGCAGCTACTCTTAGAGTCAGATGGGTGGTGCTTCAGGTAGCATGTAGAGAAATTCACAGAGTAGTTCACACGGTAGCCCACTTCTGGATAGTTCACATGGTACTTCAGAATCTAAAGGGATAGGTTCAGGCATGAGGTCAGTTGGCAAGCATTCAATAGTTTAAGATTCTGATGAGGATGAGGATTCTTTCACCCCGATGGGAGAAGTGTTCTCAGGTAAGAGGAAGAATAAGTGGCTTCAGGATACCTTGCGCGAGGCCACACCCATTGCTGGGCCAAAGGGACAGGTTAGATAGAGAAAACGACTTGAGCGGTTTTGTAGCTATATGGAATTGATCACTAGCATCATTTATTCTGAGCCTTCTAGCTATGAGGAGGCAGATAGCTAGCAGGTCTGGAGAGAGGCCATTCAGGACGAGTATTCTTTTATCATGAAGAATGATGTTTGGGAGGTGGTGCCCATGCATGAAAGAAAATTAGTGGTTACATCCAGATGGCTTTACAAGATAAAGCATGCTGCAGATGGTAGCATTGAGAAGTTCAAGGCTTGATTTGCAGTGAGAGGGTTCTCCCAAGTAGAGGGAGTTGACTATGACGACACATTCTCTCATGTGGCTCGATATACTTCCATTCACTCCATTATATCGATAGAATCAGAGATGGGTTGGCAGATCCACTAGACATATGTGAATACTACATTTCTCAATGAATTCATACAGGAGGAGGTTTATATTGAGCAACCACGGGGCTTTGAGGTGCATGTGAAGGAGTCCCATGTATGTACACTAAAGAAGACACTCTATGGCCTGAAGCAAGCACCTAGAGCTTGGTACTCGAGTATTGATACATACTTGTAGGAGTTGGGTTTCACAAAGAGTGATGAAGATATGAACCTATACTTTATTGTGGTAGGTGATGAGCCTCTCATTCTGGTGTTGTACATGGATGAATTTGTCATGACAGGTGCAGAGAGACTCATAGAGGTTTGCAAGAGAGATCTTGCTTTAGAGTTCGAGATGAAGGACATTGGCTTGATGCATTAATTTTTGGGATTGGATGTGCGGCTGGAGGAGGGGCATTTCTTCCAGGGACATGGGAAGTATATTATGGACATTCTTAGAAGATTTCACATGGAGTATTGCAAACCCATGTCTACACCTATGATCACTAACTGGAAGAGGCTTCATACTTCTGATTCCGAGTTGGTGGATCCCACTTTGTACATACAACTGATTGGATCCGTGATGTATTTGGTCAACAATCGACTAGATATATGTTTTGTACTTAACACAATGATTCAGTTCATGTGTGATCCCAAGAGGGTGCAATGGGTTGCTGCAAAACACGTACTTTTTTACTTGTAGGGGATAGTGAATTATGGTCTCGATTATAGACAGGGAGATGGAGTGAGACTGGCAAGGTACAATGACTATGATTGAGTGGGTTGTGCTCCTGATAGGAAGAGCACTTCAGGGTGTTGTTTTGGGTTGGATTCGACAATTGTTTCATGGTTCAACCCAAAGCAACAATCATTAGCATTGAGTTCAGTGGAAGCATAGTACATTGCAGCCATTTTGGCTAGTTGTGAGGCCATATGGCTTCACAAGATTTTTTTTGTCTTATTTGGTCAGGTGTTGAGACCTTTAGTGATTTACTGTGATAATCAGAGTTGCATTAAACTCACGGAAAATCTAGTATTTCATGACAGGTCAAAGAATATCGGGATAAAATATCATTTCATTAGAGACTATATTCAAAAGGAAGCTCTGAAGCTTGAGTATATTCCCACAAATGAGCAGGTAGCATACATATTCACCAAAGCCTTACCATGGGGCAAGCATGTCTACTTCAGAGACAAGATGGGGGTGGTGAGGAACACTTTCCTATGTAAGAGGGAGTGTTAAAATTTGGGTACCAGAGGACAAGTGGTTCCCTAAGTCTTTGATCTTTATCCTAGGGAAATGTGTCCAAATGTATTTTGTACTTCTCTCCTAAAGTGAATTTATAAGTGGTAATGTAAAATATAATTTAAAACAGAATTTTTAAGTGATAAAGTTACAAGTATTACTTTAAAGTGACTTTATTGAAGTAAATATGTAATGTTCAGTTTTCAGGAATTTCTGCAATATGGTCCAAAAGGATGTTGTATAAGGAAGATAATGTAAAATCAAGGTGAAAGGGGACTTGGATCCCTTTTTTAACACATCATGCACTATACTTCTAGAATCTGAGCTCAATGAAATTCCCCAAGGTGGGTTAAACAGATCTCCCACACCTTGGTATCTCAGAAAAGTGCTCAAAGAGAGAGCTACAACAATACATGAACATAATCATTAAACTATGCAAATATGAGCATGTCAATAAAGGGAATATAATGCAGCCATCACTTTCATTGATATATCAGCAACAAAATACATAAATATCTTGAGGGACAAGCCACTCAAGAAATGGAAATCAATCTCCAATGATTAGAACATGAAATACATGAGATGCTGCAACTGCACAAAATGCTGGAGAGAAGTGACTGTGCGGTCTCTATGAGAGTAGCAGCTGCTAAATACATAAAAAATGGTAATGAGGCTGAAGGATACAAATAAATTCCCAAGAATAGAAGAATGGGCTCCAATATGAGATTTCTAGCCAATCTAGGAGAGATTGCTAGAAATGCCGTAGAATGTACAATGTGACAACTAGCTTGTCACTAAAACTAAATCAAAATATGAAATGAGGCTGTAGCAGATCTAAAATTATGATGCCCTTCTCGCATAGTGTATCTAAGAAAAAGGCTGATCCCTTTACTCAGAAACAACTCCTCCTGATAAACTCAAATGACCCTCTCAGCATCTGCCTTCAAAAATAACACAAATCTAGCTAGAGACTGCACTGTGAGGGAACATGGATCATTGGCCTGATTCCAGTGATATGAAAAAGTGCCCGAGAGTCCTCCTCACTGATCCTCCAATGGATAACCAAACCCTCCACTGAAAAACAAGCCAAGGAACAACTCAAGAGATCCTATGTTGCTGCACCCAGCAGCACAATGTTATCCTTCTCCAGGAATAACGTTGTGACTGAAGGAGGTAGATTTGGAAAAATTTCGAAATGAGGAAATGCAGCTCTAGAACCTCCCCTTCCTTGAGGATGAGGTAGGGATTCCCGACCGGGAACACCCTAGTGCTATGCAGCACTGCACTCTTTCTAAATAGCAAGAGGAGCGTAGTCTCAACAGACTAAGAAAATAATAATCAAGAATGAATAAAAATAGTTCTCCTCCTCTCCATATATAGCAAGTTATCCTCTCCACCATGAGTACCATCCACATGTGCCTTCCAACTCATGCAAGTGATCCTCCTCTAAAACTGTGTAGTCCATCAAGGAGATAAATTCTATCTTGACAGTGCATGTGGACCTGGTCAAAATGTCTAGATCAAGCATGATCCAATCCTGTTCACACCATGTGGTGCTCAAAATAGTTGCTTAATTATTCCTCATTTCATACAAGGAGTGTTAATTCTTCATATAATGGGGTTAAGGTGTCTCCTTACCCATTTTATTCAACAAAATGAAATTATGAAAACTATAATGTTCCTTTTAGCCGGAGGCTAGAATTTGGGAACATTACAGTCCTCCCCTCCCACATGTTGCGTGTCCTCAAGAAACTTCATAGAGAGAAAAAAATTCCTCCCGATTTTTCTTTTTTGGCCTCCTCATGAACAATATCCACCACTGCTCAAGATATCTTGCAACAAATTTGTCCTCCAATGCTTCCTCCCAGGCATGCAAACTGGAATGGTGCACATCATGGAAAGATAGAAGGTGTAGGTGGAAACCTTCTTGTTGTGCTATGGCCTCCTCAAGGTAGGAGTGATGACATGCATTGGAAATTTTTTTCCCCAATGATGATCCTATCATCCATGCTATCATACAAATAAAAATGTCAACCCCTGGTTCATGCAATGTGTTGGGGCTGAATGGAGAGTTGGGCATTTGATTCCCAAGAAGTTTCTCCCTCCATTTTTGGTAGATATGGGGCTGCCTCCATCCTTGGGCTGAAATGGTATGGCCTCCAAGAATTTCCCAAGCTTCCCCATCAATAAAATCAGCCATGATATGCTCCCTCAAATTCTCCAAGTGGTTTTTCCCACAAGAAGAGAAAAGTAGCAATGTGGCAATCATGGTTTGCCCATGGTGTTCACTACAATTTAAAACATGTACAATGGGGAGAATCATGCTCCCAATGGGCTGTCAAAATACCTCCAACACTCTCCAAGTAGTTCTCCCTATAAATGTACAACCATTAGCAACACAAGGAAGCAAAGCTTTCATAAGACAACTAGAGAGTGGGTCATTGCTCCACTCATGGGACCTACGAAGTGAGCCTCCTAGCTGCATTAGGACTAAAAACAAAAAGTGCTTTCCCAGCCACTTGTTTGCTGCCACAAACATCTCATAAGGTGAAAACATGAAAGTACAAATTGGTGCCAATGGTGCACACCAAGAAGTATGTGGCTTCCCCCACAAACCATCATGAAAATAACCACTCCCATTGCTACAATGGGCCACAAGTACATAATAATAAGGATCATAAGGAGATGTGATCATCCTTAGCTCATCAAGATGCACATATAAAGTAAATAAAGGTAAATCAAAATGAGAGTATATACCTTCTTTACCCTGTACTTCAGTCCTTGAGCTGAAATGGCTCATCTGAATGCTCTCCCTCACCTCCAATGAGTAGGGAAATGGTTGTGCCAAACTCTATAAAATCATCTAGGCTATGAATCTATCCATATGATGATATATATCATGTTGAATGCCCTCCCAAGTGAACTCCTCTAGAAAGACAAGATATGCATCAAGGTGCATAGCCAGGAAGTCCTCATGTGCTGCATGTAATAGTTTCTCCTTGAGACTAGAAGCCCTAGTCAAGAAGATTCTGTCATAATAATAGATGAACATATCATCCACCATGTACCTATCATCTCCATCCAGGTCATCCAAAATAATGCATGCACCTAGATCCTTGGAGTACTCTACTAAGAGTTGAGACCTCCAATCTAGATCTATCCTCCTCAAAGACAGCGCTCATCATCTGCAATGTGTTGCTCTCCTCATGTTTCTTCCTGCTACCTTGGCATCCCCCATGCCAAATTACTCCCCCAATATGTTTCCATGCCTATCATGTAGCTTCTCATGCTTAAAGAGTAATGGTGACCCTTGTAAGTTGGCCTCCCATGAGAAGTTGTCATCCAAAAGGAATCTCCCAATCCTGATGAGTGTAAGCATGAGTGACCTCTATCTACTCCCATGTGTGAAATAGTCCTCCATCAAAGGAATTATCCTTTGTCTCTCCAAATCTGTGGATCAATCATCCTGCATCATGAAGATGGTCTCCTCCATCCATGCAACAATCTCTGTCAGCGCAGTATGGGTAATGAGAGTGGGTGATGATGAAAATGAGAGAGTGACTCCCTCCTCCTTGAGTCTATAAAAAATTCTCTGTGGTGTGCTGGACTCCTCTAAAGTCTTCACCTCTCTGGAATCCAAGAGTGGCGAACTATATGAAAATATGTCCCTCATAAACTCTAGATCGTGGGGCCTCCCAGGTGGAAGGCCTCCATATAGTGAGACATCCAGTTTAGAAGTGGACTGTATATATGAGTGGAATGATTTGTCCCTCTCTTCATTGCATAGTACAGTCTCCTTCTCTTGTGAAAAAACTCCCTGGAATAGATAAGGGTGTATCATCCCTTGATTCTAATCCTTCTCTTCCTCCTCCATCTCACAATCTCCAAAAACTGCTACATATGGCTCCAGAATTGTGCCTTAGTTCCCACATGTTGAATAATTTGGAACTCCTAGTAAAGATACAAGGGTTCCTCTAATGGAAGAAATGGCTCCCCTTTCACTTCCATGTGGTGATGGATCTCCTCCCAAAGGGACAACGCTGTTAGATCTCTTATGCTCATCCTGCCCATCAATAATTGAGAATACCTCATCATCAAGGAGAGACCCCAGTTCTTGGTAATATTTTGAGGGAAGTACCTCTATGTATTCATAATTGGAAGAGGGCCCTTCACAAAATGGGGATCTTGGCCTTAGAAAGCCATCATATATGTTTACATCCCCTTCAGAAATATGGAATGGAGTTTGTTTCATGGTTCCGTCCAATGCATGAAAAGTGTTTGAAGTTTTGATACATGATGTTTCACAGTGATTTTTATAAAATTTTCTCACCAATCCCTTAGTGAATTCATCATATGTTTCTACATTTGCATGATAATATGAAATATAATTTTCAAACCACCGACCATGAGCCATACTTTTGAGTTGCAGCGCTGCTCCTCCAATGGCTTCATCTTCTTCCTCCAATTTCCTTGAAGTGCAAGTAGGCAATGAAATGTGCTATGGATATTCATGTGTGGCTGAATTCCCACACCCATCATGATAATATCTAGGGCTTGATTTGTCTTCAAACCCTCTCAGAAACTTTCTGCAATTTTCCCTTCCTATCTCCTTGAGATCTTCTATGATAGCTCCCATAGTTTGGAAAAGAAACAGGGAGATATTCTCTTCTGTCATTCCTCTTTTATTGTTTCCTTTGTAAAAATCCTCTTCTATGTGAGTGGCTTATCCTTCTACTATAATATTATCATGGATGCATAGGCTGAGCCAAGATTAATGCTCTGATACCACTGTAATGTTCCGTTTTAAGGAATTTTCGCAATATCGTCCAAAAGGACGTTCTATAAGGAAGATAATGTAAAAACAAGGTGAAAGGGGACTTGGATCCACTTTTTAACACATCATAAACTCTATTTCCATAATTTTAGCTCAAGTAAATTCCCCAAGGTGGGTTAAATAGATCTCCCAGACCTTGGTATCTCAGAAAAGTGCTCAAAGAGAGAGCTACAACAATACATGAACATAATCATTAAACTCTGCAAGTCTGAACATGTCAATAAAGGGAATATAATTCAGCCATAATTTTCATTTATGTATTAGAAACAAAATACAGAAATATCTTGAGGGACAAGGTACTCAAGCAATGGGAATCAATCTCCAATGATTAGAACATGAAATACCTGAGATGCTGCAACTGCACAAAATGCTGGAGAGCAGTGACTGTGTAGTCTGTATGAGAGTAGCAGCTGCTGAATACATATAAAATGGTAATTAGGCTAAAGGATACAAATAAATTCCCAAGAATAGAATAATGGGCTCCAATACAATATTTCTAGCCAATCTAGGAGAGATTGCTAGAAATGTCAGAGAATGTACAGTGTGACAACTAGCTTGTCACTGCAACTAAATCAAAATATGAAATGAGGCTATAGAATATCTGAAATGATGATTCCATACTCTGATAGTGTATCTAAGCAAAAGGCTGATCCCTTTACTCAGAAACAACTCCTCCTGATGAGCTCAAATGACCCTCCCAGCCACTGCTTGCAAAAATAATGCAGATCTAGCTGGAGAATGCATTGTGAGGGAAGATGGATGATTGGCCTTATGCCAATGATATGAAAATGTGCCTGGGAGTCCTCCTTACTGATCCTCCAATGGATAACCAATCCCTCCACTGAAAAATAGCCAAGGAACAACTCAAGAGATCCTCTCTTACTGCACCCTGCATCACAAAGTTATCCTGCTCCAGGAATAATGCTGTTACTGAAGGAGGTAGCTTTGGTCAAGTTCCAGAATGAAGAAATGAAGATCTATAACCTCTCCTTCCCTGAGGATGAGGTAAGGATTCGCGACCAGGAAAACCCTAGTGCTATGCACAACTACACTCTTGCTAAACAGCAAGAGGAGCATAGTCTCAATAGACCAAGCAAATAATAAGCAAGCATGAATAACAATGGCTCTCCTACTCTCCATATATAGCAAGTGCTCCTCTCCACCATAGATCCCATCCACATGTGCCTTCCAACTCATGCAAGTGATCCTCCTCTGAAACTGCGTAGTCCATCAAGGAGATACATTGTATCTAGACAGTGCATGTGGACTTGGTCAAAATGTCTAAATCAAGCATGATCCAATCTTGTTCACACCATGTGTTGCTCAAAAAAACTGCTTAATTATTCCTCCTTTCACACAAGGAGTGTTATGTCTCCATCAAAGGGGGTTAAGGTGTCTCCTTACCCATTTTATTCAACAAAATTAAATTATGCAAACTATAATGTTCTTTTTAGTCGGAGGCTAGAATTTGGGAACATTACAAAATATGAAATTAGAAAGTCAAAAAGTGACTATGGAAGTAAAAGGCTAAGTGGGTCTTTATTTAAGTTTGGTGAATTAAAAATTATAAAGTGAGAATGAAATGCACATTTAATCCCAGCCCTTGATCTAAAGCTATCTCAGCCATTGGATTTAAGGATTCCCCAAAATTCACTTAGGGTTAGGTTAAAGGAGGAAATGAAGAGAAAAATTCATTCAATCTTTCATGATAAGATTGAGAGAAAAAGAGAAGGAGAGCAAGGATAATTTCTGAGCATAGAGAAAGAAGGAGAGCAACACCTTGGCACACTTCCCGAGGTAACATTTACTTCAGCAAATTCATACAACATAATATACGCACGATTTTCAAGACAGTGGCATGAAAATCGATGAAGAGAGGGATGCATTTATTGTTGTGTTTTAGACATAGAAATCAAGTACCAAACAACATCATTTTTATCCACAGAAATCGAGGGTCGTAGAACAAGGTTTAGGCACACATTTTGAGGTAGTTCGTACTGTTGTTTTTGGTATGCATTTCCAAAAATATGTACTGCTATATTTCCATACAATTGTTCCTGCACTAATTTCTAGGTTTTCTGTACAACATTTAATGCTATAAATTTCGCTGTAAATTTTATATTTTACTGTAGGCACGAATTTCGAGGTGGAGGTCAAGCACAAAATTTGAGATAAGTAAAAATTTGTGTTTGCTGGAATTTTTACTGTGTACTTCATTTCTTTGTAAAAGCATTATTCAAAAAGAAAGAAGATCTCTAAAAATAGTTTTCCCCAAGAGTTGTAGGGGGTTTTTCTAGGGTCGCATTGACAAAAATAAGCATGTTATTTTTGTTTGTGTAGTTGTCATAATTTTTTGAGTTTTATTTCTTCATTTTATAGCACTATGAAATCCCTAAATTTGTGTTTTTAGAAAATAATTTCATTTCCATAATTTTGAATGTTTGATTATGGGAATTGTAACTTAACTATATGGGAGTGATAAGGTGAAACTGAAAACCGAAGTGGGGTCTGAAATTTCTACAAATTTGGCTTCACTACCAATTCCACTTCCAAAACTGAAAGTTCCACAATTTTACCTTTAATCTCATTTTCTCTTAGAGATTTATCTGTTTTTCAGCCATATAAAGACTGTTATTTGTGACCATGACCTAATTCTTTGGGAGCTAAGGCATTTTGAGCCCTAAACGGGCCAATTATCTTTCTCAATGTCTCGACACCTTTGGTTCTGTCTCTATTTGAGGCGACCAATCACCAGCAAAAAGGCTGAAGCTCTCAAGTCCTAACTCATTTTATTTTACCGCACCCATCGTGCTCTAACTACTACATGGAACCTTGTGTGAGCATGTAGCCCATAGCTCCCTTCCTCCCTACGCATTCACTTATGTGCACCAGAATAACTTGATGGGGTCTAACCTCTAGGTTGACGTGTCGGTGGGGACCACCCGATGCCAATTTTTTTGGATACCTATCTAACCCCATGTTCAAGTGCCTTCTGGATGACACTACCATCAAATACATAAAAAATAAAGCTTCAAACTCTTTTCCTTCAAGTTGAGATGCTTCATGGGGTCCTCCACACACATTTCTTTGATTCCAATCTGTCAACTTGCCAAAGTGTCTCAACAATCCTCTCCCAATGTTTTCCCTTTTCACCTTTTTATTAACTGTAGGGGTATAACCATCAGAATGGTGTTATGTTGATACATGAAAACTTTGAAGTGGTGGCATGTTTCACTCATAAATGGGACCTTTGGCTCCCAAAAAATGTTGAATCTACTTGGCACATGCCCTCTCTTTATTGGATGATTTTGGTGTCACCATCCTTCCTTATCTGGGCCAATGATGAGATGCCACCTGTCTTCTTGGAGGAGAGATAAAAATTCCTATAACGCATAGTGTTGTGACCATATCCATTTTTATTTTGTTTTTCTAAAAATTGCTAGGTTCAAATCCATTTTATTCGACGCCACTCCTTAGCGGATTATAGTTTTAGGACACACATCCACAGAGTACTTCTTAGTCATTTATCTGCATAATAAACTATGTAGGAAACCACTTTCGTAACCAAAAATACCATCTAAAGGGTTGTCTCTAGTTCCCTAAGAAAGCGATCTTGTGGTTGGGCCCTTTACTACGGGAAATTAGCCTTGTCTGCCCTACATAATATTTCTTGCTTCACCCTCTGGGGTACCTCCTCTAGGCCTGTTGGATAGATAAGTCGTTCTTGCAGACAAGACAGACCTCCCAAGTGTCCTATGGATAGCTAGCAAGAAACGGACAAACAAAACTATCTTTCTCTAGATATATTTTGATTCATAATTAAATGCTATAAAGGTTTAACGATCTTACCTTTGATCCAACGCTTGTTTGTAGTAGTAGTCCTTCAGTCGTATGAAAGAGTTATCTTCGAAGATATGCAATCAAAAACAAAAAAACATCAAATAGCACCTGCATAGCATATATTCATATATCATGTCCATTATGGTGATCAAGGAATCCATAAAATAAACCAATCAATTGACAGCTTATTGAGAAAAATGGATTTATTTGTATTAACTTAAATAAGGAAGATCCTTACAACCATGTCTGCCCTGATTTCATACAGGCCTTCCTGGGGTCCAGAACAGGAATTTCCTTTACTTTGATCAGCCTTGCACTCTTCCAACCGAGATACATACAGGTATGTAATCCTTCCCACATGAAATCTCAGCTAAAAGGGTCTAAGTTTCAATAGCACTTCGCCTCCAACAATACTAAAAATTCAACTCATCAATTGTAAGCCCTTGAGGCTACCTTATAACTGTTTTTATAGTGGAAGAGAGGAGGTTATAGCTCCATAAAAGAAGGTATAGAATCCTCCTTCAAAGGGATTAATTCCTTTCATTAAGGGGTTAGCTTCTTATTGGGTGGGATGCATGAACATGAAAGGAGTAGAATTTCCACCGCAAGAATGTTTCTAGAAGCTTCCAAAAATGACTTAAACTGAGCTTCTAGATTTTACTTGTGCCTTTTCTAACCTTTTACAGGGGTCCGCACTTTTAATAAACATAAAGTGCACTTGGCTATGCCTGATTTATAGAAAAAAGGTGTGGGACCGCAGGCAAAACTAGGAGAAAGTGCGGTACCAGATTTTTAAGGGTTGACTTTAGGAACTTTGATATTGTAGACTTCCAAGGGAGTACTAAAATGTCATGGTGACAAATTTCGGTGTAACAAATTGCCCCCTAAAGTGAAAAATATGAGAATATTGAAAGAGTAATGTGCTTTATCATTTCAAGGATCAGCCTTTCGACACCCTAGTCGGAAACCTGTAAAAAAAATTCAACGCAACACATATACATATATATCAACGCTGAGGTAGGCATTCCCATACTCAGATAAAAAATAACTAAACTTGTTCTGATACAGAAATGATTTTAATATTACATCAATAGTGTAGACATAGCATGGACACACCCATCTATAATGAATAGTCTACTAAATAATGAATAATAAAACTCCTCGCAGCCTGGATGGTGGAAACTAGATCCAGGGTCTTGATTTCTGCTTCTCAAACTAGTACGATTCTATCCATGTGATTAAATGTGTTGAATTCGAACATGGTAGAAACCACTTGATTACCAGTAAATGATGTGAATTGTTAACAAGTGTGAGAGAAACTATAAAAAATGACAATGGCTCTCAAAGTACTCAATACAGTCCACGAAATGTGAATAAGTGATCTGAAGTCGAACATTTCATGGAATCGTTCAATCGAAGGTCAATGATGTAACCTGTCGTCGAAGGAGAAAAACCTTCCATTAAGGCATGTAGATTCCAAGGTATTGATGGATTCTAGATAAACTTCCTATATGATGAGCTGTCGTCGATAGAAAGTGATTCATCGTAAGCAAGCTCACGACACGAAACCATAGATCAAGTTTTGAAGAAATTTTTTGCAAGGAATGGCTCAGGGATGGTCAACTCGAATGGAAACAAGTGTTTGTAGATGAATGGTTTATTTGAATGTCCTCTTGAACACATAACGACACTGCAGATGCTTTGGTGATAGTTTCCCTAAGCTAATACCAAGAAACTGGCTGAATAATTTCAATGTGGTTTGATTAACTGATAGGCAAAGGATTTCCCAACCCAGGTGGAAGTGTGACATAAAGTGTCGTGTTCAAGAGTGGTGTAATTCTTTTTACAAATCAAAGTGTAACAAACGAATTTATTTTTCTCTCTTTTCCCCCATCATTTCTCGTAAGTACCTCTTTATTTTTGACAAGCTTGAGGAGGATAAAATTTTCTTGTTTATAAGCTCATCCTTCAGACGAGTCCAACTTAGTTTAAAATTGAACCCTAAGAAGGAGTGGTCCATTCCTGTTTGTAATCGATAGGTCCTTTACTGTTAAATTTTAATGAGTCTAGTATAGGAGAAACTCGGTGTTTTTCATTTTTAGTGGGTCAGAAGAAAAACTTAAGAAAACTCCATGGGTGTACTTTTTCATAAATTTAGTCTCTCAGGCCCGAAAAAGGATAAAATAATGCAAGAGAGAAGTCTATTGACCATGATTAGTCAACGCATACCTTTTTCGTAAATAGTCCATTTCAGTCCAGAAAAGGGGTAAACTTATACTGAAGGGATGACCTTTCATTTACTTTAACGAGTTCGAATAGTCAAGTACTCTGCAATATTTTCATTTTTAGAGAGTCTGAAAAGGGCTTAAACAAGGACTCCATGGTTTCACTTTTTCGTAAATTTTCACAGAGCCCGAAAAGTGATAAAATTTTACTCTTCGTCAAAAATTACCATTTTTCCTGAAAAATCCATTATTCTGTACAAAAACTAAAAAAAATTAAACATACCTGCTTCAATAATAAAAATATTTTGACAAACTGACTTTTTAAAGTGAAAAATAAGCAAATTTAAAATTCATCTATTCGAAAAAACTTATAAAAAGGAGTTTTTCAAGTTCATTTTTACTGTTTGAGTTTGGAGTGAATTTTTAGAGCTTTTGGTAAAAAACGCTTCGGAGAAGATTGTGTGCAAACCGACCATCGGAATAAAAAACCGTCTGTTTCAGGTTATCCACAACCTCCCTATCTTGCTTTTCATCTGTTCAATTTTTTAAATTAGGGTCAGAATTTCATGTTAGGGAGGAAAATATGTTGAAAAATTCTCCCTCATGGGTCTGTCCCTGAGACATTAGGTACTTGCGGACCCCGACATTTTTATACAAAGAAAAATGTCGGGGCCCCGCACTTTTAACACAGGGCTCATGCGTATCTACGCACTGTCCCTGAGCATAAAGTTCGGAGGCACCGTAACAAATTCAAAAACATATTTTCTTCCTAAATTACCAAAAAATTTTGCTTCAAAATGATTCTAATCCTTCATTTTACTTTTTGTAGGATATCTACAATTCTCATTTCACGAGAGCAGGAGCACGAAGAGGTAGATGAAGTAGAAATAAATCATCAAACTACTTTGCAAGCTTTAAAAGTATGTGAGCTTTACAAATTTTGGGCTATCAGTGGCATGAGAGCTCAAGTGGATCTTCTTACTTGGCTGGTAAATAAATGGGATGTTCAGGATCAGTGTTTCATGATCGGAGGTCACCGACTCGAGATTGAGAAGGAGGACATCTATTTTTTGACTATTTTGTCCAGGAGAGGCGAACCACTATCTCTCTTTAGGGCTAGGCTAGGTGGCCAGTGTGTTGTCGGACTACAATTAGAGTTCTTTAATGTGAAGCCAATCCCCAAGACAAACGGATTGACATAAAAAATATCATCCATCCCGAGCTAAAATTTATCGCTTTTACTGTTGTCAAGTTGTGTGGAAGTGCAGCTTTGCATGTAGCCACTGGATCTCAAATGCACATAGCAGTAGATTGCCTTCGAGGCACCATATTCAACTTGTGTGAGGCAGTGTTGGAAAATGTGAAAGGCCAAATTACCATAGCAACGAATGGGAAGCTAAACAACTTTGGATATGGGTCCATTGTAGTCACCTTTTCTCTAGAGAGGATCCCCAGTGGAGTTTCCATTTTGTTGGACAGATAAGTCATTCTTGCGGACAAGACAGACCTCCCAAGTGTCCTATAGACAGCTAGCAAGAAACGGGCAAACAAAACTATCTTTCTCTATATATATTTCGATTCATAATTAAATGCTATAAAGGTATAACGATCTTACCTTTGATCCAATGCTTGTTTGTAGTAGTAGTCCTTCAGTCGCCTGAAAGATTTATCTTCAAAGATCTGCAATCAAAAACAAAAAAACATCAAATAGCACCTACATAGCATATATTCATAAATCATATCCATTATGGTGATCAAGGAATCCATAAAATAAACCAATCAATTGACAGCTTATTGAGAAAAACGGATTTATTTGTATTAAATTAAATAAGGAAGAGCCTTACAACCGTGTCCGCCTTGGTGTCATACAGGCCTTCTTGGGGTCCAGAATAGGTGTTTCCTTTACTCTGATCAGCCTTGCACTCTTCTAACCGAGATACATACAGGTATGTAATCCTTCCCACATGAAATCTCAGCGAAAAGGTTCTAAGTTTCAACAGCACTTTGCCTCCAACAATACTAAAACTTCAACTCATCAATTGTAACCCATTGAGGCTGCCCTATGCCTCTTTTTATAGTGGAAGATAGGAGGTTATAGCTCCATAAAATAAGGGATAGAATCCTCCTTCAAAGGGATTAGTTCCTTTCATCAAGGGGTTAGCTCCTTATTAGATGGGATGCATGAACATGAAAGGAGCGGACTTTCCACTGCCGGAATGTTTCTACAAGCTTCCAAAAATGACTTAAACTGAGCTTCTAGATTTTACTTGTGCCTTTTCTAACCTTTTAAATGGGTCTGCACTTTTAATAAACATAAAGTGTGCTTGGCTATGCATGATTTATAGCCAAAAGGTGTGGGACCCCAGGAAAAACTAGGAGAAAGTGCTGTACCAGAGTTTTAAGGCTTGACTTTAGGAACTTTGATATTGTAGACTTCCAAGGGAGTACTAAAATGTCATGGTGACAAATTTTAGTGTAACAAGGCCAATTCATAATGTGGACTCCACTGCTCGCTCCCCATTCGACAATTCTTAGTTATCATGTCCCAACCACTACCCCCTGGTCACTTTTACTCAAGAATTGTTAGCCAACCTTCGGGGTGAACTCAATGAGGTACCCCTACTAGGATTCCATCATCTTGGTCCTCCTATTCCTAGTCACTTAGTCTTGTTTACCGAAACTATTCCACTAGGGTGTACTTGTCATCTGGGATTCACCTATGGTGTAGTCTAATTCTGCAAAATCTGCCTAGATCTCTTGCTTAGAATATTTTCCAATCTTGGCACCAAGTTTGACACATGTGCTAACTTCAGGTGTGCACTAAGGACTCCATCCCCATTTAGCACTGCCATGAAGACCTTCAGGTCACCATACTTTGATTGGATCTATATTTTAATCCAAGAGGAATTTTTAGGACTTTCATATACCATTAGAATGCTATTTTAGATATCTATCCATATCGGTGAATTACACCTACATATGAGATGGTATGGCGCTCCAAAAAATGCTCCAATGTCACTACACGTATTATGATATTTTTCCCCTTTTGTGTGCCTAGAACATGCTCCTTGAGGAATTTATTTTAAACATGTGCCACTTTCCGTTACTACCTGTTGACATCAATGAAAGTATATTTTTAATATTTAAAATAAACATCAAAGCCACATAATAACAAGTACCAGTAATCCTAAAATACAATAGGAAAATATCTCTTATTAACATATGAAAAGCTAACCAAGTTGGGGACTTCCATGTACCACCCAACCATATATTTCATTGAACCAAATATTTATTTTAGCCAATCATGCCCATGCCATATTCGAAGCATGAATGTGGGACTCAGGACAAGAAAAACTAGTGCTTCCTAGAGATTAAACCACCTCCACCCTCATTGTTCTATAATCTCGTAGAAACTAGTCTAGAGATCACATAAGAAAACTGATACATAAACAACCAATACTTCCCGAATATTAAACCACCTCCACCGTCAAGCTTTACCACAATCCCACTAAAACTGATGAAGGGATTACTAGTCTAAATACAAGCTTAGATGCCTCAGAATTTATTCACCAATACGTTGAGTAATTTTCATGTCTCTATGTTTAGGTTTTACCACAATCCCACCAAAATTGTTCGAGGGCTTCTTAGGCTGTATGTGGATTTTCCTGAAGCCACCTCACCAAGTTCGAAAACCATGTTGAAACCCAAAGCTCACTTGAATGAAGGATCACCATAACACCATGGTTATATAGAAATGGCAAGTCAAGGCCAAAAACCATGACAATGACAACACGAGAACCAAATATGAACATGCATGTACCATGCATTCACAAACTGGGACGTAAATCACGCATGCAACATGTTACCTTCAAGTCTTCCTGTTGAAGCTGCTTGATCTAACTTTCCGCTATTTTCTCTTACTTTCTTTTACTTCCTTGGGCTTCCTTTGCCTTCCTTTCCCCAATGCTAGAGTGCTCCAACAATTTTGTAAGTGTGCAAAAGAATGAGAGAATAGATAGAGCTAAAACTAACAAAAGTATGTGAACTAATTCTCATAAGCCTTTTTATCGTTGAGGCCTCTATTTTCTTTATTTTCCTCTATTTTTCCTTTAATTTCCTTTTCATGCAAAACTGTGTCTTTTCATCTACCTTTTCTCCCATTTTCCTTTATTTTCATAAATAAATGTCAATTCATGCATCTTTACCTTTTCCAACTCATTTGCAAATTTACCTATCCATAATAAATTGAAATGAACACCCACTAGGACGTTTTTCCTAACATTCAAATTGGAATACATATATGACTACCTTGGCCCTATATTTCCTTTATTAAGTTTATTACATAAAATTTTAACTCGCGGTTGTTACAAACCCCTCCCCCTTGGGGGAACACCGTCCTCTATTTTCTATGACTCCTATGACCAACAAACTATTGAAAACAAAAAAATACTGCCTATGGAGCTTTATAACCCACCTCATTGCAATATTTACAATGAAATCATACTAAAATCATGAAAATAACATCATTTACTGGAGCTTTATAACACAACTCATTACAGTATTTACAATAATAGCCACATATACTATGCACATTTTCTTCAACCAAAAAATAAACATATTTTTCATGGAGATTTAGAAATCTAACTTGATACAATATTCAAAATAACATACACATATACATATTCACATTTTCTTTAGCAAAAAATAAAAGGATATGATTCCTACATCTCCAACAAGTGAATCCAAAGGCATAAACCTGCACCCTAAAAGTAATACCAAGATTCATGTCCTTCCCAGGAAGTCTAGAATCCAATGCCAAAGTCAAATTTTGCATTCAATATCCAACACTACAATCCTTATGCTACTTGTTCTCTTAGTGAGAAGTTATTGGCTCATTTTTTGAGGGAACACTCCCAATGTTATTTTGGTTTCTTCTCGAAATTCTAATGACCGAAACCAATATATTCCCTAACCTTCACTTCTATGATTCATAGTCCCTTGGGAAATATAGTCACCCCCTTCTGTGCAATCACTCACCTTCCAAGTTACCCGACATCCCCTTTCCCGGTGATCCATCATATGTAAATATTTATCACATTGGAAGGTGAAAAAACCAAGACATATCCCTGCCTAAAAACCATCATATTTTTCATATCACGATCATGGAAATCAAGGTAAACTATTGGGTATCAGTATCCCACAATGGACATACTCCTGAAGTGCTTTAACACCATATTTTTGCATGTTTGAATTTATTTTTGGTACTATTGCTAGTTCTTGTAGTCATTTTCAACCACCCAAACTTAGTATTACCCTCATTTCATGTACTAAGCACATACTGTCATTAGATTCAAAACGAATTGAAATAATTCAAATAATACCTCATTTATGGATTTTCAATAAGGTACTCCTACAATTCTATTCACTTCTTGTCACATACAAATCAAACTAGCTCTTTTACCAAAGCATCATGTAAAAACATATCACATCTAGCTAGCTGAAAACTCAACCATCATAAATTAGAATCACAAATCACATGAAACCATCATAAATTAGATTCATGGATCACATGCATAATTAAAACATAAATAACATATTTATACTTATCTTTCAATCGATCCTTTTCTTATGCCTTTATTCTTTGTTCTTTCCATACACACACTAAATTGATTTCCAAACTCGGCACGAACCCAATGCCTTCTCTTCTCTTTGATCATGCATACACATTGTTTTGGTTTTCCAAATCCAACAAGAACCCAGTGTCATCTCTTATCTTCAAGTAAAACAATAATGCTGAGACTAAACCACCTCCTCTCTCCATATCAGCAACAAGGGCATCTAGAGACTAAACCACCTCAACCTTCAATATCATCAACACGATAATCAAGAGACTGAACTACCTCATCCCTCAATAGCAACAAAAAGGGAATATAGAGACTAAACTGCCTCAAAACTCAATAGAAAAAATAACGAACGAAAAATTCCGTTGAATTTTTGTCCCATCACACTATAAAACACATACACATACATAGTGTACAATACAAGACATGCACCTACACCTAAGGTAGAAAGCAACATATACACCTACACCCGATATAAAACACCACAAATAAACCTACACACGATGTACAACACACATACACCTACACCGAGTGTATAAAAAAATACACATATGTATAAATTGTACAATACAATGATTACATGTGTTGTGACACAACAACTGCATAATACCTGTAACACACTAACACATATACACAACAAAACATGTACGACTTGCATAGAATATGACATGTACACAACATCATGTGCACATCATTTACACAACACCACATGTGCACATCACCATATACATAATATGTACACAACACCACATGTACACAGCACCATCTGCACAATGTGTACACCACACTACATGTACCACATGTACAGAACACCACATATACAACATGAACATAACACCACATGCAAATCATGCACACAACAACATATATAGAATGCATCACATATACAACATGTACATATCACCATATGTACACAACATTGCATATACAACATGCACACAACATTGCATATATAACATGCACATGACACCATACGTACAGAACACAACATATGCAACATTTACATAAAAACACATGTTCACAGTACCAGATTTACGACATATAGAAAAAAACATATGTGCATCTGGACCACATTTTCTTACCAAGAAACCTTGCTTCTAGTGTCTTTCCACTCTCCATACCTATCTCAGTATAGTTAGTCCATAACATAGAAATAGAAATAGTATAAGAAACTAATATTAAACCATATCCACATCATACTAACCTTATAGATTTGTCAGGGCTACTTTTCCCATGTGATTACTCATAAATTAGGAACCTCTCTATGCCATTATGACCCATGATGACCGTGTCAAACAACGACATCCATACATGCATATATACATATTAAAGTTAGCATAAAACAATCATGATCATTAACGAACCTGTCATACAATGACATACTCATATACATAGATACATATATAGGCATCAACATAATCATAATCACAACATAATTACCAATTCTCATAAGCTCTAGGTTAAGAGAACTTCTTTTATCTTTGCACAACATGCACAACATTGTGAACAATAATTCACAACATAGGAAAGGAATCTAATGCCTTAGATCCATTTACTTCACCTTTCTTATTACCTTTCTTATGACTATCTTTCCATTATCCATTTATCCCAATGTACCCAACCAACACAATTGGTTTCAAAATTATTTCCTTCAATTTCCATACACTAATGCACTAAGCTTCATCTCGGTATTACATTACCTGTTCAGTCTCATTCAACTCTTCTTGAGCTCCATTAAATTTCCTAATTCCCTAACAATTTCTTAAGACCCTCAAAACATAAAAGGGAAGAATGAGAGAAAAACAAGATTAAAACCATGAAATACCAATAAAAAAATAACCCCATGACCAAAGTGGCTTGGCCATTCCCTAGATATAAACAAACCTGAAATAAAATGCAAACAAATCACAAAAAAATAAAATTAGAAAAATAGGAATAAACACCATGACTCAATCCCCATAGTTCCCAATTCTTCCAAGGAAAAGATCAATGTAAGCTTTCTCCAAGTATTCATGGAAGTCTCTTTTACCATGTAATCCCCTGCATCATACTACCATAAAAATATACAACTATTAGTGCATAAATAAATTTAAAAATATACCAGCTACCTTACCTTCTTGTACCCAACACGCTGACATGTAACTGGACACATACATATATCACCTCTCAAGGTAATTTAATTCTTTGATGGATATAGCCATACTAAAAACTAGATATTATACCTGTCAGATATATGTTCAGGAATACAACACATATCCACACAATTTTAGACAAAATCAAGGTTACGAAGACTTCGTGTATTCATGCAAGGCACTCATTCATTGGGAATTGTAGTTTCCAAACATAGCCAAAGGAATTCTCGCCCAATTTATTTATTTTACCCTTTTGATGGCAGGAATTGAGTATTATTGTGTTCTATCACACCACTCAACTGTTAGTTATATAAAAGAAAAAATTGTTACCTTGTCACACTAATACCAAGCATGTTTCCCTACAACTCTTCATAGATGTGAGTCACATGTTCCAAAAATTAGGACATCATGTCTCTTAATTTGAAATCATCATTTACCAAGACTAACATCCATTTCATCGTCTGCAATAGACCCACAATCATATTTATAATACGAAACCTAGCACCCAATTGCACTCAAGTACACATCATTTGTCTCATCACATATTGTGTTAGTGCAATTGTCTCAAAACAAGATAATTCCTTCATGCAATCTTACAGACACATAAACATATCAAGAAATTAATAAAAAATTCAAACAACGTGTAAATATACCATGTTATATAAACCAAATAGATGATATAATAAGAATTGTACCTCAATGTATCCCAAGAAAGGCTACCACATCTGCACAAGTCAATCTAGATTAGTACAACAGAATCTCAAAATATATCGACTCATACCTTAATACCATAGCTATGAACATCTAAAAAGGCCAATCAAGATGGGAAACATACATAATAACATCAATATCTTAAATGTAATGAACATAATATACATGTGTATGGCGACAATGCATATAAAAACAAGTTACTCTCATTCATGGCTATCTGACGCATAAGCATATGACCACACTGATTAACTAACATATATCATGTATGTAACCACAATAGAAATATAATGTCACTAATGTGCATAATAATAATTCTTATAAAAACCATTAACATCATACTTTCATGCATGACATACAAAATCATATGATGATTTTCTCTTGCCACGAGGTCCAATGCTGCAACCTCACTCTAATAATATTCATCTCGTGATCCATCTCACCCAACATATGAACATCATAACAAAGAAACCACATCATGATGAAATAAACTGCACAATTTTAACCATGATTCATGTCTAACCTACTATACATTCATAACATGTTTCTCTTTTCCAAGTGTTGAACCATGCTGTTATACCAATATGTAACTAGCCCCTCCCACATTTACCTAGTTTGACTCAGTTGCTAGGTAAATAAGAGATGAAGAGCTACTATGATAGTACCCGACATCCTATATCTAATTAAGGAAGTGGGGATGGAAACTAGAACTTACCAACCACAAATTGACTTCTTACAGGGCTTACAGCGCACTCAGGGACCAAAGGACAAGCCCAGCTGACCAAAAATTGAGCTAAACTGTAAATTTAGTGACCTCGGCCCACAATCGCATGCATGACAAGGCATTCTTGATGTTATATGTATCCATATACATTCATAACTCTACAAGGGTGCGTTTATGGCCCAAAAATTCTATTTTATAGGGTATGGCCCCAAATTGCAGGCACCATTTTAGGCTGACCTCCAGATGGCTTTCCAAAACTCAGTGAGACTTTCCATAATGATAAATAACATGAGGAAAAAAAAATCCATACAAAAATTTATCAAGGTATTTACTTAACCATATCTAACCGTGATAGTCATTTCGTCAAACATGTTGTGAACATGAATCCATAGGTCATGAATGCATATCTCAACATAGGGGCTTGAAACTTATCTAAGAATCACCAAGAAGTTATAATTCCCTCTCATAATAGCTACAATAACATTTTTTATCTCATGCATTCATTAACCATTCATCACCTAAACAAAACTGATGCAGGAGCATCGAGCAAAAAGTTCATTATTTATTAATGTGATTTAGGGGGTAATGTTTTTGTAATTATTTTATAAATTATGTACATTTTAAAATAATAAATTGAGAGGAAAATATAAGTGTGAGGATTATTTTAAATATTCTCTTAATTAATTGAGAATATGAGTGGAATTGAGTTAGATAGATATTTCAGGGATTAGAAATTCCTTAAATGGAACTTAATTGAGTCAAAAAAGGGATAAATCTAATTTAGAGTTTGGTTGAGATACTTGTGGAGGAAATCATGGATTGGAATTAATCCATAATAACGTATAAATGTGAAGCTTTGTGTGAGGATAGGAGAGACAAAAAATGGAATAGGAGAGCGTGATATAGAGAGAAATGGTGTGAGAGTTCATGTAAAGGGAGAGAGCTGAGAGGCCCAAAAATGTAATACTTGGGCAATTGGTTTTAATTTGTAATTTTCCTGTTATTATTATAAGCAAGTATTTTGATTATTGTTTGGTTAAATCTTCATATGTATTGTGAGGTGAATCTAAGTAGATTAATATGAAGATTTCATTTTGAAGATTTTATGTGGAGGGAACAGGCTATCTGTTATTGTGCAAGTATCTGATTTATTTCAGATGCTCTGTATCATTTTGGTATAAGTTGCAGTTTTGTATTGTTTAAAAATCAGAGTTGCGCACGAAAACAAATCAGAGTTTTGAAATCAGGTCTTGGTCTATGTAATTGCAGTCTTGTGTTATAATAGTTGTGTGAAATATTTATGAGACAAATGGAGAGAATATTAAGTGTTGGAGTTTTCAATTGCTGAGGAAATGAATGAAAGAATGTGTTGAAGTATTATTTGTAGAGAGGCAACGTAGGAGGCAATAAATTGAATATGGTGATGGCAAGGGTGGACTATCTGAGAAGCATGCAGTTTAAGGTAATTATGTCCAAAAGAAATATAATCTAGGTAACCATGATGAGCCTTTGAACACAACAGCCACATGCATACAGAGAAAGTTCCGTGGTTGGAAAGGTCGAAGGGATTTTCTGATTATTCACCAGAAAATTGTCAAAATACAGGCATATTTTAGAGGGCATTAGGTCAGGAAAAATTACAGAAAGATCATTTGGTTATTTGGGATTGTGGAAAAATAAATCTTGTGTTGGAGACGTACGTGAGTTGGATTGTATGGTTTTCTAGCAGATAAATTTATTGAATATTCACCTACACAAGCTGGGGATCGCATTGAAAATGATGATTATAACTTCTTGGGAGCTGCAAGAAAGCAAACAGAAGCTAGCATAGAAAATGCTCCCGTAGAGGTACAGTCTATGATTTAATATCCAGAAGCATGACATCAATATCGACGGATGTTAGCTTTCAAACAAACCAAGGCTGACATCGAAGAAAATTCTGATGGGAAGTTCCTAATGTTAAAGGAGTGTAAAACAAATGAGGAAGATTTCCTCATGTCCACTATAGAATAATGACTAATATTTTGGTTTTATTTCATGTCATGTAAGAGAGCTTATTGTATGTGTATTAATAGTCTTGTTGAATCCTTTGTTAAACTGAGAGGGGGGGGCGAGTGAATCAGTTTAATCAATTCATTGTCTTGTAATACTTTTATTTACACTTATTTACATCTTCATTTCATGGTTAACTTAATGTACAATGAAACCAAAATCTTAATTAGTGAGTAGCAGGTATTAAGTAGATTAAATACAGAGTATCAACACATAATCATCATGAACATAGACACCAGATATAAGTGGAAACCCATAAGGGAGAAAACCACATCTTATTGTTGTTGTGATGCAAAGACAAGCTCCTATTCCCTCTCACCACTGATTTTTTGTAGGCTCCAGCCTACAGGAGGCTCCTACCTCAATTCTACAAGCTATAAATTTCAAGGAAGCTCCAATTCCCATCTGTTTTCTGCAGGCTAAAACCTACAGGAGGCTCCTACCTCAGCCAGCTACAACTGACATCTATCAAGCTACAACTTGATATGGAAGCACCAACTTCCTCAGTCTTTCTTAGAAAAAACACATGCTGATTTACCTAGATATCAGCTCTGTTCTGTTCCTTTTTCACTGCTGTCCACCAGCCTTCATATTTTCCTTATATCATCTCTGAATATTCTCAGCTTCTCTATCTGCTCCTCCTTCTTGTTACCCTCTCTGCCTCATTTCTCCATTCTCTAACCTCTCTATGTATATCTTTGTAATATTATTTATAGAGATTACCTCATGATTGTTTGTATTCCATAGGGAATTTGAAGTGAATAGCCATGACTCTTTGCCTTCCACCTTATTATTTCTTTTTCATCTCGTTCAAAAGAATACAGTGATATGTACATATTTCAGTTTTACAGTGGAGTTTTGTTTTCCTATGGAGATTTTCCATTGCATCACAAACAATATAAAATAAATAAAACTTTACATTTTCAGTTACAATAAGTATTTCAATTCAACCCATTTAGTTCTTGACTCATTGTGTGTTTGTATTTTCTGCTGCTATAGTGTAACAGTTCTTCATACTCTTCTTCTTTCTATGCATGTACCCATGCTCTCTTTTTTTCTCCAATCTGGTGGTTTAAATCAATGCTGAAGCTTTTCCATCAAAGATTAAAATTTCTGTTATAACTCAATAATGAAATTTCATTTAATTGGAAATGTTTAAATTGGAAAACTTTGTTTCGGAAGCCCACCTTTAATACACTGTGAAAAAGAAATCAACACAGTTTCAACCCAGCAACTCTAATGTGGAATTAGCTCTTCATCTTATGCGCTATGGTAAAAAAAATCCACTTTATGGATTTGAAATTAATATTTCAAACTTTGGTTACAAGCCCTTTCATATACGTTTGAAGTGGAAGCGCAATATCCCAGCCGCATGTTATTTGGCTCATTCACCGTTTAAATGGCCCTTCATTAAATTTTTAGGACCCAATTAAATAACTTAACCATTTCGGCCATACTTTAATTGAAAACCAAATAATCAACATAGATTAATGTTTGGGCCCCACCATCTCAAATTTCATTTATATGCAGAAACTCGACTTGTTTCAATAAATGCTTAAATCATGGTCTAAACCCACTTCATGAATTCATATGCGAACTTCTCTTTTATTGTCCATACTTTGTCTTAACCAAATCTTAGACCAATTCTAAAAACTTTGATTTTCACACCATATTGCATATCAAATTTATATTCGACATATAATCAACTCAGACATGTATATGGTATTTATTTAAATGTTCACAGAACATTTCATCTTACATCAACCCTTCGAATTTGGTCAATTATATATCAAAGTACTGTGCTCACTTCTTATATATATATGGCCAGTTAACATTAATCTTCGACTTTGGGTTTGAAACCTCGGCATATCATAACACAACAACACATATCAAACAAGGAATCCGTAACATATTTGGGTCCCACATCACTTCAAATTAACTTGTGCTAACCTTCATGCACCTTTCAACACAAATTCCATTTGATCATTTGATCCAAACATCCTATGGATATCGCGCAATAAACTTGCATGTGCTTTGGACTTCAAAAATCGCGCGATAAAACTGGGTCCCACAATTTTCCTTTGTATTATCGGCTATGCAAATTTTCTTATCATCCAACGGTCTAGCTGCTCTAGCACTCCAACAATACTTTGGGCACACATCCGACGGATATCACACAATATCGCGTAATTAAAATGCACAAGCCTTAATCATTAAAATTTACGCAATAAAAGTGGTTTTCGATTAACCACTTTTGCCACGCGTCAATCAAGTAACGATATCATGTTTTTTTGAGGAATTCTGCTTACCACTTAAGAGGTTTCCCGAGACCAATTTTGGTTTCTTCCAAACTGCCTTCACTATTTTGGCTGCCGTTGACTCACAATTCCACACGCGCCTTCATTGTTATTTTCTCCCGGTTCCATCTCTTCGGGTTTAATATTTTTTAACTCAGATTTTACGTTATAAAATTAAAATAATTTTATAACTCACCATTCATTGATTTAAACCATATCATATGGCCCACACACGGCATTCACATTCGTTCCTTTAAAATTTCAACTTCGATTAATAGTAGTTAATAATCAATTACCAACTATAATTCATTGCAGCACCATTACTATTCGAATTGCACAGTTATCTCAAAAATTACTTCTGTGATTTAATGACTCTTGATTCCTTTCCACTGGGTGTTTGATTCATAATTTCAAACAGTCTTACACCATCGTATCTTCCCTTTCATTACTTGGCTTCTATTCCATAGTGCCTTTGACCTATGTGAAAGTTCAACCAAGCCTTAATTTCTCTGCACCTTCAATTGCAGTTCCATTTACTTGGGCAACTCAAGGACATTCTTCCACCTTGTGACTTCACTCCATAGTGAACCTAATTCAACCTTTTTAATAGGCTTTGAAACCCTCAGTCATTCATTAATGCCTCATTCAAATCGACCCTTCATGCATTCAGCCCAAAACACAATGCCGACACTAATAATCATTGATTCCTCTATCATATGCAGAACTTCATCTCAGAGATCTATTATAGAGTTCTCATGTAGTTATCCACGAAATTTGATCAAATAATGCACATATGTTTCAAAACAAAATTCCTTCATTTATATATATATAATCAGATACAAAAGCATTCTTTATCTTGACTAGATCTTCAAAATCAAATGGCCCTGTCTCTGCTTTTTCTTGGTGTCTGAGCTGCAACTTTTTGTTGCCCCACTTCTTCTCATTTTCCATAAATGACAATATTTCCAACAGTCTCCCCCTTTGGCATTGATGGAAATACTTTAATACTCTTCTTTTTCTTGCTTTTCCTCCCCCTTTGACATCAATGGAAAAGGGTTGCACATTTCCTAGTGTGGTTTCCAAATCTTGTCCATAATACTCTGATCTTGAGGACCTGTTTCATGCACTGCTCACTTGCTCTGGTTTTTTTTTTTTTTTGTGAAAATTGTTGTTGACTGATCTCCCCTTGGAATGATGCTTTCTTTTCATATCATAGAGTAACGTCTATAGACACTACCCCTAGTTTGTCTCTTAGATATTCGAATGGTTCTTTAGCAAGAGGTTTTGTGAATATGTCTGCTATTTGTTCCTTTGTTGGTACATATTCCAACTTCACTACTTTCTATGCTACTTGTTCTATGAGGAAGTGGTACTTTATTGGGATGTGCTTTGCTTTTTAATGAAGTACAAGATTTTTTGATATACTTATTGCACTTGTATTGTCACATTTGATAGAAATAGGTTCATCAATGCTTACCTTCATGTCTTGGAGCATTTTTTTCATCCACATTAATTGTGTGCAACATGATACTGCTGCTATGTATTCTGCTTCTGTTGTAGATAGAGAGATGGAAGTTTGCTTCTTGCTTAGCCATGACACCATAATTTTTCCCAATTAAAATGCACCTCCACTTGTGCTTTTCCTGTCATCCATGCAACTGGCCCAATCTGCATCTGTATATGTTGTCAAAGTGAAGCTTTTTCTTTTTGGATACCATAGCCCATAATGTGCAGTTCCTTGTAGATATCTGAATATTCCCCTGATTTCTAGTAAGTGATTTTTTTTTGGTGCTACTTGATATCTTGCCACAAGTCCTACTGCCAACACAATGTATGTTCTAGAGGAAGTTAGGTATAGCAGACTTCCCACCATGGATTTGTAAAGTCTTTGATCTATATCTGCAGATCCATCATTAGCACATAGCTTGCATCCAATGATCATGGGAGTTGACACAGGTTTGTAGTCTTTCATTTGGAACCTTTTCAACATCTTTCTTAAGTATTTTTCTTGTGAGATGAATGTTCCTATGTTATTTTGTTGAATTTTAAGTCCTAAATAGAAGGTGAGCTCTCCAATCATAGACATCTCAAATTCTGATTTCATTTCTTCAGCAAATTATTTTGTTAACTTCTCTTTGTTGCTACCAAACATGATGTAATCTACATATACTACTACAATTATGAGTTCATTTTAATTAGCTTTTATGTACAAATTGTTGTCTACTCCTCCTTTCTTAAAACCTTGTTTTTGCAAGTATTTTTCCAACCTTGAATACCATGCACGAGGATCTTGTTTCAGACCATATAAGGCTTTCTTTAATCTACACACATAGTCATGTTTATCTGTTAATGAGAATCCTTCAAGTTGTCCATGTATACTTCTTCCTCTAGATCTCCATTCAGGAAGGCAGACTTCACATCCATTTGATATACTTTGAAATCATGATAACATGCAAAGGCAAAAAACATTGTGATTGCTTCCATTCTGGCTACAGGGGCAAAGGTTTCATCATAATTAAGACCTTCAATTTGTGAATATCCCTTGGATACAAGTCTAGATTTATTTCTGATTACCTTCCCTTGTCCATTCATCTTATTATTGAATATCCATTTTGTGCCAATGACATTTTTCCCAGTGGGTCTTGGAATTAATTCCGAGGTATTGTTCTTCTCCATTTGGTCCAGTTCTTCATTCATAGAATTTACCCAATATTTGTCTTTGTTGGCTTCTTCAAACTTCTTTGGCTCTATTTGTGATAGCAGGGCTAGGTGTACTTCTTCTATATGTTCAGCTAATTGTCTTCTAGTCTAGACCCCCACACTTTTATCCCCAATAATTTGATCTTCTGGATGATTCTTTTGAGTGTGTATTGAGGGACCTTTTGAGTTTAATTCAATATTTTCTGTTGTCTTGCTCAGTTCATCATTATCTTGGTTCTCTTCTTCATGATCTTCTGGAGGATTGCTGCATCTTGTACTTCTTGTTCTGTTTGGTAGGTCTTCATCAAATCTTACATCAATGCTTTCCACAATTTTTTGTAGTGTTTTGTTGTAGCACCTGTAACCCTTACTCTTGGATTCATATCCTAAAAATATTCCTTCATCATCTCTTGCATCAAACTTTCCCAAGTTTTCATCATTATTTTTTATGAAACACTTGCTTCCAAAGACTTTAAAGTGTTTGATTGATGTTGGTTTACCATGCCATAGTTCATAAGGAGTCTTGTCACAGTTTGGTCTTAAATGAGCTTTGTTAAGAATGTGAACAACTGTGTGTACTGCTTCTTCCTAGAAGGTTTGGGGAATGTTACTTTCTTACATCATTGCTCTGGAAATATATTGTACTGACCTATTTTGTATCTCTGCCACTCCATTTCATTGAGGTGTACCTACAATTGTGAACTGTTGTTTTATCCCATGCTCATTACATAGGTCTGCAAAATCATAGTCTGTGAATTCACCTCCTTTGTCTGATCTGATGCACTTTAGCTTGCATCTTGTTTGATTTTCTGCCAATGCCTTGAATATCTTGAATTTATCAAGTGCTTCAGATTTATATTTGAGAAATGCTACCCATGTCATTCTAGAAAAATAATCTATTATCAGCATGAAATAAGATTCTCCACTTGGTGCTTTAGGTCTTGAAGGTCCACACAGGTCCATGTGAACAAGCTGAAGAGGTCTACTTGTATATATTTTCTCTTTGGTCTTGAAAGATGTGCGGGTCTGCTTGCCTAGTTGGCAGGATTTACATATGGTATTTGAAGGCTTCTTTATGACTTGCATATCTCTGACTGCATTCTTCTTTCTCAGACTTATGATGTGGTCAAAGATTAGGTGTTGCAATATTCTATCCCATAACCATGATTCATCAAGTTTTCTTAGGTGACATGCTTTGTCCTCTTCTTTCACTATATAAACATTACTTTCTGTTCGAATACCTTTGATCAAGGTCTTTCCTGTGGTGCTTGATCTTACTTCATAGTCTTGTGCTCTAAAAATAACCTCACAACCTTTGTCACACATTTGAATGACACTTAGCAGATTGGCTTTCAGCCCATCCACAAATAGCACATCTTGAACCTTTCCCCTTCCATTATCCAGACTGACTGAGTCTTTTCCTTTGATTTTCCCTGCTTTATCATTGCCAAATGTTACATTCCCATATTTCTTTTCATCAAGGGTTACAAACTTGCTTCGGTCTCCAGTCATGTGCTTTGAGCATCCACTGTCCAAATACCATTGGTTTTTCTAATCTTGAGCTATTAGAGCCAGGCCACACTTACTCAACTTCTTTTTCCACTGCATGCATCCTTTTGTTAGGTACCTTTCCTGAGATTATGGACCACATTCTTTGAGAGGAAATTTGTTACACTTGTGCCTAACTTGATGGCAGTCACAACATTTGATTATGTTTCTGAATGAATTATGTACATGAGTGAATTCTCCATTGTTCATCCATCTCCTTGAGTTTCCATACATCAGTATTTTTCCATTCTTTCTTCACTCCTTGGCTTTATGGCCAAACTCCTTACAATAAAAACAATACCCATAAAAACAATTAGTGTACATGATGAAGGGTTGTCTTCTCCACTTATTTTCTTGAGGTAATCTTTTCACTTTTTGCATCCTTTGCTAGTTGGGATCGATTCTCATTTTATGAAAGTATGCAACAATATGTCTTAGTTTGTGGCATGCATAACAAGTGATATTTTTCATAGGGGGGAAGAATATCCTTTGATAGCTTCCAAATTTTATATATTCAGGAGCATATGAGCCTTTTTCAGTCGACTGTTTATTTATTTCGTTCTTTGTCATTTGAGGTTCCTTCATGTTTCTGTTTACTTCATTGCAAGCTTCTACTTCTGTAGGAACCTTCTGAGCTACTTCATTATCCTTAACAACTTTCACAAAAATGATATTCCTATTATCTGTTTCTTTGACTTTACTTCTATCTTCATAGCCTATCCCAGTTTTTATCAGAGGATATCTTTGAGCATCTAGTATTTTATTCAACTTATCAGAGCTTGTCATTTGAGAAGTGCTTATTGACAATTTCCTTTGGGTTTTTTCTAATTTCTTTCTCAAGCATACTAATTATTCTTTCAATTTCTCTTGCATCTGAATTTTATCCTCAATTTTCTTAAATAGAGTGTCTTCTACCTTCCTGGCTTCTTCAAGCTCTACTTTCAACTGAATGAGGTCTTCTAAATTTTGTTCTTCTCTTGCATATTTGAGGAGAATGTCTTTCTGTTTTCTGCACTTTAGTTTAAGTCTGTCTATTTCCTCCAGGGCACTTCTTAGCTCCCCCTCAAGATAGACTTCACCTTCTTCCTCATCTTCTAGAAGGAATCCTTCAAGATCTTCCTTAGCCATCAGCACAAATTCAGAGGTTCCTTATTCATTTGAGGTTTCATCAGAGTTTTTAGATGCACTGCTATCTTGTTGAGCATAAAATGATTTTCTCCTGTATCTATTCCCTTTCTGCCAGTTCTTTGATATGGTTTTCTCTGTCTCTTGAGTCTTATTTTTTGTCTTCTTATGAGTACACTTAGATGCGTAGTGTCCAACTCTTCCACAATTAAAGCATTTAAATGGAATTTTACCTTTATACTTTCCTGAGTCTCTATCCAATTTTCTGATAAATTTGGCCTCTTCTTCATCAGAGCAAGAGCATATATCTTATTTCTTTTCTTTGTTCTTCTCTATCTTAAAGGCTTCCTCCCTCACATTTGACACTTTCTGTGGAAGTCTCATCTCATAGGCTGTTAAGTTTCCAAGTAATTGGTTCATGGTCAGAGTTTCCCAATCAGTTGTTTCTTCTATGGCAAAAACCTAGGGGTTAAAGTTGGATGGTAAAGATCTTAGAATCTCTTGAACAATTAAACACTCTTTTATGGTTTCTCCTAAAGCTTTCATGTTATTCACAATTTTTGCAACCCTTAAGAAGAAGCTGGCAATGTCTTCATCATCATTCATTTTTATATTTTCAAACTGAGCTCTATAGACTTGTAGTTTGCCTATCTTCACCTTTTTGTCTCCCTCATGGATTGTTTCTAATGTATCCCATATTTCTTTGTCAGTATTTTTGTGCATGAATTTGATAATTTTTTCCTCACACAGTCCACTTAAGAGATCATTCACGGCTTTTACATTATCTACAAAATCTAGTTTGGCATCCTTCTCTGAGTTAGACTCCTTTGGGGCATATCCCAATTCCACAGCAGCACAAACTTCTATTCCTAGAGACATTATGTACATCCTCATTCTTATTTTCTAGAAGGCATAATTTGTATCGGTGAACAAAGGGGCTTTATTTGTTGAGCATCCTTCTAGACTAGCCATCCTGGGGACCTAGGATCTCCTTCCAGTTGTTAAATTGATACAGAAGGAACCTACTCCGATACCAATTATTGAATCCTTTGTAAAACTGAGAGGCAAGGGGGGGTGAATCAGTTTAATCAATTCATTGTCATGTAATACTTTCATTTACACTTATTTAAATCTTCATTTCATGATTAACTTAATGTACAGTGAAACCATAGTCTTAATTAGTGAGCAGCAGGTATTAAGCAGATTAAATACAGAGTATCAACACATAATCATCATGAACATAGACACCAAATATAAGTGGAAACCCATAAGGGATAAAACCACATATTATTATTGTTGTGATGCAAAGGCAAGCTCCTACTCCCTCTCACCACTGATTTTCTGTAGGCTCCAAATTAGAGGAGGCTCCTACCTCAATTTTTCAAGCTACAAATTGCAAGGAAGCTCCAACTCCCATCTATTTTCTGTAGGCTACAACCTACGGGAGGCTCCTACCTCATCCAACTACAACTGACATCTATCAAGCTATAACTTGATATGGAAGCACCAAATTCCTCACTCCTTCTTAGAAAAGACACATGCTGATTTACCTGGATATTAGCTTTGTTCTGTTCCTTTTTCACTGCTGTCCACCAGCCTTCATATCTGCCTCATATCATCTCTGAATCTTCTCAAATTCTCTATCTGATCCTGCTTCTTCTTAACCTCTCTGCCTCATTTATACATTCTCTAACCTCTCTATGTATATCTTTGTAATATTATTTATAGAGATTACCTCATGACTGTTTTTATTCCACAGGGAATTTGAAGTGAATATCCATGACTCTTTGCCTTCCACCTTCTTATTTCTTTTTCATCTCATTCAAAATAATATAGTGAAATGTACATAGTTCAGTTTTACAGTGTAGTTTTGTTTTCCTATAGAGACTTTCCATTGCATCAAAAACAATATAAAATAAATAAAACTTTACATTTTCAGTTACAATAAGATTTCAATTCAACCCATTCAGTTCTTGGCTCACTATGTGTTTGTCTTTTCTGCTGGTGTAGTGTAACAGGTCTGCATACTCTTCTGCTTTATATGCATGTACCCCTGGTCTCTTTTTTTCTCAAATCTGGTGGTTTAAATTAATGCTGAATATTTTCCATCAAAGATTAAAATCTCTGTTATAACTCAATAATGAAATTTCATTTAATTGGAAATGCTCATTTAATTCATTTAATATTACATCTTGGGTCAATTAATATCTTCTATCTGTGTTCATCCATGTTGCGAAGGATGATGAAATTTCACATGAATGAATGTGATTTTTCCAGTTCAGAGAAACCTAGTATTTGCTTGATGTTTTAACTCTCATCAGATTCATTATGGAGCAGACTTTCATCATTATCAAGTCTGCAGGAAGCAACGTGGATTGATTGGAGAAGTTATATCCAAGTCTTTGAGAAGAAGGGCTTAATTTTGAAAGGTCTGAAGATGGTGGAGATTTAAAGCTAAATAGGGAAGCGGTAAATGTGCGATGGGCGCAGAAGGTAAATCATAATGTTTATTATTATTTCATGGAGGATAACATAGTGTTAGTGTTAACGAAATTCCACTATATCTTGTGTGAATTATTATTAATGCGGGTATGTCAAATTTTTTTATAAGAGTAAAATCCAAAAGGAAAATGCTACCACACAAATATAGAAGGATGAAATGTTTTGATTAAGTAATGTGGATTTTCACCATGCTAAAGTGTATTGAAATCTTCAGACATGCTAATATTAAGGTGGGTAGATGCGACTGAGACTGCATCATCTATCAACATATGAGAACACATGATCTAGAGATCATGATTGATCATTGCTTGTATCACATGTGACAGTGTTCACATTGTTTCGTTCAAAAGATAGTACGGCTTGTGTTTGTTGCTGTCGGAGAAATATGTTTATGCCACCATGTTAAAAGGAAGTTTTGGAAAATTCCTATGTGTTAGACAACTATACCAATAGGTGTAGGAATTGGTTTGTGCACTGAAGAGAGATGGTGTTGCATGAGAACCATCACTGCAAAGAAGGAGCTGCATGGAAGTGCAACTAAATTGTCTGCGCCAAGATGATGAGGCTAAGGTATGAAAGGTATTTTAAAAGTTGAAAATTAAATAGTTTATTTATTTTCATCATAAAATAAATCTTGGGAAAAATGGATTGCATTTCGATTTAAAGGCTTAAAAGAAAGTGATAATGGAGATGATGTAATTAGTGACTTATGATATTATCATACGAATGGAGTACAAAAGAGAATTTGTGGAGTGAAGATCTTACATCATGAAAATGTATGAAGGGTGGATGTTTATTGGTATATTGTATAACTTGAATTAGAGTCAAAATATCCACTATTGTAATTATTGGGTCAGGCTTTGAAGTCAAATAAGATGTTAAGGTCAAATGAAAAAATTTGGATAGATTGAGTCAAGTTAAACCATTGAGTTATTGTACAAAAGGATGCATTTTTCATCCAAGATGAAGAGTTGATGTCAAGTCTGGAGTCAAGGAGTCGTAAGCCAAGTCAAAGGTTTGAATGTAATTGGGTGCATGATCGGCGGAGCTCGACACCCAAAGAGTTGGTCATTGTAATGTAAGAATTACTGAAGTTGTTGTTTGCAACAAAGAGGAGCAAGAGAGTTGAGAACCAAAATATACGAAGTGCAAGAAGAGAGCTTGCATTTTTGGATGGAAAGTAGGAAGTATTTCTGAAAAGGGGATTAAATGAAATCCACAAGTGAACAGATGAAGTTCATAAAGGAGTAGAAGATGATTGTTGATAGTCATTTCAGTTTCTGAGAAAGACCTCAATCGAAGAAAGAAGAAGGAAGATGCCAAGGACAATGGCATATGGAAGCAATTGACTGATGAAGAGTATGAGAGGGAGAAAGCTAAGATAACAGTTCACCTTGAGTTATTGATGTAATTGTTGCATGAAAATACAAAATAACAGAGACATGGTTGGGCCATGAGGAAGAAAGTGAAATGGCAGAGGCTACACACAAAGAGGGAACAACAGGTAAACATATAACTGACAGAAGAGTTGAGGAAGCTCGAGAAGCTGATGAGTGTGCAATTGAGATGTGAAGAACTCAGAGAGGATGAGTTGAAAATGGAAGTTTCCATTTGTGGCCCAGAACAGGGTGAAATTCTGGGTGAAGATATCAATGAGAAAGATCTCATGAACTATTGGAATAGTTCATAACAAATTGAAGATATGCTGACAAGAGAATAAGATGAGGCTATGAAGCCTTGTATTTTTAAATCTCACAATTTGTGTATGCTTGCAAGATGTGCAGAAGATGATGGATAGTCTGGTGAAACTGTCACAGAGATGAATGAAACTCTTGAGGTAAAGTATGATGGAGAATTCCTTTCAGATAAGAAAAGTACTAATTTTTTGCAGCAAGAAGAATTCATAGATGAATTCTTATTTGGTGTAATATAGCCAGTTGAAGCTATTATGGAGCAGAAGCATAATGAAAATGCTGAAGTGATATTCCAAGGAGGTAAATAGATGAATTTGTTTAATGAAATTGATGACAAAATTTTTCAATGTGATGATACATAAAACATGATAACTTAGGAGTATTGTTAAAAGAAGAATGAAACTAGGAATGAAGGTTGTGATGACATGCTGGAAATATTTCACATGGAAATAGAGTTCTTGGAACGATGGCTTAAGGAACCTGAAGGGGAAATGAAACTTGCAGAACCTAATACAAAAGATATTGCAGTTACCGTGCATGATAAGGATTAAATTTTTCTAATGTTTATAGAGGTAATTGAATGTTTTAACTCTTCAAATAATAATGTGGTTGTAGGTACATAAGGAAACATTAATAAATATGATGTTTAAATCAGAGAAATTGAGCAGAAAGTATTTGGAGATGAGATGAAATATCAGGAGCACCAAGAAAGTTATGTCCTTAGAGACATAAAGGAAGCATCAATATTAAACCAGTAGGATAAAAATGAAAGCAACCATGAATTCAAAAGAGGATTTACTGAAATCTAGAAAGTCTACAATGGGATATTAGTGCTTGAAGCATCAAAAGAGGCCAAAAGGTCTTGTATTTTTACAACTAATATTTTGTTGATGAATGTAGGTACAACACTGGATGAGAAATTTGTTACTATACGAGTAGTCAATGACTATAGTTGTGATCAAGGAGAAATTCTTGATTATTCTTCATTTCAGGAAGTTGAGTGTTCAGTGCAGTTGGAGATGAAAGCATCAAACAAAGAGGAATTACTTTGAGAAAGTGGCGGAAGAAATTGTTGGAGAGGCTGATGGAATCCGGTTGATAGAATGAGTGATGCTGATGTACATCCAATTCAAGATTCTTTCAGAGTTTAGAGACCAGAAGAATGAGTATCAATGGTTCTACAGGAGTCTTTAATTTTCTAAATAAAGATGATGTGGTATGGAAAAGCGAGAGTTACATTCAATAGTATTCTGAAAAGACTATTTTTGAAATTCTACGCAAAATTACAAAATGGAGTTGATACTTTAAAATACCAGCGACAAAACAGAGTTTGGAATCTTGGAGGGAGAAAATCATTGAGACTTGTGGATTTCATATTATTATAGAAAAGTAATAGACCTCATAGATAGGAGTCTATGGAAACTTCTCTACATGGGGAGTCCAATGCAGGAGCATTGAGAAAAAAATTCATTATTTATTAATGTGATTTACGGGGTGATTTTTTTGTAATTATTTTATAAATTATGTACATTTAAAAAAATAAATTGAGAGGAAAATATGAGTGCGAGGATTATTGTAAATATTCTCTTAATTAATTGAGAATATGAGTGGAATTGAATTGGATAGATATTTCAGGGATTAGAAATGCCTTAAATGGAACTTAGTTGAGTCAAAAAATGGATAAATCTAATTTAGAGTTTGGTTGAGATACTTGTGGAGGAAATCATGGATTTGAATTAATCCATAATTATGTATAAATGTGAAGCTTTGTGTGAAGATAGGAGAGAGTGATATAGTGAGAAATGGTGTGAGAGTTCATGTAAAGGGAGAGAGACGAGAGGCCCACAAATGTAATATTCGGGCAATTGGTTTGAATTTGTAATTTTCCTGTAATTTTTATAAGTATTTTGATTATTGTTTGGTTAACTCTTCATATGTATTCTTAGTTGAATCTAAGTAGATTAATATTAAGATTTCAATTTGAAGATTTTATGTGGAGGGAACATGCTATCTGTTATTGTGAAAGTATCTGATTTATTTCAGATGCTTTGCATCAAAAACATATCAAGAGGCATATCTAAAACCTATTATGGCACCATGCTAATAACAGACACTTAACCAAAATAATAACCAGGATAGAAAATCCATCAAAGCCACATAGTAAGAAGTACAATTACTCATGAAATACAATAGGAAAAGAGCTCTTATTAAGATATGAAAAATCCAACCAAGTGAGGTACTTCCATGTACGACTTGACCATGGATTGGGGTGAATGAAATATTTCTTTCATCTAATCCCCTAGTTCCATATTCCAATCATGAATGTGGCACTGAAGACAAAATAAATCAGGGCTTGCTAGATATTCCACCACCTGCACCCTTATGCTCCCATGATATTTCCAAAACTAGTTCAGAGATCAGATACGAAAAATAATACATAAAAAACCATAGCTTCTTGCATATTAAACCACCTCCACTGTAAGGCTTTACTATAGTCCCACCAAAACTGGTGAAGGGATTATTAGGCCCAAAAAAATCTTGGATTCCTCAAAATTTATTCACTAATACCTTGAGGAATTTTCATGTCTCCACCCTTAGGCTTTACCACAATCCTTCCAAAACTAGTCAAGGGATTCCTAGGCCCTATGGGGATTTTACTGAGACAACCTAACCTGGCTTCAAAACCATATATAAATCCAAATCTCAACTGAATGAAAGGACCCCATCACACGATGTCTATTTGTAAATGGAAAGAAAAGGATGAAACCACTATCACACGTGAAAAAACCCATGCCACTAAGAGCAAGAGAACCAAATACACACATGCATGTACCATGCATTCAAAAACCAGCTAGGAAATCACACTTGAAACATGTTACCTGCAATTATTCTTATTGAATTTTCCTGATAGAACCTTAGTTGCTTGTCCCCTTCTTTACTTTATGATTCGGATTTATGTAGGAACACAATAGAATACACATATAACCATAAATATAAAAATTCACTGAAAATAACACTTCGTTTCATTAATATCAAAGAACTGAAATTTTTTTATAGACATAATGGAAATAAAATAGCTAGGGTGCTGGTAGCTTATCTCTGAGAAGAGATGTGGTGGCTATAGTCCTCTGAAATCTGTGTTACAATGAGGCTCGAAGGCATATATATTATTAAGAAACAATGTAAAACCCTAAACATCCAAAAAGCTAACCCTAGGAGATGAAACGACAGAATATGGGCCCCGTCGGGGTAAATTGGTAGATAAATTTCCCGGGGTCATAACTTAGGCATACTATCTCCATTTCATGACCATGGTGCATCATTAGAAAGATCTATCCGAGGAATACAACTGTAGAGTGAATATGAAGTCTAGAACACACTCATATTCACCAGAGAAGCAATGCCCAAAAAATGTCGTTTAGGGCCTCAAAACAGCTCTGAAACTTCATGACCCGAAAAAATGCTAAAGGTAGTAAATTGTGCTATAGTTAAGGAAACTAAAAAACCTAAAAAAAAAATTGTGGGTCCCTAAGTGTAATAGGTAGGTGGCCACCAATATCTGCATGGATCATTTCGCCACCTTGGGAAGCAATGGTCCCCATTGCATTGAGTGCCTCCATGAGATGAGGAAACTTCTACTGAACTTGGTCCCTAGTGAACTACTTGCCTTGGTGCAGGAGTTGACCAACTTTGACAACCTGATAAAGTTGGACCTTCTGCCAGTGAGTGTTCTCGATTTGCATGTCCATGATACAATTTGTGGTGGCATGTTCCATGTAGTATAGCTTTAACTTTGTTTGTGTGAGTTTTTTTTCAATGTCAAAGGTGTCCAGTAGAGTTGGGAAATAGGGCCAAAGGTAGTCCACATTGAATACTAGGTGCAAACCAAAAAATGGTGGAATAATAATATCGAAGGAATTTTTCCCTACAGCTTTGGTGATGGTGTACGGGCCATATTGGAGTGGGCGAAGCTTGTGGTGGGGTCCAGTGAGGCGCTCATTCTACAAATGTAGCCACACATTGTCGCCCCCCTGGAAGTGGTGTGGCACCCGATGTTGACCATGTCATTTTTCTTGTACTTATCATTGGCTCTATCCAATATTTCATGAGCCTATTGGTGAATGTGCTGGATGTGGTAAATGAAGTTGTTCACTTTGTTAGCTTGAGATTGGACATGAGTTGATCCGGCTTGAGTAGCCACAAATGGAATTGCTACGTCATTGGGACATAGTGACTAGAACCCAAAGCCCACCTAAAAGGGGTTGTGGCCGACTCAGTTGTGGAGATCCCAATTATAATTTTGTTGTACATAGGGAATTATCTCATCCCATGTGTGTGTATGATTTGAATTGTACATGTGTAGAATGTGTACAATCATCCACTTGATGACCTCTCTCAGGCCATCAATTTGGGGATGGAAAGCTATGGACTTGGTGAGCTTCGTGTCAAGCACTGACCAGAGGCTAGAGCAAAATGCGCTAAGGAACCTGCTGTCCTGATTTGAGTAGTGTCTTTTTCTTTGATATTCTTCTTGCAGGCTGATATAATGGCCATCTTCAAGAATCTGTCGATGACCATGAAAAAACAGTCATTTCCATGCTTAGTATAAGGAAGGCTTGACATGTAATCCATTGATATGGATTCCCAAGGTCGACTAGGGGTAGATAGCAGAGTATATTGGCCTTGCTTCTTGATGTTCTGTTTGGAAATGGAGCAAGCAGTGATGGATTTGATGTACTTCCCAACATCCTGTCAAACGTTTAGCCAATACAAATACTTCTACAATATTGCCATTTTTTTCTTGACCCAGAAATATCGAATGACTCGACTGTAGTGTGCTTCCTAAATCATCTTGGCGTGCTCACCTGAAGGAACACAAAGATGTCCCAGGTGACATAGCAATGCATCCTGGAGATGTAAATTTGGAACCTGCGTACCCTCCAAGAGTGTGTTGTATGTGTGGACGAATTCTAGATCGCCCTTCTTATACTTGATGTTCAAAGAAAATTGTTGCAGATATGTGGACCACTTCAGATGGTGATCATTCTGCAATTTTCCTTGTGTCTGCATGAACTGCAAGGTCGGTGGTCTATGTGGATGACCTTTTACTTCCCCAAAATGTAATGCTTCCATTGGCGACACGCCTGCATAATGGAATACATTTCTTTGTCATAAGTGGGATACTTGTGGGCTGTGTTGGATAATCTCACTGTGATATTCCACTAGATGCCCTTATTGAGTAATAACTACCCCAATAACATAGTCAGCGACATTTGTCTCGATCTTAAACGGTTGTTGCAAGTCTGGTAATGTGAGCACTAGGGCATAGCAGAGGCAATGTTTCAATTCTATGAATGCCTTCTGTTGAGATTCTAACCAAAATAATTTTACTTTCTCTCCTCCCTTGGTAACTTGACTGAAGGGCGAAATGATATGAGAGAATCCCAATAGGAACCTACGATAGAAATTAGCATGACCCACAAATTTGCGAAGCTTTGTTAGAGTTTTTTCAGCTAGCCAATATAGAATTACATGGATCTTGGTGGGATCCACATGCACCCCCCATTCATCAATAATGTATCCCAGATACTAAACCCGGGTCATGAAAAAAGTGCACTTATTGAACTGTGAAATATCCTTCTAATAGATTCAACCATGTATCTACGATGTATTCATCTATTTGGCCTTCAAATATGGGAATGTCAAAGTTTACTTGTACCTTAAAAGGAGTTGTGCGTCTAGAGTGGATGCTCGATGTATATGTGCCATGCGTGGGCAGTCGTTGAAGGATCTAGGCAAAGTTATCCATCATCGTGTTCCTTTGTGTTTTGAGGGCCTCCTCAAGCAATATTTTGATAGGATATTCTCCTCCCTCATCATTATTTTTGTCTGTCGTGGCAGCCGTCGAGGTTTATAACGCTTATCTTGTAAAGGTTCAACCAAATTGAGCCCTAACTCCTTATACCCCGACCTCATTGGGGACATGCAAAGAAGGATCAAGAAAGAAGAGACCACTCTGATACCATTGATATGGATTTATGTAGGAACACAGGAGAATACACATATAACTATAAATATAAAAATGTACTGTAAATAAAACTTCATTTCACTAATATCAAAGAACTTAATTTTGTTTACAAACGGAATAGAAATAAACTATCTAGGGAAATGGTAGCTTATCTATGAGAAGAGATGTGACGTCTACAGGCCTCTGAACTCTTTGTCACAAAGAGGCTAAAAGTCCTATATATTATTGAGAAACAATGGAAAACCCTAAACATCCAAAAACCTTACCCTAGGAGACGAAACACCAGAATATGGGCCTCGTCGGGGTAAATTGGTACATCAATTTCTAGGGGTCATGGCTTAGGCATACTATCTCCGTTTGACGCACATGATACATTATTATAAATATCTATTAGAGGAATACAACCACTAAATGTGAATATTGTGTTTAGAATAGACTCGTATTTGTTGGAGAAGCAATGCCAAAAAAATTCATTTAGGGCCTCAAAATGACTCCAGAAGTTCACGACTCGAAAAACTGCTAAAAATAGTAAATCGTGCTATAATTAAGGTGTTAGATCAAGGGGTCCTGACCGAGGTTTAGAGTTGAAGGTTTGCCAACAAACCCCTATACTATTGGCCCTTTCGGTAGTGACCTACTTGAGTAGGTCAAAGTCTCACCCGAAGTAGTATGGGTGGGTGCTAGAACCAGGTTTTCGTGTCCTGAGAAAGGGTAGGTAAGGCAAGCAGAGCTGCGTTCCACCCAAGATGTCCATATCTCTCCGAGAAGGACTTATGGGCCTCTTTTCACATTCGCGTGCACAAGGTTAATTTTATTATGGGGCTCAATAATCATATACTTCAAGACAGTAGCTCAACATTGCATAAATAGAACAGAACATATGTAGATGCAGTAAAACACTTACATAGAACTTTCGCAGTTGAATACAAAATACGCATAAGACGGTAATTACCAAAGATAAACAATACACATAGATTCAAATCCCAATCTGCCTTTTGTATTCATTAGTTGATCAGCTTCCTCTTAAAATACCTATCCCAGCCTGTGCACACAGCAGTAGGTTCTGCACACAACAGGACTTTGGATCTTCGCGCACACAGGCAGTAGGAGTCCTTCCCCAAAAACCCACACAGACTTACTAAACCACAATTTGCGTCAATATTTTCTCCTTTCCTCCCTACAATTCAAAACATTCCTCTATTTATAACAATCTAGCCTAAGATTTCCTATGGTCTGCAAACCGTGGCTTTCGGACCTCTGGTTTACCCTTTTTCCCATTACAATGCTTTCGAGGCTTTGAACCACCCCAAAACCCCTACGCTAGACTAAATATAATAAAAAATATACAAAATGGGACCAGTTTCGCAGCTCATAGGAGACTCTATTCCAACAGTCCCCCAACACAATCTTGTGACTCGTCTCGAGTCACTATGGTGGTGTGGTCTCTATCTTGGAATGTAAGGTAGTAAGGGCGACGATCAGTGGAGGTAACACTTGTCGAATTTGGGCAGCAGCACTCTGTGCAAGGTCTACCAGTTTTTGGGAGTTTGGTCATTCAGTTGCCGTGGTGACACTCTCAAGGATCTGAGTAAGTCGCTTGGTCGCGCCATCAATATCCTACGAAATTTGGAGGGCTGTGGTAGCCCAAGGCTTTAGACGCTCCGCTGATGTGCTGTTTATGCCATAGTTTCTCAATCTCATCCTAGAGATCATTGTTGGTTGTTAAATACACGAAGCGTTGGGAAGGTACCAAAGTGGGCACCGTAGCGTTGACCTACTCGAAGGCTTCTTCCTTCCTCCATAAGTCTTGATTGATTTCATGAAGGACTGGATCACGTTGGACCTCAGTCCACAGTTGCATGACTGATTCTAGCAACTGGGCATCTTGGGAAATCTCCCCCGAAATAACATTTTTTGCGTCAGTGACTAGGGCGACACACTGGGTGCAAACTTCCGAGGGTGTTTCGGGCTATATTTTGGCCTGTAAGTTAGTGATTTTCTCTTCCAGCTGTGTCTTGATGGAGTGTATTTCCATCCAAGATGCTTTAAGGGCCACAACCAATTTTTCCACTTTAGCCTGAGGTGTGTTCACGACCGAGCTCTAATCCGTAACCTCTGTACAGAGCTGGTGGATCACTGGTTCCATATCTTCCTATTGTGACACGGCAAGGAGAAAATCAGCAGCCTACTGCATGATGGTGTGCTCAGCTGTACCAAGGTGTTGGTGTACTCACTGGTCACAATGGCGAATCTCCTGGAAGACAACATTATGGAGGCCCTGTAAGGCTTCGTGGGGTAGCTTAGCTAGGTCTAGCTGGGTTCCTGTGTCTGCTAGGGGCTACGTTCGTACCAGGGCAATGCTAGGTATAGTCCAGAGATGACTGTCCCTCGTGAATAGTGTCGAACTACTACCGACCGAAGGGGTTCATTCCTGGCCAATGATGGTTGGTAGCATATGGATTTTTATCTGCAGAGCGTGGAGCTCGGCCTTTAGAGTGTCGACCGCAGCCTTCTGCTGTGCCTCGATGAATTTCCACTTGTCTTCTGTATCCATGGTGACTGTGTCCATGATTTTCTCAAGGTCACTGTCAGTTAGTGTGACGGTGACATCATATTACACGCGGTGGAAATACTGTTTCTTTCGGGATCATGGTGCTGACTCCCCTAACCGCTTTGTACCAAGGGGAGGGGTGGTAGCTCTGTCAGGCCCCACCTAGACTTTAGCCGCGGTGGTCTGTGGCAGTTGTGTACCCCTGTTCTTGGCTATGTCTGAGGCCATTTGGAAGGGCTCCTCGGTCTCCCCACGGGTATCTTTGAGGCATTTTTTCCAGGCAGGGGGCCATAGCGAGATCATCAGGTGAATTTCTTCATCTTCTACCATATAAGGGAGTGCCGTCCATATCTTATTGTTGAGGTTGTGGATCTGAATATGGTGCATGGTAACTTGGAATGTGGAAACACTCTTGTATTTTTCATATATCGTCGGGGACAGTTGGGAAAGGGAGTTTATGGAGGCTGCCACACTGATTTAGAAGAGGATCCAAAAAAATTTGTTATCCTCGATGCACTATGCATCCTTAGAGTCCCATAAATGAGCATACCGACCTCCTTCGCACATCCCAGGAGGAAGTTCAAGGAGGAAAGACTCCTCGAGGGTGTCCTAGGCGACTAGTGCTATTAGGAATAATAACCATGAATAGAAGAAGGATGTCCCTTGCTCCTGGGATTCATAGAAATTAGCCATAAATTCATCGCACAAGTATTGAGCCCAATTGAAAGAAATTCCCTTCATACACTGGTTGGCCAACTGAATGACATAGGCGGGGATAGTCACAACCTGGCACTTCCTCATTAGCTTGTAGGCTAAGAGTCGAGTACCCATCTGTGTGGGCATGTCATTAATAGTTTGGATCACAAACCCTCATCGATTTCAATGCACCACATAGGTCTTCTGTACAAATGTAGCGGTAGCTACTTTGTACTTGTTTCCTACCTGCTCTAATGGGTGCGTCCCTTGCATAGGAAGGCCAGTAATCTTGTGGATCAATGCAGCATCAATAGGGACCTTCTCGCGAATCCATAAGCAACCATCATGAATGAGGGAGAACAACTGAGGATCCAACTGATCTTTGACGTTGTAATGGCCAAAATGAGGCATCCGGAGTAGATTAAAAAGTCTCGATCCAGCCAAGCAGCATACCCAGTGCTGGGGCACCATCTTGACTCCATAATCTCCATGTATAGTATCAAAGTATAATGCGGGGACCAATTCAGGGAGGGTTTCAAAATTCGCCAAATCGTGATCATAAAACTTGGCCTCGTGGAGTCACCCACAAGGATCACTGATGATAGGGACTTCCCCCAGGGTTAGGGGGTTTGTAGATAGGTGACCAAGCCATCCAAGTTTTTTGGCGTTCATGTAGACGACCTATGTTGGAAAATGAAGGGAGGTAACAAATCGATCGGGTTAGCAGGCAGAGCACCCTCCTATGCGTCTTGATATGGAGGTGATGCTGGCGGGGACCTGACATGTCTTGGGGAAGTCCTAGGCGTCCCAGTAGCCCACCTCACTGCTTTTGGGGTTTTCCCCGAACCTTGTGCCTTTTCCTTGCCTTTCCTTGTGACCATCATGGGGGGGACTTCTTCCAGTTCAGACCTAACCTCCATGACTTCTTCAACATCAGGCCCTGTTGGGGCCGAGGGTTCGGCAGGGTTAGTGGCCGACATCCTTGTGCAAAAAATGAATCCCAGCCCTAGGTGACTACTATCAGATAGAGTAGGTTGAACAGACATGAGAGGGACAGTGGGGATATGAAAAATTTGATTGATCAATCGTTTCCATCAGACGAATGAGGCATGCAAGTTGTGCAAGTGAAACAGTAACTCTGGCTGAACTATCCTGTTCTTTTTATAGTACCCCCAAGCGTGCAATGGTGAGGTAAACTTTATATGAGGCAGGTTCCCCGGGAAATAGTAAAAAATACCCATAATTCATTTCATTAAATTCCCACTCCTTCCTACAGTAACTTATACTTTTTACCAATAGGTATTGTTCCAATGGCTAGTTTCCGTATCACTAGTAGGCTTGACCCATCTGTTACGCGAAGGTCACCGATCTATAGCAGCTGCATGTCCCTCCCCAACACAGGCTCTCTTCCTAGGCAATTCATGACCCATGACCAAGAGAATCGTATCGTCTGTACAAGTGAGGCTTTAAGGGGGAATGTAGCCAGAACGTGTTGTCTTAACCGCAACTATTTTTTTGTTTTAGAGGGGGCTGGATGTATGAGATATCTACTTCTTGAACCTATGGCTATTGTAGATTGCATTCTAATGTTGCTTGCTTGTGGGTCAGCATTACCCTTTCCCGGGGTTGGCCCACAGTAGCCGCCACTTCCTGGTCCTCTCAGGGTCTTTTCCTCTAGGGAAACGCAGCGGAAGTTTTTTGTGATTCGAAGACAACGCAACGTAGAGACGTCGCATAACCGATTCTGCTAAGTATTTATTTCCTCATCAGGATTAGATAAGCATTCATTATCCCTGTCCCCGCAAGGTATTTTGTCCCTTGTTGGGTTGTCTACATCTTGTGCAGTGAACTTATAAATATAGTCCACATCTTCCTCCTCGGGTACTCGTTCCATATAGCGTTTACCTTCTGTAGGGTCTAATGGTACGATTACCCTTGTGCCACTATTTTTGAACACCATGCTTCTTTTTTTCAAGTTAATGATATCGGCCATGTCGATGGCCCAATCCTAGGAGCGTAGGGTAGGGGTGCGTATCCTCGACGACTTGAATGACTTCAAACTCAGCCCAGACCTTTACTCCTGTGATATCCACCATAATCCCTAGTAACCTTCCCAATGGTATGATCTTTTGTTGATTATCCATGCGTAGCTAGATAGTGGACCAGTCCAACTTTGGTTCACCCATTTGTTACCAGGTTTGTTTAGGTAATACATTGACATCCGATCTGAGGTATAATATAACCTGATTCATCTCGTAATTGTCGATCTAGGTTTTCAACCACATCTCCCTCCCAGTGCGAGACCTCCTTAATATCAGGGGACATGGCAGAGCGCGTTGCGCAACTATCTATCAAAGCCTGTAGATTTTCCACTGCCCTTGGGTTTTGCAGCAATTTCATACATTCCTGTAGGAAAGGTTTGATGTCCTCAGCTGCTTCAAGCCCCTCATGGAGTAGGGATGTAGATGCCTCGGTCTCGAGGAAGTCCCTTCAAGCTTCCATAAACATTTCCCTTTCTTTGTCCATGTCTAGCCCTTCTTGTTTACTAAATGCCTTGCGGATCAGTGTTCCAGTTTCAACCTTCTCCTCAATCCCTCTAGTAGCCAATTCACTATGCGTGAAAACATTTATGCTTAGGCCCTTACCCCTTAGCTCGGTCTTAACCCTTTGTACCTTCTGGGTTGGTGGGAGCTGTTTTTCCTATATTTTTGCTCTCAAGATTGGACAATCCTCAAGCATATGTTTCAAATGTTTGTAATACCTAAAATATTGTCTCATAGGATTCGAGAAAGCCTTCAAAACATGCCCTATGTCTGCACAGTTATAGCAGATCCATTGGCCAGGGCTCTAACCTGCGCTTCCACTTTGGCCTCCTTCCCTGCTCCCAGAGGGGGAGCCATTCATACCTGTGAGGGTTTTAGGTGACGTGGGGTCAGAATATACCTTATACACGTCTCCCCAATCTATCACTAGATTATAGGTTCAACATTTCTGCTCATCATGCCCCACTCATCGACAAAACCGACACCAGTGTTGCTTTTGTCTAGGAATGTCGGTGACCGGATGGGGCCAGCAGTTGGTATCATGCATCCCAACCACGTAGCCATCCTCGCACCAAGACGTAGGTCCACTGGGGCCCCTTCGTCTTGGGCTAGGTCCCTCGCTTGATCCCGGGTGCCTCGGGCACAGGTCCTTCATATGCCCTCATACTGGAAATCGTAGACACCAGATTTCTGCACCAACTTCCCTTCCGCATTCCTATCGTAGGTCCTGAATCTCCCTGTGCATTGTCCTAAGCTACACCTGGATTTTATGTACTCCTGAAAAAGCATCTATCCTAGGCGTGGCTTCTAGTTTCATAGCGGCTTCCATAGCTTTGTCTTGTGAGTCAAAATTCTGGTGGCTCATAGGTACCCGTAGGTGTGGGAGCAGCATGGTGATGAACCATTCTGTATGTTGTATATTGTCATACTTAAATTCTCCCTCTTTTATAGCTTTCCTTAGGCGTTTTTTGGCTTCCCATACAGACTCAGACACACCTTGCTTGATGTCCTTCACTTCTACTACCAACTGAGGGTAAGAATTTGGCTTCCGAAATTGTTGTTTTAGAGTGTCCTTAATATCTTGAATAGATGCACCCTCGTTCTGGGAGACGTATCACATGTACTAGTCCAATTCTCTTACATTAACTGCTAGGGATAGTTGTGCCCTTTTCACAGTATCACTCACTACACCATGCCCAGTCCATACCGAGTCTACAACAAACCAAAATCGGCCCATGGCCTCATCTCCTGCACTTTTAAAGGTAGGTAATTTCAAGTGCGTTTCCATGTGTCCTTTCAGCGGTGTTCCGGGCGAGGTTTTATTCCCACACAGTTCTAAGGGTGGTGTAGTTGGTGGGATTTGCGCAGCTTCTCCTTTTCGCGGGCTATAGACAGATTTATCCCCTTCTTGATTGGTTCAATAGTACTTACCGATCTGTGTTTTACTTTTGCCAAGAATGGAGCTCATTCACTCACACCTGATCTTCTTCTTTGTTAGGTTCCCAGTACTCTCTTATTATTACCTGATCCCTTTCTCAAAATGCTCTAGGTCCCAGCAACAGAACCATTTTTTGGCTCAAGGGGTCCTGGCCTAGGTTCAAAGTTTAAGGTTTTCCAATAAACCGCTATACTACTGGCCCTTTCGGTAGTGACCTACTTGCGCAGGTCAAAGTCTCACTCGAATTACTATGGGTGGCTGCTAGAACCAGGTTTCCACACCCTGAGAAAGGATAGGTAAGGCAAGCAGAGCTGCATTCCACCCGAGATGTCTAGATCTCTCCGCGCAGGACTTATGGGCTTGTTTTCGCATCCACGTGCACAAGGTTAATTGTACTATGGGGCTCAATAATCATATACTTCAAGACAATAGCTCAACATTGCATAAGAAGAACAGAATAGATCTATATGGAGTAAAACACTTACACAAAACTTTTGCAGCTGAATACAAAAAACACATAAGACAATAATTATTAGAGAAAACAATACACATAGATTCAGATCCCAATCAGCCTTTTGTATTAATTAATTCATCAACTTCCTCTTACAATACCCTTCCCATCTTGTGCTCATAGTAGCAGGGTCCGTACACAGCAGGACTCTGGATCTCCGTGCACACAGCCAATAGGAGTCCTTCCCCAAAAACCGACACAGACTTACTAAACCACAATTCCCATCAATATCTTCTCCTTTCCTCCCTACAATTCAAAACGTTCCTCTATTTATAACAATCTAGCCTAAGCTTTCCTATGGTCTACAAACCGTGGTTTTCGGACCCCTAGTTTACCCTTTTGCCCATTACAATGCTTTTGGGGCTTTGACCACCCCAAAACCCCTGTGCTAGACTAAATATAGTAAAAAATTTACAAAATGGGACTACTTTCGCAGCTCGTAGGAGACCCTGTTCCAACACAAGGAAACTGAAAAAATTAAAGAAACAATGGTGGGGCCACAAGTGAAATAAGCAGGTGGCCACCAATATCCACCTGGACCACTTTACTTCCTCATCCTTCCTTTCTCTTCCTTCCCCCAATGTTAGAGTTCCCCAAGAATGCTTTAAGTTTCCAAGATTATGAGAGAATAGAGAGACTTGTAAGATAAAACTATGAAATGTCTGTGAACTGATCCTCATAAGCGTTTCTATCATTGACGCATTTATTTTCTTCATTTTACTTTATTTTTCCTCTATTTTTTTTTGCATTAAAATATGTGTCTTTTCATCTCCCTTTTCTCCTATTTTCTTTTATTTTCATAAATAAATGCCAATTAATGTGTCCTTGTATTTTCCAATGCCTTTTCCAATTTAATTAGTGATAATAAACCAAAATTAACACCCACTATGATCTTTTTCTGAACATTCATCTTGGAATATGTGTCCCATGACCTTGGTCCTATTTTTCCCTTATTAACTTTATTACATGAACTCTTAACTCAGGGTTATTACATTAACAATGATTCTTCAATATATATTCATGTGTATTCACAGAGCATAAAAATAAATGTCATGACATGCCTTCCTTAACAACTTTGAACATGCATTAATTAAAAGAACTTAACTATCAAGCATGTCTATATTGTTTTACATGTGTATTATTATGACACCTGTATATCCATATGTGTAAGGTAAAATACATAGTAATTACAAAAGCATGCTCACTTTTTCCTATTCCACATGTGTCACAAGAAGGAAAACACAACATATATTAAAAAACCTCCACGATTATGTTGTACTATGCAACAACTCCCCCCATTTTTATTTTTAAAATAATTGATACCTTTGATAAATATAAATAGGGACCCTTTTTATAAAAAAAATTTTGTCTTTTGATAAAAATCAAACTCCAAAAAACATCAATTCTTTTTAAATAAAAACATCTTTATCACAAATCAGAATTTCGCAGAAATCTTTTCTTAGTTAAAATAATAAATCAGTGAAATCCCGATTTTTTAATCGCCGATTTGAAATTTCGCAAGCGACATAACAAATCACATATTGCAGATTTACACTGCCAAACTTTAAGCAATTTTTAACAAAACTCCGATACTGCGATATTATGATACTGTGATATTGCGATACTGCGATTTTACGATTTCGCGAAATCGCATATCGCATAAACAAAAGGAAATATGCATCACTAAGACAGGTTTAAAGGGCACGATGTGATTGATCTGAAAGGTTTGAATAAAGGTATTTACGGAAAATAAATCATGTCAGAAAGTATTAATTATGTTTTATCATCCCAATGTAAATAGTTATGGATGCGTCATGATTAATTAATGATATAGCTATTTTTCAGATTTTTTCTTTCAAAACAGATCATTTCAATAGATTTTCCATCATTTGATCATTTAATCTATCTTTAATAGGGATTTCCTTTCAAAATATGTCCATTTGCAAAGTTATTCAGAAGAACAGAAAGCAGATTGTTGCAGAATTCGAACAAACAGGAATGGCACCTATAGTCTCTGATACTATCTACACTGCTGATGGGGAGCTACTAAATGGAAAGTTATTTACATTATACTTGAAGAAGAAGAGCCAAAAGTAGTGGAAGTCATGATGACTTCCGATGATGCAACACCTTCATATTTACAATTCAAAGATATTGCATGTTCTTTCCTCCATATAATAGAAATGAGAGCTACTCTTCTTCCATATATTGACATGATTAGATGGGTTCTTGATAAATCCATGATCAAAGACAGACAGTTAAGAACCCGCAAGGATGAGATTCTAGGTTCTTTCAGACATTAAGATCTGAAGATCATGTATAAGTTTCCTGACCCGCAAGATACCTACAACAGCTAGTTTTTCACAAAGTTTACTGAGAAGAACTAAGACCCATTCAAGGAAATTCAAGGTTGGAGGAAATTAGACAACAAGTTCAAATATGAGAAAACCGATATGTATCCTATCGCATCGTTAGCAAACCCTTATAACTTTGTGGCAACAATGTTATGCAAATTATATGGTTTACCTGATAATACCAAGTTCTCTATAAATTGGCTTCCCCTAATTGACTCCTCTATTAATTCAATCATAATGAATTCGGTGATTATCCTTTTAGAGAACCTAGTTAAGGAAATTAATGAATATTTCCAAACCATAACTTCTTCCTCCAAATATGTTCCCAAATTTTTTATGAGTGCATATATTTTTGATGCCATCTATTTTTCTACCAAATTTCTAGTTATGGGATTGAAATGGACCCCTGTAGACCCTACCCCGATATATTTGAGTCATAAAGAGATATGGGAACATAATTATGCACCACATTTTCATAGGCTGTGCTATCAAGTTTTATTACCATTACACCAATTTATTTATGATATAGTGAGCCCTAGGTTCACTAAGGAAGCCCTTGCAGACCTTCAAATGATAGTCAGATGTTTTGTTGAAGAGTAATTTTCATATATTAGAGTTTTTGGAGGCTCTTCTCCCCCGCATATTCTTTTGTTATATGTTTCAGATAAGTTGATGGCAAAAGAATTCTCTTACCAAATAGTTGGTAATGGACTCACTAAATCTTTGAAAGACAATAAAAAGTCTTTATGGCCAAGTTTTCTAATTTCATGTGGTTCATTTACACTAAGTAATTTTAATCATGCATTGAAATAATGTCAGAATATTGAGCTGTTGAAGCTCCCCATTTTACCCTCCAGGAAGTTTGACCCAGAAAAGGTTGCTAACAAATTCACTTTGTCAGTCAAACTCAAACCTATTATACACACCGATGACAGATTTGAAGATATTTTTCAATCTACCGGAACTTTTGAAGAAATCCTAAATTTTTTCAAATTGAACCTGAATCCAGAAGAAATATAGAAATTGAATGAATACAGAGAACAAAGTGAGTCGATTACTTATCAGACAATTTCCGATTTTCCTTGAAGTTGTGGAAAAGGAAAGTAAATTCGAGGTAACCACAAACCAACCTTCAGATACAGAATCTAGCCAATTTGTATCCATAGAGGGCTCTCTCTTTAAAATTTAGCTTTGTTCTTTGAAAATATTAGGCTAGTTATAAGTTCAAGAGTTTTGTTTGAATTTGAATGGTGGAATCCGCCAACTAAGGGTACGATTGAGTATTTCAGGCCATTGGGCTATGGAGTCGAAAGGATGGCTTTACTGGATTACTATTCTACACACAAGATGGCTTTGCAGGGCAAGATAGCCAAACAGAGAACAATTTTAGAAATTAAAGTGAATGGAATGGATTTTGAAGGGATGAAAGGCAATTAAGAATCTTTCAACATTTTCAAAGAAAGAAAGTGAATGATTACAAATAAAGAGCAGTTAAGAATTCTTTACTATAGTAATAGAAATGTTTAAACCAGCGAAACAAGAGCAATTAAGAATTTGTTGCTTATAACCAGTTTAGAAGAAAACATTTAGAATAATCACAATTGAAATCAGAGTACACTTAAGTAAGTTCTGATTTATTCTTTTATGTCAATTATTCAGAAATGGAACACAGTGATATTATAAACATATATAAAACTTAAAACATAGGATAGAAAAGACTTATTGAACTGTAGTCTGACACATGAATCCTGCAAAAAGTCTTGAGCTTCAAATCATCATCCAACAAGCCACAAAGAAGTTTCTCCAAAACACTTTTATTCCAAAAGATCAATGTTACAGCAAAGTAGTAGAATCCACCCAAAATACTTCCAAGAGTGAAGTATTTATACAAATTCTAAACTAAAATATCTTGAGAAAAATATCAAAATTGGTTCACAAATCTCTCCAACTATTTTACATAAATAGAACTTAAGTAAAGGAAACTCAAACTAATGCATCTATTTGGCACTATTTTGTATGGATAGGTGATGACAAAGAGGAGAATTCGAATTTGATTCAACTCTTAGTTGATGATAAGGCATCCAAGTCACTAACTGCTTCCTTTCTTTGTGCATTCTGCTCCAACAATTCTGCAAACTTGGGGTTCTATGATATCCTTGTATTTCTCAATCCGTAATAGATATGTAAAAAGTGAAAGAGGTTATTGTGGATTAATATGTTGGTGAGATAAACCTCTTTCACTTTCCTACAATTCCTCTCCATATGTGCACAATAGGCTCTGCAAAAATATGTGTAAAACAGAGTTTTACAGAGTTTGAAAAATAGCCTGTAAAGATGTGAATGTATCTCTCAATCTGAAATCACTGTGCAAAAACTGAGATAGGTTTTTGTATATGGGTCTCTTAGGAACAAAAACCTCCTTCCGTTTTGTAGTATGTATTTCTGATTGGCCAAAATATTCTCTACAAAATGATGACTTAACAGGAAGTTTCTGCAAAAAGTGCTTTCCAACATTGTTTAATATTTCCAAAACCATAATAGCTGTTAGAAAAGTGAGAGAGGTTTTTGTATATGGTCCTCTTAAGAACATAAAACTCCTTCATTTTTTCAAAATTAATCTTGGATTGATCACAATAGTGTCTGCAAAACAATGACTAAAACATGCAATTTCTGCAAAAATATTCCTTCTTGTTGTGTTTTTCATCTTTTCACTTTTTTGTTCTTTTGACTATTTTACTTTCACTTTAGACAAACTTCAATGTTGGTGAAAGTATTTTCATTTCCTATTTTTACCATTTTACTGTCTCTGTAATTACTTTTACTGTTTACCTTTGACTGCTCTGTAACTTCATTTTAACTTTCATTCTGACTTTTACCTGATACACTTTAACCACTGATACTCTTTAGCTGTTATGCTTTCTAACCTCTGTTTGAATAGATTTGATAACACTCTTGGAGTAAACAAGTCTTATGACTAGTATTAAGACTGTTTATCCAAGAATGTGGTCTTCTGATCACCTGTAAAACAAAACAAATTGTTAAGAAAGCATTGGTTTGCAGGGGAGGTCGAAAAGGTTTCATTTGATTTTGAGAGGTCTGTGGAGTGAATCTAGAATGATTTTTGGGAGGTAAACCATGCTCGAATTGATTAACAGATGTTTCAGGTGGCACAGCTGGGTTAAAAAGGGTTTTACTACACAATCAGGTAAAAATGAGCAACACTAGGGTGTTTGTTCTTAAACGGGTAAACGGTTGACAGAGTTTAACAATTGGAATTTGAATTTTCTGCGTGGAGGGTGTATTCTTTCACTGTGGACGAGATAATGAAAAAGACATGAATTTTTGTTTTATTGGAAAAGTCAAACGGGGTGGCGGGGTTTTTAATAAATGACGTCAGCATGTACTGGAGGTGAGTCACAGGGGGGAAGATGGTTTACGGTTTTTTCCACACTGCTTTTAGAGGAGGGTGGTTTTGGGCGGAATGGCAGCGAATCGATACAGCAAGTGACGCGTGGCCACGGCACTATTCAAAAACCACTTTTATTTCGCGCGTTAACTTTCAGATAAGGGATGGCCAGTGGAATCAACGACAGTCGTCGATATTGGAGCGGGAAATCGCACGGTGGACGGGACGGGGAGTTGATAGGGTTTTAGTGGCGTGTGCCCGACGTGATTTATTATGAATTAATCATTTCGGGAGGCGTTTGATTGGAGGGTTCGGTTATTAATTAATCATATGGATTAATCAATCCCTTTCGAATGGTTGGAAATGGAAAATGTGCGGGGATGGATTATTTCAAAGTTTGATTTTAATTAAACTTTGGGTTTACTTTTTGTTTTAAACATATATACATATGTTTAAACCTTTTCATATATTTTATTATATGATAATTAAACCAATGTGATTTTCTTACCATAGGAAGCGGGAATAGAATTAATGTTATATTTTAGCCAAAAGGGGGCATATTGTGGGTTTTTGATTTGAATAAGTGGGAATAAAATACTTTTGGCTAAAATAGTTATAATACATGGGTTTTGGGAATATTATATGAAAATGAGTTATATACATAGGAAAATGTGATTTTCATAGGGAGTTAATATATAAATTAGAGTTAATATGACCATGGGACAATGTAAACTCAAAATACATTAATATAACTAAGAAAGTGAAGATTTAGAAGCAAATTGCATGATAATCACTTCATCACTTAAACTTAGGATAAAATGTGATTTTGAGGGTTTATTATGAAATTCTATGAAGTAAATGAGTATGATGATGAATGATTTTAAGTACTTAGGCTTTTCCAATTATTGGGCCGAGGGTCCGGTCCCTCCAAAAGTCAAGGAAATGCCTTGAGCCCCTTTAATCTCCAAATACCTTAGTGCTTAGGGGAATTAGTAAAATGTTTAGGGAAAATGAGAGGGAAAGTTAATAATTTGACTTTGCTCTGCTGTGAACTTTTCCAATGTAGTGTCTGCCTTTGCATTTGTGATGAAAACATAAGATTTAACACATCTAGAGCCATCATCCATCACATGTAATTCTGCAACATCATCTACCTACCCTATCTACTTTACTCTACCATTTTTTCTCCTTTATTAGGGTGCACTTAGACTGGCAAACCCTTATCACACTTTTCTTTTTCTTTTACATGGCAAGCCTACCTAAGTCTACACTTATTACATCCAAGGGCTCAGATTAAACTGTTGAGCTCCTTTTATTCACTCTACCTATCTACTTATCTGCCAAGATTAAACTGTTTGGCCAGATATTTATTCTCTATTCTACAACATGAAATTGAAAAATGAATGAGTCAAGTTTAAACAGTTTGACTCTTCATAAATTGTGGCAAAATTTTAACAAGCTGCACACAATTGCTTATTACAGAAAATGAAATAGTAGTGGCATTTAGACTTGCACACTTTCCTGGTCTATTTTTGTTTGGGGTTCATTTCTTTCACTTTTTTGACCATTTTATTCTTTTCACCCTTTAATTTTTCTTTTAGGGTATACCCTTTTTACATTTTTTAAAATTTTTTGATTTTTTGATTTTTAAAGAATATGGAACACCTTTGCAACAAGAAAAAGGTTTGAACATATTGCATATTTCAACAAGTCAATCATGAAAAATGACACCTATTGGTATAGGAGTCTAACACTGGCTCCACTTGGGGATGACTTTTCCTGGTGAAAAGTCAAGAACAGCAGGTCAGTTGTCCTCATCCATTGACCTTGGTGAACCTGTAAATGTCTTCTGTCTTCTGCAAACTGAAATCTGATCTGAAACTAAAACAACACACAAAAGTTTTCAAACCAACTTAATGAAAAACTAGCTAAAAATTGAAAACTAAAAAAAAATGCTCAAAATTCTGAGCTTATTGGCACTCATCTACCTACTCAATCTACTAAAAATCTTATTGAATCAGGTAATACAAAAATGTCAATGAAGCCAATCAAGTAGCTGTAACAATAAATGGATAACTTGATTGCTTGTGATCAAAATTGGAAGTATATTATGATCATGTGCCTTTATAATAAATGATATGATGTGTAAAGGCCACTTTTTATGTATTTGATCCTTATAGAGAAAACATGTTTGCAAATTTGGGCTCAAAAGATTCTCCATATAATCTGATATAGGATCAATAAAAGCATGATGTATGTTATTTACTTCTAGGCCTTCAATGACTAATTGTTCAATTGAATTATGAATATTAGACCATAAACTTATTTCTTCAGTCTTGTGTTTGAAAGAATAATCATCTTCAATATGCAAGTCAAAAGATAGTACAATTTCCTCTTGCTTTGGAGAAGGAAGATTTTCAAAGAATTCTTTAGGATTTCGGAAATTGTATGACTGAATTTGAGAATGCAAAAGTTTAATTTCATTTTCATAATTTTCAGAAATTATTTCAAGAACACATATTTTCAGTTTAGGAGAATATTTTCTTGATTTCAAAAGAAGAAAGAAAGCTCTTAGAAAATCCTCATCAAGTTGAAGTTCTAATATCTCATCCCTCAAAATAGCTAGTGATTGTTCTGGGAAATTATCTTGAATTGGGAGAACATAATTATCATCATACTGATCATATTTAGGAAAATCTTCAGAAGAAGGAATGTCATCAATTATAAACAATGGATCAGTAGATTTCTCTTCCAACAATCCTAATATATCTTGATTAGATTGGTTGCATTCTGTTTGAAAATCATTGTTCTGTTCAATAGGTGTGATATCAAGCAATGGGCCTTTTTGGGAAGGTAGAATAACATGAGCATCAACTTGTTCTTCTATCCCTTCATGGATAAAAACTTTTGTACAGTCATCAACATTAGAAGAAGTAGAAACAATTTCTTCATTATGTAAATATTTTGAGGATGGTTGCATGTTTAGAAGCAAATTGATTTCTTCTTCGATGAGGGGGGGTGGGAATCTCTGAATTCTTAGATTGAAATGACAATTGTTTTTTCCCTTATCTAAAAGTTGATCATGAGGTTGATTATTTTCTTTAACTTCATTCAAAACATTAAATGAAACATCATTTGTTAATACAGAGGGGTTTTGTGGATCTTGATTTATCTCCTGACTTATTTCATCTTTGTTTAAATCCTCTTGATTATTATGATATTTAACTTGAGAATGAAAGTTTTGGACTTCTTCTAATAAATCTTCAGGAGACCAATTTGCAAAATCTTCATCAATATTTTTAAGGTAATGTATAAGATCTTCAGCTTGATCACAACAATTTTCAGCTAATGACAAAGATGGAAAATCTTCTTTGTAATGCTCATAAAATACCTTATGAAAATCTTTTAGAGAAAACAAACTTGCAGGTTTGAGAGCTTCGTACCATTCCCTTGCTTTTCCTTCTAAGGTTCCCATGAATATTTTCATGAGGCAATCCTCATGCCAATCACCCTTCAATCTTGATGAGTGTATATGAAATTTAATGAGATGTAGTAAAGGATCATCAATATTCTCATCTTGAAACATGGGTAGATTTTCACCCCAATTTACCTTCGGTAGTTTGTGTGGAAATCCAGGTATGTGATCTCTACTCCGTGGAGCATATCTTCGTTTTATTCTTGGATCATCTTGAAAATCAGCCATAATGAAAGGCCACGATATCTGTAAAACCAAGTTAGATCCTTATATAAAATACAATACATATTGAAAACCGTTCTTAACGTGAAAGAACATAATGTCTTGGATTAAGATCCAAGTTGAAAGCCTGATCTTTCCATATTGTTCTTCCAGGTTCATTCCTCCAGTGGAGTCTTAATTGTGAAATGGATTTGGAGTCGCCAGGTGGATGATTTTAACTTTTGTGTGTCTGATCCCTGTCCACCATCATAGATCAGATCTAAACCTGTAAAACAATTCTGAAGAAAAAGTTAGTTCTTCAGGAAACCAAATTTTTTGTGAATTTTCAAAACAACTTCTACAAACTCTTCAAGAAATTTAAGATTTTTAATTAAAATTTTCTTAAAGATTTATTAAACTAGAGAATCTGATTGAATGTTTGAAACTAAGGTTCATTTTATAAGCTAAACCAGAGATAGACTGAAGCAGCATTTATTTACTATGCAGTTGCAGAGCAAAAGCATTTCAAAGGCTACCTGGCTGATCTTCAGGCTCTGTCTATAGCTTATAAGCAAACAATAGTAACAATAAAAATGATTCAGATCCCCAGTGGAGTCGCCACTATGTTATCACTCAGATTTTCCTTGAAGTTGTGGAAAAGGAAAGTAAATCCGAGGTAACCACAAACCAACCTTCAGATACAAAATCTAGCCAATCTGTATCCAGAGAGGGCTCTCTCTTTAAAATTTAGCTTTTGTTCTTTGAAAATATTAGGCTAGTTATAAGTCCAAGAGTTTTGTTTGAATTTGAATGGTGGAATCCGCCAACTAAGGGTACGATTGAGTATTTCAGGCCATTTGGCTATGGAGTCGAAATGATGGTTTTACTGGATTACTATTCTACACACAAGATGGCTTTGCAGGGCAAGATAGCCAAACAGAGAACAATTTTTAGAAATTAAAGTGAATGGAATGGATTTTGAAGGGATGAAAGGAAATTAAGAATCTTTCAACATGTTCAAGGAAAGAAAGTGAATGATTACAAATAAAGAGCAGTTAAGAATTCTTTACTATAGTAATCAAAATTTTTAAACCAGCGAAACAAGAGCAATTAAGAATTCGTTGCTTATAACCAGTTTAGAAGAAAACATTTAGAATAATCACAATTGAAATCAGAGTACAATTAAGTAAGTTCTGATTTATTCTTTTATGTCAATTATTCAGAAATGGAACACAGTGATATTATAAACAGATATAAAACTTAAAACATAGGATAGAAAAGACTTATTGAACTGTAGTCTGACACATGAATCCTGCAAAAAGTCTTGAGCTTCAAATCATCATCCAGCAAGCCACAAAGAAGTTTCTCCAAAACACTTTTATTCCAAAAATTCAATGTTACAGCAAAGTAGAAGAATCCACCCAAAATACTTACAAGAGTGAAGTATTTATACAAATTCTAAACTAAAATATCTTGAAAAAATATCAAAATTGGTTCACAAATCTCTCCAACTATTTTACATAAATAGAACTTAAGTAAAGGACACTAAAACTAATGCATCTATTTGGCACTATTTTGTATGGATAGGTGATGAAAAAGAGGAGAATTCGAATTTGATCCAACTCTTAGTTGATGATGAGGCATCCAAGTCACTAACTGCTTCCTTTCTTTGTGCATTCTGCTCCAACAATTCTGCAAACTTGGAGTCCAATGATATCTTTGTATTTCTCAATCCGTAATATATATGTAAAAAGTGAAAGAGGTTATTGTGGATTAATATGTTGGTGAGATAAACCTATTTCCGTTTCCCAAAATTCCTCTCCAGATCTGCACAATAGGCTCTGTAAAAATATGTGTAAAACAAAGTTTTACAGAGTCTGAAAAATAGCCTGTAAAGATGTACATGTATCTCTCATTATGAAATCACTGTGAAAAGAGTGAGATAGGTTTTCGTATATGGGTCTCTTAGGAACCAAAACCTCCTTCAGTTTTGTAATATGTATTTCTTATTGGTCACAATCCTCTCTGCAAAATGATGACTTAACAGGAATTTTCTGCAAAAAGTGATTTCCAACATTGTTTAATATTTCCAAAACCATAATAGCTGTTAGAAAAGTGAGATAGGTTTTTGTAGATGGTCCTCTTAAGAACATAAAACTACTTCATTTTTTCAAAATTAATCTTGGATTGATCACAATATTTTCTTCAAAATAATGACTAAAACATGCAATTTCTGCAAAAATATTCCTTCTTGTTGTGTTTTTCATCTTTTCACTTTTTTGTTCTTTTGACTATTTTACTTTCACTTTAGACAAACTTCAATGTTGGTGAAAGTATTTTTGTTTCCTCTTTTTACCATTTTAATGCCTCTGTAATTACTTTTACTGTTTACCTTTGATTGCTCTGTAACTTCATTTTAACTTTCATTCTGACTTTTACCTGATACACTTTAACAACTAACACTCTTTAGCTGTTATGGTTTCTAACCTCTGTTTGAATAGATTTGATAACTCTCTTGGAGTAAACAAGTCTTATGACTAGTATTAAGACTATTTATCCAAGGATGTGGTCTTCTGATCACCTGTAAAACAAAAAAAATTGTTAAGAAAGCATTGGTTTGCAGGGGAGTTCGAAAAGGTTTCATTTGATTTTGAGATGTCTGTGGAGTGAATCTAGAATGATTTTTGGGAGGTAAAACATGCTCAAATTGGTTAACAGAGGTTTCAGGTGGCGCAGCTGGGTTACAAAGGGTTTTACTGCACAATCAAGTAAAAATGAGCAACACTAGGGTGTTTGTGTTTAAACGGGTAAACGGTTGACAGACTTCAACAATTGGAATTTGAATTTTTCTGCATGGGAGTGTAGTCGTTCACTGTGGACGAGATAATGAAAAAGACGCGAGTTGTTTCATTTTATTTTCAAATTCAAGGGGTGGCAGGCTTTTGATTGATGACGTCACCAGGTACGGAGTATGAGTCACAGGAGGCAAGTGGTAAAATGGTTTTCATCGCACTGCTTATGAGGGAAGGCGGTTTTGGGCGGAGAGGCAGCGATGCGATATAGCGATTGACACGTAGCCAAGCACTATTTGAAAACCACTTGGCCATCACGCGTTATCTTTTGTACGCAGATGGCTAGAGAAATAGATGAGGGCCGTAGATCTTTGATGGGTTGATCGGACGGTCGACGAGACAGGGAGATGGTGGAGTTTTAATGGCGTGGATCCGACGTAATTAACTATCAATTAAACTCATCAGGCGGAGTTTGATTGGAGGGTTGGATTATTAATTAATCGTGGGGATTAATTAATCTCTTTGTATGGTCGAAGATGAAAAATGCATGGGGATGGACTATTTTCAAAGTTTGGTTTTAATTAAACTTTGGACTTATTTTTTGTTTTAAACATATATACATATGTTTAAACATTTTTCATATATTTTTTTATTATACGATAATTGAATTAAATTAATCCAATTACCATAGGGGGCGGGAATAGAACTAAAGATATATTTTTTAGTCAAAAGGGGGTATATTGTGGGTTTTTTATTTGAATAAATAGGAATTAAATACTTTTGGCTAAAAAGTTACTAACCTACATGGGTTTGGGATTATTATATGAAAATAGGTTATATACATAGGAGAAAGGTGATTTTCATAGGAGTTAATATATAAATTAGAGTTAATATGACCATGGGACAATGTGAACTCAAAGTACATTAATATATATAACTAGAGAGTGTGAGGATTTAGAAGCAAATTGCATGATAATCACTTCCATCACTTAAACTTGGGATAAAAATGTGATTTTGAGGGTTTATTATGAAATTATATGAAGTAAATGAGTATGATGATGGATAATTTCAAGTACTTAGGTCTTTTTCAATTAGTGGGCCGAGGGTCCGGTCCCTCCAAAAGTCAAGGAAATGCCTTGAGCCCCTTTAATCTCCAAATACCTTAGTGCTTAGGGCAATTAGTAAAATGTTTAGGGAAAATGAGAGGGAAAGTTAATAATTTGACTTTGCTCTGCTATGAAATTTTCCAATGTAGTATCTGCCTTTGCATTTGTGATGAAAACAGAAGATTTAACACATCTAGAGCCATCATCCATCACATGTAATTCTGCAACATCATCTACCTACCCTATCTACTTTACTCTACCATTTTTTCTCCTTTATTAGGGTGCACTTAGACTGGCAAACCCTTATCACACTTTTCTTTTTCTTTTACATGGCAAGCCTACATAAGTCTATACTTATTACATCCAAGGGCTCAGATTAAACTGTTGAGCTCCTTTTATTAACTCTACCTACCTACTGCTCATAGATTAAACTATTTGTGATTTGTGGATATTTATTCTGTTCTACAGCAATCTGAAAATGAATGAGTCAAGTTTAAACTGTTTGACTCTTCATAAATTGTGGCAAAATTTTGACAAGCTGCACACAATTTTGTTTATTACATCAGAACAAAAAGTAGTGGCATTTATACTTGCACACTTTCCTTGGCCTTTCTTTTGATGGGGTTCATTTTCTTTCACTTTTTTGGCCAATTTTATTTTTTCACCCTTTGATTTTTCTTTTAGGGTATACCCTCTTTACATTTTTTAAATTTTTAAATTTTTCGATTTTTTGATTTTTTGAGAATATGGAACACCTTTGCACAAGAAAAAGGTTTGAACATATTGCATAGTTCAACAAGTCAATCATGAAAAATGATAACAACAGTATGAGTCTACTTGAGATTCCAGGATGTTTGTTACTGATTGTCGATTAGTAATTCAAGAGATTAGAGTAGAACAATAAAATTCACAAAATCAAAGTGAATTATATAAAATATGTACTTCGTTCAGCAATGTATTCAGAAATACTCCATAGGCATTACCATCAAGCAAGAATACAAAATTCCAGACTCCACAACAATAGATAGTTTCAGCAAAGGAAATCATTGAAACTCCTGAGATAATCTCAGAAGAAACAGCAATCATTCCTACAGATCTGACTGATGTGATTATCCTGAAGGTGTCTGATATTCCCCCACTAGATGTATTCTATATCCCTCTTCATAAGGCTGTAGTAAGAAAAAAGAGGAAAATAAGAAGGATTGAAACACCCCTAGGGAATGAAGTTATGGAAGTAGTATGGAAAGATACTCCATCAAATCCGATTGAAAATTCAACTCAGCTACCTCAATTCGCTAGTGCATACACCACTACGAAAATTGATAAGGAAACACAAGTATCTATTTTGATCCAAGAAAAGGAGGTCAAAATCATGGAACTACAACAACAGCTAGATGAAGAAAGAAAAATGTTAAATCAGAAAGTGGAACATCAACTTCTCAGAGTACATCAAGAAATGGAAATGCTTAAGATAAGTTATGGAAATGACTTATCTAGAAAAATTCACTGATTGAACAGTTGAGAGAAGATCTTACCAAATATGAAGGAATTCCTACTGCCGAGGAATTCATAAAAGAAGCATTAATATTAAGTGCCTTACTCTCAAAACAACAAAACCTATTTGTTGTACAAATGTCAAACATAATTCCACACCTATAAATCAATGAAAAATTAACAAACACAATCATTGATCAAAGGATTGAGTTCAATGAACTTAATATCAAAATATATAATTATATTTAATGGAAAGATACAGAATAAGGAAAAAAGTCAGATCTTCCAAAGATCAAGGAAACTTTCAAAGATATTATTTTTACATACTGGGATGCAAGAGTGAAACAAGCAGAATTAGCCATAGCTAGAGCAGTACGTATATCAATGGATATGGTTAAAATGATTAACCATATATTACATACTTCTGGGATAATCAAAGAAGGAAATTTCAAATCTTTTCTTGATATCAAATATTTAAAACAAACTTGGAAAAAAGTCGATCAACTCAGAGAAGAAGCAGTTTTACAGCTAAAGAAAATCGATTGGGAAGCATACTGTCAACTATTAGTCAAATCACACAGTCAGATCATGACACTGAACTATTTTATGAACTCCATACAAAGAATACATTCGCTTTTACTGGATGCTATATTTGTTGCAAAAATGAAGACAGAGTCCAGCAAACCTCCACAAGTTCAATCGATGTCCGACATTTGTGAGAAAAAAGCACAACTAGTAGTAACTTATCATCTGGCATGATTATTAGTTAGTTTTTTTTATATAAATTCAATATTTAGCAAATATATACTAAAGATGAGGAAGGTTGTTTGAAACCACCTCATAATATATTTTGTATAAAATTTTTGTAGGTTATTAGCATAGTATTTAAACCCTTCTCATGCATTTAGAGAAGGGCCCAGAATTTTATTGAGAACATTCGCAAAGAATGCTTAATTGTAAGTAAGTTTGTGGATGTCTTGATGAAATAATGGAACACGGCTATTTCAGTTACATATCATTTTGTTGATCACTGTTGATGCACTTCTGTATTCTTTGAAAGACCTATTGAATATGAGCTGAATGTGGCCTATTGTCATTGATCAAATGAACATGACAGTACACATCTGGTACTATTATCATGTTTGCTAGTTCTATTTTTGAATATTAGTGATGAATCCAGCTTTCATGAATGATTTATGAAATCAATTATTTTTTTCTGAAGTATCAGTTGCACTACTGTATGATATAAAGATAAGAATTGATTTTTTTTTGTATATGATCATAAAATATATGCGATATGTTTGTCATTTTCTTTTGATTAATTGTTTTTCAAGAGAATCATCTTACAAAGTAATAATTCTATTAAATCTGTGATTATCTTAATCATAACAGATTGAATAGATATCATTTTAGATCGCGTCGAATTAGTATTATCCCGGGTTAGATTAAATTAGTTTCAATTTCAAGTTTTGCATGCTAGAATAGATTTGTTTTAGTTTTTAGGAATTCTTCATGTAAATCCCTTGAGAGAAACCCAACAATCAAACAAAAACCAAACTCTAGGAAATTGGTCCCATTATATCCAGACGATGCCACTATCCCAAATGGAAAAGGAATTGTCTTAAGGGTACGACTGGGTGGTTATCCCCCTTGTTGTTGCCACATATTTATGAGGCCTCAAAATTTTTGGTGCTAGAAGGAGGGCTGACTATGAATTGAACATAAATCTAAACCTAAAAATAGAAGCCCTCATAATATTCGATCTCCCCAAAAGCATCCTACAACTTCCTGATCAAATTCTAAATCACCAACTCAGAAATTGGAAATTGTAGAAACCTCCCCCTCATCTCCTCAAATATTTCGTCAATAATCTGCTTCATAATTTACTCTTGAGTCTCTCGAATTTCAGTATTTAATTCAGAAATTAGAGGGAATATATATTTATGCTAAAAATCCTGTTAACCCAAAAACTTCTGAAGAAAGTGTTAGTTCTCTATTTAGTGAAACTGGTATATTAACTAGATCCAAAAGCGAGAAACTCAGAATTTCACCTTTCAAATTTCTAATCGAACTAGTTCGTAAAAAAATTTCAGTATCTAGATCTAAGTCCGATACAAGTGAAGTTACATCAAATCCCCCTTCAGCCACTTCTTCATATCCTCTTACCCACTCTACATCTTCTCAGTCTTCCATTTCCTCTACTCAAACAATTAGTGTTACTTCAAGTAGTACTATTCCAGTTATAAGTTCTTCATTCATTCCCTCTACTTTTGGATCTACTTCGATATCTTCACAAACTTATAATCCAATTATGGTCACTCAATCTTGGATGAATCCTGGTGTTGTATTGATAGAAAATCCAAATCCCCTTCCACATTATCCATAAAAATGGTTACCTAAATATAATCTTGATGATGGTCTTCCTGCTGAAGAACACATCAATAATTTTATGTTGGCCATCAATCTTAATGGAGTTTCTCATGAAGATATTGTATTTAGATTGTTTCCTTATACTTTACAAGGATCTGCAGGATCCTAGTATTTTCCACTTCTAACAAGATCTATTACTAATTGGGAAAATTTTGAGAAAGTTTTCCTTGCAAAATTTAGAGACGATAGAAATAGTGCATCCTTCATCAACGCTCTTTCCAATATTAAAAAAAATTCAAGGGAAAGGATCAAATATTTCAACTCCAGATTTAACAAGTTATTAAACAAAATTCCAAATACTTCTAGACCTATTGTTGATGTAAAAATAGAATGGTATATTTATTCTTTACCTTCTAATATAGCTATTTTTGTAGATAGGGCTGGTAAAGCTACCCTTTTAGATAACATGAAAGAAGCTCTCACTGTAGAGAAAATAATTTTAGCATTAGAAAAAAGTTCAGAGACAGAAGACAGGAAATCGAAGAAAGTGAGATTTAGTCAAGACTCTAAAAAGAAAGTCTCTAAAGATCCATTTGATCTTGAAGGTCTTCAAAAAGTATTAAAGATTATGTCAAATGATATGACTGAAATAAAGAAACAGGTTGTTGAAACTTCAGATCCTAAGAAATCATTTCGTCCATTTAAGAAAAATCCTTCTTCCACATCTCAGCCTCCAAATGTGATTTCAAATGTTGAATCCGATCAAGATACTGAAGATCCCTTTCCATCTGAACGAGAATCAGAGTCTGAGGAAGAATTTGAATTGAATGGGTTATGGGATTTCATTCTTCCTTCAGAAGAAGAAAGAGAAGCTATGCCTATATCTACAAGAAGTAAAACTTCTTCTAATTAAACTATATCAAATCAAAAAAAAACTCTCCCTACCAAGGAGAAAAAAACTGTAAAAAAAATAAAACTGTTCAAATAGATTTTATTCCACCAGATCCTAATACAAATTCTACAACTTTGATAGTTTCAGATGTAGTGGAATATAATATAGTCGAAGATATGAAAAATATCAAAGAAAATATTTCATTACACGAAATGACGAAACTCAAACAACAACAGAAAATTTTGATTAGAGAACTTAAGGCAATCGATGTAGATCCTATACAATCACCAATTATAGCACAAGCTTCAAAAGATATGGAAAAACCTCCATCATCTCCAAACAAAGTAAATTCCAATGATTTAATTTTGATTGGTGATAGATCTATTTCTCACACTCCTCCTTTAATTTTGACTTATGATATTTTTAACAAAAATGTTTGTAATTGTCTTATTGATTCAGGAGCTTCTTCAAACATTATGCCAAGAACAGTATGTACAAAGTTGAACATCACTCCTCAAAAATCTGCTGTACATATAGTTCAATTGGATAGAACAAAAGTACAAGTAATTGGAAAAATGCTATCAGTATCCATTAGATTATCATCTAATCCAAAGGTACTACAAGAAATTGATATTTTGGTTGCAGACATCCCTGAATTTTATGGTATTATTCTAAGAAGAGATTGGTCTGAAAAGTTACATGGATATTTTTCTATTGATTGGTCACACATGTGGTTACCATATAATGGTAAACCAAATCAAATCAGAATTGAACGTGAGAAAATTATGAAACATACAGTCACTGAAATAGAAGGAACAAACGAGCTTGTAGCCTTCACTAATAACATTATAGTAAATTATTCAGCTGAATCATTTCTTGGATCATTCAATGCTCAGGTTTCACCTTTTCCAATAAACACTGCAATTTCTCAAGTTGAAAATTTTTCTCAAACAAATGCTTCTAGATGTGTTAATCTCAACAATCATATTCAAAAACAGTCTTTATTTTAGGCTCTATACTTTGATGGTTCAAAATCGGAAGATAGTGCATGAGCAGGTTTGATTTTAATGAATCCACAAGGAGAGAAAACAATGCTAGCTTGTAGAGTTAAATTTCAATGCAGTAATAATACCACCGAATATGAAGCATTGATACAAAGCCTATATAGAGCTATTCGATTAAATGTTAAATATTTGCAAGTACATGGAGATTCTGAAATAATTGTTAGACAAGTAAGAAATACAATTCATTATATTTATGGACATTTAAAACATTATCAAACTTTAGCTCAAAATCTTACTTCACATTTTACTGCATTTAATATCTCCACAATTCCTACATTACAAAATGCAAGTGTTGATTTACTTGTTAATGTAGCATCTAGACTTATACCATCTGAAGAATTTAGCCCATACAAATTTTCAATTGAGTTAATTTTTAGGCCCTCCATTCCAGACAATATAACAAATTGGAGAGTATTTAACAATGATGCAGATATACTAGACTTTCTTACATCAAATAGAGCTTATGAAGGTCAAATTATAGATGAACATGAATAGGATTCACAGATTGAAGATAAACAAAATTCAAATCCAATTCCTAAATCTGTAGACAAAATGGAAGATCTCTATGATTTGAAATATAGGTTTAAGAAGACTACCAATTCAAAAACACACAGTTCTACTCTAAGATTTGAATTGATTAATCTTGGTACATTAGAAAAACTTCAGAATATCAACTTAGGTCTTGTATTAAAACCTGAAGAAAGGATGTCTTTCATTAATTTATTGAAAACGTATAAAGATATATTTGAATGGGATTATTCGGATCTTAAAACATATGATACTTCCATAATTCAACATTCCATACCTATGACCTTAGATGATAAGCCTGTGAAACAAAAACTTAGAAAAATCCACCCAAATTTAGAAAGTCAAATTAAATCTGAGTTAAATAAAATTCTCAAAGCCAAATTCATTTTTCTTTTTAGACATTTGAAATGGGTGTCAAACATGGTTCCAGTTAGAAAAAATAATGGAGACATTAGGATTTGCATAGACTTTAGAAATTTGAATAAAGCTTGCCAAAAAGATAACTTTCCCTTACCTACCATGGAATAGATATTGCAGTCAGTTGCAGGATCTGAATTGATGTCTTTCCTCGACGGATTTTTAGGATATAATCTGATTATGGTACATCTAGATGATAGGTTAAAGACAACATTCAGGACAAAGTGGGGACCATACACATACCAAAAAAGGCCCGTTGGGTTGATTAATGTTGGTGCTACATTTCAACGTGCTATGGATATAACTTTCAGAGGACTAATCAATAGCTCAGTTTTAATATAATTATATGACATTACTATTTATTCTAAGTATAGAAGCAATCATGTTAATCACCTAAAACAAATTTTTGAAAGATGTAGAAAATTTGGTATTTCCTTGAATCCAAAAAAATGTTATTTCGCCTTATCAGAAGGTAAATTATTAGGGTTCATTGTTTCCAAAAATGGAATACACATTGACCCTGATAGAATTCAGGAAATTGAAAAAATCCCTTTACCAAAATAAAAAAAAATGCAATCATTTTTAGGACAAATTAATCTTGTAAATTTTTTTTCTCCTGATTTTTTCCAAATCATTTTACCCCTGCAATCAATGATCAAGAATAATTCAATTTTTAAATGGGGAAAAGAAGAGTGAAATTATTTTGAGTTGATTAAGAAAGCCATCATAGAATCCCCCTCTATAACAAATCCTGATTTTATTAAATCATTTATATTATACACATTTTCTTCCAACACATCATATGCAACAGTTCTAACATAGTTAAATGATTAAAACATTGAAGCACCAATTACATTTTTTAGTTCTAACCTACAAGGTGCTGAGTTGAATTATTCAGCTGTGGAAAAACAAGTTTATGCTGTATTTAAATCTTTGAAACATTTTAGACCCTTTATCCTAAAGAAACATACTAAAATAATAGTACCTTACTCAACAGTAAGGCAACTATTAATCCAACGAGAAGTAGGAGAGAAGAGAGAAAATTGGGTTACCACACTTCAAGAATATGATGTAGAGATACACCCTACTAAAATTGTTAAAGGACAAGGTCTTTGCAGGATCTTAATTGGAGCTTCTCATGCATCAATAGAAGAAGATCAATCAAATGAAATGCAACTGTCCGAGGTAAGCCTAAGCGATTCTCAGTCAAAATATGTTGATCTAAATTTTTTCTTGAAAAATGGATATGCTCCATTATATCTCAATTACACAGCAAATAATTCTCTAAGACTTATAGAAAATCAATATCAACTCATAGATTATGTGTTATTTAGAAAGAATTATGATTATGTATTATTAAGGTGTTTAGAAAAAATTGAAGCTGAAAAAGTAATGCAGGAATTACATGATGGACCATCTGGAGGTCATTTCGGAGGAGATACCACAACTCATAAAATACTACATGCTGGCTACTATCGGCCAAATATATTTAAATATGCACATGAATATGTAAGAAAATGTAAAGTGTGTCAAAATGCAGCAGGAAGAGAAAGAAAAGTAGCATTTCCATTATAACCAGTAAATATCCAACAACCGTTTGAACAATGGGGGTTAGATATTATAGGTGAAATAAATCCAAACTCTTATAAACAACATAAGTATATTCTAACTGCAACATATTATTTCAAAAAATGGGTAGAAGCTATCCCATAAAGGTGGTTAATATGCAAAGTATTACAGATTTTATTGATCAGTTTATAATCACCAGGTTTGGTCTCCCATCAGCTTTGATATTTGATAATACATCTTACTTTTCTTGAAATGCCATGATAGAATTCGATTTGGAAAGAGGTTTTAATTTAAATACTCAACTAATCATCATCCACAAGGTAATGGATCAGTTGAATCTACAAATAAAAACCTCATCAGGATCATCCAACGAACTGTAGAACAAAATCATAAAAATTGGCACAAAGCACTATTATTTTCTCTTTGGGTAGATAGAATCACCCAAAAAGACTCAATAGGTACTTCTCAATTTATGTTAGTTTATGGGAAAGAATCAGTTCTACCCACAAACGTAACAATACCATCATTGACATTAGTGAAGTTTATTGATGAAAATCCTTCATCTTCCCTTGAACTTAGACAAGATCAAATTATTAAAATGGAAGAAAAAAGAGAAAAAGATAATGCTATAATTTCACATCATCAACAAATAGTGAAAACTTCATTTGACACATCATCCACTAGTTCATTTTTTTTTGAAATAGGAGATCTTGTTTTAAAATTGGATAAGGCACATAAGGAAAAATGTAAGCATACCGAATTCCAAAGATTATGGCTTGCTCCATTTCAAATCATCAAAAAAATAGGCTTATCCACCTTTTTGCTGGAAGATTTATTAGGTAGAACATATTCCTTGCTTGTAAATGGTCAAATTCTCAAAAAATATTTCTCTTATAAAATCAAGCTTTTAAATTTTATTTTTTCTTTAGGAAAATAAAAGTTGAAAATAACATCATCATTGGTTCATTCAATTTTTCAAAAGTTTCTGATAAATTATTTTGATCTTTCACTTCTATAAATAAGTAAAGAAAAAATATGATTATAATTATGAGAAATGAATAAACTTTATTTTTTTAAGATAAATTTAAATTTACTGAACGCATTTTCTTTCCGAAAAAGACTATAGATATCATAAAATATAGTTATTATGTATCAGTCAGAATATTTTTTTTTTAACTTAGCAAGGCTTCTCTACAAAAAGGTATCTACCAACTCTACAACTATCATCCATAACTCTTAAAGGAGCTAATGTTTCATCCCATTCGATAAAATTTCTTCTTTAAAAATACAAAAAGTAAAAAAGAAATATATACAATGAAAAAATTCAAAAGAAAATAAGTCTCATCACAAGCTTGTTTATCGTGATCATAGAGAAATAATGTAGACTGATATTACCGAGACTGCATACTATAACAGGGTAATAGATATATGATTATAAAAATTCAATAGACAAGGGGTCTCATCATGAGCCAACTTGTTCAGTCTAAATTACTATCAGTGAATGACATTGCCATTATTAGGCTAGCAAACCTGGACAATGATTTTGGAAATGTATCAAGAAAAAGAAAATGATATGTCATAATTATATTTTAAAATAAGAAATCAAATTTGGATGGGACCGTGAATCATTATTGGTTAAAAGGTAACCCTGTCGAGGCTATAAACACCTACTGGAAACAATGGCTCTATCTGTGATAAATGAGTAAAAATCTATGAAACCAATTTTAGAGAAAACCTACTTTATCTTTTTAAATATAAGTACTAACTGTTATAGATACCTATATATTATCACTGAAGGAGTTGATTTACAAGAAATGAGATAGGTAAAAAGGTTATATTCTGAAAAAATATTGTTTAATTCATGAATCATATTATTTTTATTCTTATATATTTTCTTTGTTTTGAAAGTTTATAAATGTCAAAATAAACCAATAAGAGATATCTGGTTCTCCCAAGTGAGTCACCAATTTTTTTTCTATGCAACAACTCCCCCCATTTTTATTTTTAAAATAAATTATAACTTTGATAAATAGAAATAGGGACCCTTTTTATAAAAGTATTTTTGTCTTTTGATAAAAATCAAACTCCAAAAGACATCAACATTTTTTAAATAAAAACATCTTTATCGCAAATCGCAATTTCGCACAAATTGTTTCTTAGTTAAAACAATAAATTAGTGAAATCCCAATTTTGCGATCACCGATTTGAAATTTCACAAGCGACATAATAAATCGCATATCACAGATTTACACTGCCAAACTTTAAGCAAATTTTAACAAAACTCTGATACTGCGATATTGCGATATTGTGATTTTGCGATTTTGCGAAATTGCATATCGCATAGACAAAAGGCAATATGCATCACTAAGACAGGTTCAAAGGGCGCGATGTGATTGATCTGACAGGTTTGAATAAAGGTTTTTACGCAAAATAAATCATGTCAGAAAGTATTAATTATGTTTTATCATCCCAATGTAAATAGTTATGGATGCGTCATGATTAATTAATGATATAGTTATTTTTACGATTTTTTCTTTCAAAATATATCATTTCAATAGATTTTCCATCATTTGATAATTTACTCTGTCTTTAATAGGGAATTCCTTTCAAAATATCTCCATCCGCAAATTTATTCAAAAACATGACAAACAATTTTTTGCAGAATTTGAACAAACAGGAATGGCACCTATAGTCTCTGATACTTTCTGCACTGCTGATGTGTGAGCTACTAAATGGCAAGTTATTTACACCATACTTGAAGATGAAGAGCTAGAAGTAGTGGAAGTCACGACGACTGCCGATGATGCAACACTTTCAGATTTACAATTCAAAGATATTGCATGTTATTTCCTCCATAGAATAGCAGCGAGAGCTACTCTTCTTCCATATACTGACATAATTAGATGGGTTCTTGATAAAATGATGATCAAAGATAGATAGTTAAGAACCTACAAGTATGAGACAGACCTGAAGATCTGAAGATCATGTATAAGTTGCCCGACCTACAAGATACTTATAACAGTCAATTTTTTGCAAAGTTTGCTAAGAAGAACCAGTACTCGTTCAAGGAAATTCAAGGTTGGAGGAAATTAGACAACAATTTCAAATATGAGAAAACTGGTATGTATCCTATTGCGTCATTAGAAAACCCTTATAAATTTGCAGTAGCATTGTTATGCAGATTATATGGTTTACCTGATAATACCAAGTTCTCCATAAATTGGTTTCCCCTAATTGAGTCCTCTATTAATTCCCTCATAATGAATAGGGAAACTATCTTTTCAGAGAACCTAGTTAAGGCAATTAATAAATATCACCAAACCAGAACTTCTTCCTCCAAATTTGTTCTTGAATTTTTTATGAGTGCATATATTTTTGATGCCATCTGTTTTTCTACCAAATTTCTAGTTATGGGATGGAAATGGACCCCTGTAGACCATACCCCGATACATTTGAGTCATAGAGAGATATGGGAACATAATTATGCACCACATTTTCATAGGCTATGCTATGGAGTTGTATTACCGTTACACCAATTTATGTATGACAGATTGAGCCCTAGGTTCACTAAGGAAGCCCTTTCAGACCTTCAAATGATAGGAAGAAGTTTTTTTGAAGAATAATTTTCATAAATTACATTTTTTGGAAGCTCCCCTCCCTCACATTTTCTTCCATTATATGTTTCAGATAAGTTGATGGCATGAGAAGTCGCTTACCAAACAGTTGGCAGTGAACTCACTAAATATTTGAAAGATAGTAAAAATTATTTATGGCCAAGTTTTCCAATTTCATGTGGTTCATTTACACTCAACAATTTTAATCACGCATTGAAATAATGTCAGAATATTGAGCTGTTGAAGCTCCCCGTTTTACCCTCTAGGAAGTTCAAGCCAGAAAAGGTTGCTGACAAATTCACTTTGTCAGTCAAACTCAAACCTATTATACACACTGATGACAGATTTGAAGATATTTTGCAATCTACCAGGACTTGAAGAAATCCTAATTTTTTTCAAATTGAACCTGAATCCAGAAGAAATACAAAAATTCAATGAATTCAGAGAACAAAGACTTAGATGGATTCCACAGGATGTTTTAAGTACCAATTATACAATTAAAGAAATTCAAGAGATCAGAGTAGAACAATCAAATTCACAAAATCATAGTGAATTAGATTAAATATGTACTTCATTGAACAATGCATTCAAAAATACTCCAAAGGCATCATCATCATAGAAGAATATAAAATTCTAGACGCCTCAGCAACAAATAGTTTCAACAAAGGAAATAATTAAAACTCTTGAGATAATCTCCCAAGACACATAAATCATTCCTACATATCCAACTGATGAGATTATCCTCAAGGTGATTGATATTCCCCCACTAGATGTATTCTATAGCCCTCTTCATAAGGCTGTAGTAAGAAAATAGAGGAAAAGAAGCATGATTGAAACACCCCCGAGGACTGAAGTTATGGAATTAATATGGAAATATACTCCATCAAATCCGATTGAAAATTTAACTCAGCTATCTCAATTTTTTGGTGCATACACCACCGTGACAATTGGTAAGGCAACAAAAGTATCTATTTTGATCCAAGAAAAGGATTTCAAAATCATGGAACTACAACAACAGCTAGATGAAGAAAGAAAAAGTTTAAATCAGAAAGTGGAAGAACAACTTCTCAGATTATAGCAAGAAATGGAAATGCTTAAGATAAGTCATGAAAATGACTTATCTAGCAAAAATTCACTGATTGAACAGTTGAGAGAAGATCTTACCAAATTTGAAGGAATTCCTAATGCAAAGGAATTCATAAAAGAAGCATCATCATTAAGTGCCTTACTCTCAAAACAACAAAACCTGTTTGTTGTACAAATGTCAAACATAATTCCATACCTAGAAATCAGTGAAAAATTAACAAACATAGTCATTGATCAAAGGATTGAGTTCAATGAACTTAATATCAAAATCTCTAATTATCTTTAATGGCAAGATACAGAAGAAGGGAAAAAGTCACATCTCCCAAAGGTCAAGGAAACTTTCAAAGGTATTCTTTTTACACATTGGGATGCAAGAGTGAAACAAGCAGAATTAGCCATAGCTAGAGTAGTAGGTATATCAAAGAATATGGTTAAAATTGTTAACCATATATTACATACTTCCGGGCTCATCAAAGAAGGAAATTTCAAATCTCTTCCTGATATCAAAGATTTTGAACAAAGTTGGAAAGAAGCCGGTCAACTCAAAGAAGAAGAACTTTTACAGCTAAAGAAAACTGATTGGGAAGAATACTGGCATCTATTAGTCAAACCACATAGTCAGATCATAACACTGAACTTTTTTCTGAATTCCATACAGAGAATACAACCGCTTTTACCGGACACTATATTTTCTGCACAAATGAAGATAGATTCCGACAAACCTCCACAAGTTCAACCGATGTCCAACATTTGTGAGAAAAAAACACAACTGGAAGTAAATTATGATCTAACATGATTATTAGTTGGTTTGTTTTATATAAATTCAATTTTTAGCAAGTAGATACTAAAGATGATAAAGGTTGTTTGAAACCACTTGATAAGATATTTTGTATAAAATTTTTGTAGGTAATTAGCATAGTATTTAAACCCTTCTCATGCATTTAGAGAAGGGTCCAAAATTTTATTGAGAACATTCACAAAGAATGCTTAATTGTAAGTAAGTTTGTGGATGTCTTGATGAAATAATGGAACACATCCATTTCAGTTACATATCATTTTATTGATCACTTTTGATGCACTTCTTTATTCTTTGAAAGACTTATTGAATATGAGTTGAATGTGGCCTATTATCATTGATCAAATGAACATGAAAATACACATATAGTACTATTATCATGTATGCTAGTTATGTTTTTGAATATTAGTGATGAATCCTGCCTTCATGAATGATATATGAAATCAATTGTTTTTTTCTGAAGTATCAGTTGCACTACTGTATGATATAAAGATAAGAATTGATTTGTTTTTGTATATGATCATCAAATATATGCAATATGTTTCTCATTTTGTTTTTATTAGTTTTTTTTCAAGAGAATCATCTTACAAAGTAATAATTCTATTAAATCTGTGATGATCTTAATCATCACAGATTGAATAGATATCATTTTACATCACATCGAATTAGTATTATCCTGGGTTATATCAAATTAGTTTCAATTTCAAGTTTTTCATGTTAGAATAATTTTTTTCTCTTTTTTAGGAATTCTTCATGTAAATCCCTTGAGAGAAACCCAACAATCAAACAAAAACCAAACTCTAGGAAACTGGTCCCATTATATCCAGTCGAAGACACTAACCCAAACAGAAACGGAACTATCTTAAGGGCTGCATCGGGTGGTTATCCCCCTTGTTGTTGCCACAGATTTCTGAGGCCTTAACAGGTTATTACCCTCTCTTTGCATAAGAATATGGATTGTATCTCGAAGGAAAATACCACATTAACTAGTATTCCCCTCGCACAAGCACACATTCCTTTCCAAAAGGAAAAACCCTACAACTATCCATGATATTTGCACATGTGATTGAATAAACCATATTCAAAACAAGCTATCCCTTAACTATTTTATCTATGTATGCAGTTATGTATTCTTTTGAAAAATAACTAACACAATATATGTTGTTCTTTATGCATGAAAATGTATGTTCTTTTCCAGAAACATGTTTTTAAAAATGGCTTTATTCATAATAGCTATTGTATATGAAAATACATGCTCCATTTAGAAGAAATAAGACATAATATTTATTATTTCTTGCATGCAACTACATTTTATTTCCAAAATTAATTAACATGATAGCTATTCTTCTTGCATGCAAACCAATTTTTTTATTATTTCAAACATGTTTTTTTCTTTTCAAAATGGCAACAAAATAAACATGTATTCTTTCTAGCATAAGTTAATACAATGGATATTTATCTGTGTATCTCACACATATTCATGTCCAAGAAACTAGCAATATAATTTTTATTTATGCTCAAGAAAATAATCATACGTTCATCTAAATAAATCTAACTCATTATCTATTCTATCAATGTATGAAAAGATATATCTCTTTTCCATGAATTCAAATGCATAATATCTATTATTTTTGTGTATACAGATACATACTTCTTTTACCCATATTATATTAAGATATAGCTATTGTTCATATGCATAAACATACTCATTCATTTTCACAACAACTTTTGTTTATTTTGTGCATAAATACACTATTTATTTTCATCCACAGTACTCATTCTTTCATGCACATATTTCTTCTCCAATTAAAGTAGTATACATTTTTACACATTAATTCTATTCAATAGTTTAAAATAACACAATTCTCTTTATTCTTTTATGGAGGGTTCACATGCATTCGACTTCAGCAGAATATTTCCTGGATTCTTTATCCTTTATATGCAATGTTCACATGTATTCTTTCTTTCCATGAAAACAACAAGCTAGCTTATCTTTTATGCATAAATTTGTGTACAATCCTTATCCAAATAAAAAGGTAACTCAACTTGCACAAAATTCATATTCTTATTCAGTAAAATTAAAAAAGAATACTTATCTTCACATGATATAGTACACACCAAAATGATCATGATATATGATCTCTTCTCTAATTGAATTTCCACTGTCGAATTCCAGTTATTCCAACTATGCTTCTAATTTTGGATATTCAAACCCGATAGTGCAATTTTATATGGTTCTGGACGTATCTTACTCCACTGGAGTAGGGTACCCTGAGGCATAAGTTTCAAAGCTTCATTTTGGGAAATATTGTATGTGCGTGTTGCACAAAGGGACTGAAATAGCTTTTGGATTGTCATAATCCCCCATTTTAGTGTATATTAACTTAAATGTAAACTATGGGTTTGTTTAGGCCTCAAAATTAGCTGCAAAAACATGGGGGATGACCACCCAGTCTCGACCTTAAAGTAGTTTGTTTTCTGTTTGGAATGGTGGCTCTGACTAGTTTAAATAGGTCCACTTACCTTCTCTCAATCTCTATTGGCTTAAAATATAACTTTTGTCTACCAATGGGAAAGAGACATCAGATCATTTCTCTTTCTAATCTGGTAAGAAAGTGATATTTAAGATAATTTGGGCTTAGCCAAGACACAATTAAAGTTTTGCGTCTTTAGGAAGATGATTCTTTAGGGATGTATAATTTAATATATATGCAAAGTTATTTTGGATGAAAGAAAAAGGAACTATCATAATCCTATCTCAATTAGGAAGATGTAGATCTATCCCAATCGAGAGAAAGATATTTTAAATAATTTAGATTTAAATATGTCTGGCTTATAATGAATATCAAGTTAACGAAGTAGTACAATTAACTGACACTATGAATACCAAACACATCCTATCTAGAGACCTCTTAACTGAAAAAATCAATCAACAACACTCAGGAAGAAGTTCTCAAAATGATATTCATCATTTAATCAGTAATTTGAATAATTAAACAATAATATGGGGAAAAAGTTCACAACATATCACTATTCAAAAACCATTTTTATAACACAAACTTCTTAGTAAATAGTTACTCAGAAATCAGAATTAAATCCATAAGAGTAAAGATAAATAATAACATAAATTTGAGGCAAATTGCTCATACCAACAAAAGTGCACAAATATGGAAGTAAATTGACACATTCATGGTATCATAAAAGAAAACTAGCATTTAAAATAATAGTATTATAAATACCAATTTATTAATTCCATTTCTCCAGCTCCAGTCTCTAACAGTCTTTTACAATGCCTGAACTTCTACTTTCAAAACCAGAGCTACAATAGTGCAAACCCTGTTCATTATACATAACTTAGAATGTAAAAGAAAAACCTCAATAATCCCCAGATCTGAGATTCCTCTCCTCCCGCCTACAACTCTAAATTTCTATTACAGAAGTGCTTTTAGAATTCCAGAATTGCAGAGGAGAGAAGCCCCTATTACATTCTACAATCTATTATTTACAATATTTACAAAGGAATTCTTCATATAAAATTTTGTCAAAGAGTGGTTATGCTCAATCAATTTTCATTGGTTCAAATCATATTATTCAATTGCTGGAGTATTTTCATTGATTGATATCTTCTTTTCCTTATATCTTCAACTGATTTCCTGCATAAACAAATCAAAACAAAATTAAAATTAAAAAATAAAATCAAAATGTCAAATATAGAATTAAAATAAATCCAATCAAAGCTTAATTAAATAAATAAATTAAAAATTAATTTAAGCTCTATATTGATCCATGTGATGATCTAATTGGTCAAGAATATAACTGATGAATGCATATGCACTCAAAAGAATTTGGGTCAAATTAAAATGAAAATAATAAAACTCAGAAAATTAGTTTTGTTTAAAAATTTGGCGCTTGATTGTTTGCTAAGTTTTAGACCCAATAAATGATCAAATCTTGGAATGAAACCACTTCAGGAATAATTCGAATTATTTTATCTTTCTAATGAGCTATCGTGGGCCTCATTTTTCCAAGTAAAACTCCATTTATGAGCCTCTAAAGTTGACCTATTAAAATTTTCAGAAATTTTGAATTTTTGTTGCTTGGGCTAAAAATCAGAATTTTTAAATTAAATTCTAAACCTAAATTAGATTATAATATTTAATTAATTAATAATAATTAATTGCAATTATATTATTTATCTAATTTAATTATAAGATAATTCTAAATTAAGTTATAATTATAAAGTAATTAATTATAATTACATTATTAACTTTGAATAAAAACTAATTGAAAATAAAATTAAACTAATTAAAAACATGATTTATTGATTAATTAAGATATTAAAATATTATATTGATATTATAATTTAAATTATATTAAAATTATAATTAAAATATTGTAATTAAAATTTAATATTAATTATAATATTAGATAATATAATTTATTTTAATTAATAATTCACAAAACAATATAAAATGCACACCACGTGAGAGAGAGAGGATGAGTGGGGTGGAGAGTATAAGTGATAAGGGAAGGCTGAGGTGATTATGACATCAGGGAGAGTAAGGTGGAGGTATGAGAGTCATAAGGAGACCTTATATTAAAAACTTAACTCGTTGCACGAAAACCAAAACAACAAATCACATATCACAAAATCAGAGTTTAAGACTTGTTGCAGCTTGGAATATGTACTGATTATTATTTGTTCCATATCCCGATGAGGAGAAGAGTGAATCAGGAGGTATAAGGAGTTTCAAAAACTTTATATTAAAAATTGTAAACCCCTAACATGAAATCTCACATTGCAAATATTAAGAGACATGTCTTGATGTTTTAAATATATATGTGATCCGCAATATGCGATATCATAATATTGCAATCGTAAGAAATTAATGATTGCAGATTTTTAAGAAAGCCCGCTTATAAAGAATGTGATGCGGGAATGTGAACTTGTGGAGTGATAAGATAGGAGGATTTTAAAAACTTATAATAAAAACTTTTAATCCCTTGGATAAATTCACAATCAGAGTTCAAAATTTTTAATACAAGCAAATAAAACAAATATAAAATGTTTTCGATATGCAATTTGCGATGTATTGCAATCGCAATATCGCATCGCAACATTGTTTCTAATCACATATTTGAAATCACAATTTTTAGATTGGTATTTTGGAAGGAATGATGTGTTGGGAAGTGGTGCCCATGTGGATTAGCCATCCTACAATTTAGACCACAATCACTTTACAATTTTGGAGTTTCGGGTTTGGCAATTTTCTTTAAAATAAGAAGTTGGAGTATATTACCAATATCCCAAAACATATCTTCGTCTATTTGTACAATTTAGTTGAGTCATTTTGTAGGACCGTTAGTGAAAAATGAAAAATAAGTAAAAATGAACTAGAAGTTGATATTTACAACGAATAACCATTTTAACTACAAAAATTGAAATATTTGTACATTTTATACATTTTTTTAACCCAGGCAAGAAAATGATCAAGCTTCAAAGGAGTGCCATTTACAAACCAGTTGACCAAATGAAGTGAAACAAGTTTCGTTGGAAAACTTGTGAAAAATCAGATTCAATGAAACACTCAAAAAAAGAATATGAGGGAGATGAAAAAATGACAAAAACGTAGGATAGTTAACTTAATGAAAATCCTAAAAGGTGTTTTGTAAAAAAATTTGTACAAAGCGTCCCCATTATTTGAAGTAAATAAGTCAAAAATGAGGGGGATGGTTGGGGGTTTTGTTTTACCACAACAATGGCAACATGCGGGAGAAGAACCAATTATCTCTATTAAAGATAGTGAACTTAAATTTTCCCAAAAGATAAAAATAATGACAATCACAAAATCGTCTAACATTAAAATATTTCCATAGGCCCCACATAAAAAGATTAAGAAATATGTGTTTGTAAATATAAGTACTTAAAACAGACTCGAGTAAAAGTGATGAATCAAAATTTGGGGAAATTTATTTTTAAAACTTCCTCATATGAAAAATAGAAGAAAGTAAAGACAGGAGTTTTTGATAAAGCATATATAAATTTTGTGATTTTCTCTGAAATCGATTCGCTGCCAGCGAGCCTGAACAATACCCCAGCGTTGTTGTCTTTTATGCCATACAAGGCTAGTCTCGTTGCCAGCGAGTGTCCATTTCCCCGACATGTTTAGTATCGATTGTCCTCTTTTAATCACCATTTTCATAAGTGTATTTGAAATATTTTTATTTGATATGTATTTGAGTGAAACATGTGAGATGGAAAATAGATATTTATGTTTATTGGAAATAATAATTTCATAATGTTTACTCCAAATTATTTCCCTAGAACTATTAACTAGAGGCTTTTATGTGGAGGGGTGGGAGGGATTCATTTTGTTAAACTCAAATCAGTTCTTTCCTTTAAAAACTAAACTCAATCACTTAGAAAGGATGTGTGTTCCTCTATGAAAAATATTTAAAGAAAGATGGATTTATAGTTCCATAAAGGTATGCTTTTAATGATAAATGAAATTCACTTAAATGGATAGAGTAAAATATTTCCCATGTATGCCAATCACTATTAGGTAAGAAGAATTCCTTTCACATAAATCATGACAAAGTCACCAAAATCAAATCAAAACTGAAAGTAAAAAAAGAAAAAAATTTCCTAAACTAAAGTAAGAAAAGAAATCAACGAATAAAAATTAAAAATGAAGAAATAAAAAACTAAAAGAAAAAAAAATTAAAAGATAAACTCCTACAAGATTGTTTATATAAATTTCTTCAAGAAAGTATTATAAAATAAAATAAGCATTTCTATGTTCATTCCTATGTTGATATTAAAAATTTTCTCGTGCAAAGTAATAAGAAATGAGGCTCTCAAAATGTAGAGGGTGAATAGAAGTTATGATAGATGATACACTGAATGAGAAGTCTCCATCTATTGAAAATTTTATTCTTCAATACAAAACCTGCATAAAAACATCTTAACTATTTTCTAATAAAAGTAATGCTTTAAAGAAACATACTATAGGTTCAAAAACTCGTCAGTCTAGCTGATTTGATGAGGATCATTACTGCTTCACTCAATAATTTAAAAGATTAAAAGAAAATTAGCTCCGAAAATTGATCTGGTAGAGGTGTAAAATGTTCATGAAGACTTGAAAAAAAGGGCTCGAGATCAGCAAAAACAAAAACAACAATGAAAAAATAGAAATAAATGAAAGTGGGCACATGAAATTTACCATTGTAGAACTGCATTTATTCCTACCTGAGAAAGATTATTTTCTCCAATGAAAGTTAATTTATTTATTTTATTAGAGTTAAAACATGAAGAAGTTTTAGTGAACCAAAATCATTATTTATTAAATATGAAGTAAAAAAACAAGATAAATAAAAGAAAGCATTCTTTCATGTTCAAGGAATCGGGAATAAATCGAATCCATCAAAAGCGAGGATGATGATGTGACTCTTTATGAATTGCAACGATGAATGTTCTTTTTCTTCCTCCATTCTAAACCCATATCAGCCCCAAAATATTAAATTTGATTCAAAATCCTGAATAATGTAACAATATATAAAGAGGAATTGAATATTTATATCATAAGTATGGAGCGAAATTAAAAATAGAAGAAAAAAATATGAATTAATCATCATATAGATTGATGCCTTGCCAAATGTTTTGCATTGTGAGATTATTTTTCATGCATAACTTAAAAGCCACGAGTTCCACCTTTGCCGATATGTGATTGAGCGCTTTCAATAACAATTAAAAGACAATGGTGAAGAGACATATATCTGTGTTTTATCGCATTGTATGATCTTAGGAAAAACCTTTATTTGAGTTTTTTTGATGCGATATAATAGTTGCGATGGAAAAATTGTGACATGATCATATGTGATGGATAACTACTATGGACTGGATGTGATATCAGATAATATTCCTATCAGAAGATTAAAGCTATTCAATAAAAATGAAACATCAATATTATTCTTGCGATAATGAAAATGTTATAAGTCACTAATGCAAAGTGACTGCAAATATCAGAATATACACATGGAAATTTGGTTTTACGACCCAAAAAAATGGTGACCAATCATGCACGGTTGCACTTCACACCTTTTATAACTTACCATCCCGCAAATCCAACAACTTAACACTTTTGAAATATTTCGATTTTTCGATTTCGTGATTCGCAACGAACACCACACCACTAGTTCAAAATTTTCGTAGCATTGTATCACAATCTCTTTACCTTTTCTTTTATCGCATCGCAACTAATATAACCTACCGGGTGAGGTCTTAACAATAACCATTGAAATTTTTAATATGTGAAACCTTGCTGGGTGTGATATAAACTCCACTGTTGATCTCACTCAGATCTAAAAGTAGTCATTTCTCCCTTACTATTTTTCTTCCCATCGCAATTCGAAAACATATTGTGTAAAGCCTTAATGCGTAACTCTAAAATCTGCAATGTGCGATGGCCGATTTTTATAAGAGATTGGTGATTGACATATTTGGCATGAGATGTAACATTGTTGATATGTTGATTAAGATTGGAACTAATATTTTTATTATATGGACTTAATCTCATATTGGATTCGGGACATCAAAACCTTTAAATATATTCCGCTACCAAACTTGCAATTTATGAACAAATGCGATATCTTACATAGATGAATTTAAATCTTGTATCGGGTCCGGGCTTATATAAAAACTGCAATTTCGATGAAGTAATTTTATTGGAAAATGAGCAAGAATGAATATCAGAAGACATGCATCAGAGGTTTCCTATCAAGAATTGTTAAGAGTTGCCTCTGATCAAATTTTTTGATACAGATAATGTGATATTAGACAGAAAGGTTCATTGGAGATAAAAATGAATGGGCATATTGGGAAATTGGATATATTTGGAGTATTCTCATTTCCAAACCTCTGATTTGAGATTTGTGATATATATGTGAGGCCGATGATTTCTTTAAAGTATTAAATTCGAAAAGAAAGTGAGTGATTTATCCTTGATTTAAAATAAATAATCCTTTAATATTTTAACTAAATGTGAGAATATCTGATTGGAAAATAATTTTACCATATATTACTTATGAAGAGAGTTGTGAAATATAATGATCTGATATGACTCTTCCAAGAATTTATTAAAAATTTACTAGGACTTTAATGAATAGAAGAAAAATTTAGATATCCTTCAAATTCCAGATGAAATAATAAATACTTCCCTGAAGAGGTTGTGGATTTGAAAAGATATGGCTACTTGCTTATCTTGAGTCTTCATAATTGAGTCAATAAAGACCTACAAAAAAAAACAAAATGGAAATAAGAAATAACCTTTGAAAAAATAAAACAAACAATAGATGATCATGAACATGTAAACACATACCTGTAAGAATTTTGATTGTAATTTTACCTCACGAATCTTGAAGTTTTCTCAAATTTTCTCAAAATTTTCATAAGTTCAACATCATCATCTTATTTTAATCTACAATGTTAAGTAATGAATTTTTTGAAATTGCATCCTTTCCAAAATTACATCAGAAGAAAAGAGTGGTAAAAATGAGTTCTTAGAATTATTTGTGAATAAAAAATTGTCAAGTGGTAGAAACTTCTTGGAATTTCTTCATGTGTGATCAATGTTACGAATTTTGAAAAAAAAAGAAAATTGAAGGCTTGAAAAATAGGTATGATCTGATAATTCAAGAGCTTCTAAAATACTCTAGGCTACCTTTCTACAATTGAAATGTGATACCCAAAAGAAATTGGACTCATTAATTGTTTTATTGAAAATCTAAAATAATGAAATAAATGAAAACAGAAAAGAAAATTAATCCATTCCTATTTCTAGCTCAATGAAGGAAACATGACTAGGTATATCCATATTTCCAATGAAACCATGTAAGCATTTTAATTCCCACATGTATGTACATGTCAAACATTTGTAAAAATGCAAATATAATTAAACTGAGAAAACTAAATCTGAAAGAAGAATGTATCTTTATTGTTAGTAGCTTATTCACCATTACCTTCTCTTGAAATTCCCTTTCCAACTGAATTTCAATTGGATCAAAGAAATATATATGGATTTCAATTATTGAGTGGGAGGGATTCGAAAGTGAAAATGATAGGCCAGGTTGTAGAAATAATCTTTCAGAAAAAATGGCCTGTGTGATTTTTTTACTGTTATGTTCGAGCGTTAAATTATTAACAATCTTCCATGAAGGAAAAATTTGCAAATATCTTTCAAATGGGTCAATGAAAAATGGATGGAAGTCTGATAGATCCAATGGAAGATTTTAATTGAATTAGATTGTTGGTCATATTGTGAAAATACTCTCTCTTGTTGGCACTGCTCTTGAGAAGTAAGAAGTAATTGATAAGGAATGAATACCAATTGAAATTGGAATTTTAATAATTCTTGATGTTCACAGTTAAAATTTAAAATTTCATTTTTCCATTGAAGTAATGCATTAATTGAGTGTTCAAAATTGAGTTGCTCAATATGCCAGCACAAAGTATTTAAAAATCTAAAATGAAAAACAGAAAATAAATCTGAAGTAAAAAATAAATCTTGAAATATTAACAAAATTGAATCATAGTTTACACTAGTGTTACAATTATTGTTACAACACTATTGGGACCAACTTAAAGCAATTTCCTCTTCACAAGAATTGGCCAGAATAATTCAATTAGAATGATTATTGATACCTGTTGAGCCCCAAAGATGTCCTTTTCTTTCACCAAATTTCACTTCATTTCCTTTGTCCTTTATCAATTATAGGATTAAAAGATCAATAGGATTGATTAAAGTCACTTTAATAATGCATACAATAACTGACTTACAAAACTTTTGTGGCCTTGTTGTTGTAGTGATTTTTTACTAGACTTAGCTACAGAATGCAACCATTCTATAGCTAGTCGCATATTCCGCAGCTATCTTTATGCTCACACATGTTACAGGTGTCACTTAAAGTAAAAATGCATATGGTTGAATTCTAGAACTCACCTACATCATTCCTTGCCCTCTACGAAGTCTGAGTAAAAATATGCAAGTGGTTATGCACGTGGAGGAAACCAGAACTAAGAAGTAGACTTCTACCAGGACAGGGACTCTGCAGGTGTCTTCAGCAAAGTACGAGGCCTCAACAGGAGGTATAATTCAATTTTGATTGAAAAAGACACCTATCCCTATTTCTTCTCAATGACAGTTATGTATTTTGTTTATAAAAATAACTTGGTGAACCGAGAGACAGTTAGCTAGTTGATGTTTTGTTGTTAAGTTGTCCAAGACTGCAATACTCTGTTTTTTTTTAAGCGTTTTCCTTTAATGAAAGAAGTGAAACTTTAATACATGATATGAAGAAATCTTGAGGAGATTCATGTGCCAATATGATGGTAGAGGGCCCCTACTGTCCGAAAGGTTTTGTACATATTTTCTAGATAATTAACTTTAGCTCTGTTTCGTTCTTAATTTAGGTACTTTTCTGAACTTCATGTTTTATGCTTACTTACATCGAATAGTGAAGTCAATATTTTTCTCATGAATTGTTCCAAAATATCACTAACATTGAATGAGATAGAGCTGTAGTATTTCGAAGGCTAATTGTGTATTAGTTCAGTTCTGTTCATTGCATTTAAAATTTTATTAGCTAGTTGTATTCTAGTTCTATTAAATTCGACTTAAAGGCCTTCATTATTTACAAACTTCTATTGTTCTTAGCCTCTTCTAACACATTATTATCATATGGACAAGAATTAGTAATTTCATTTTGAGGTCTTGACTATTTTGCAATTTCTCATAATTTTACAAACAACCTTTTTCCAAAGATATTCCAAGAGATCTCTAACCCTTGAATGAGGCTTAATAGTAATATTTTGAGTTGCAAAATGGGTTTATTTTAGTGTCATAAGTTAAATTAGCACAGATTTCTTTACTATGTTGCAGATAATCTTTTCTCAACGTGTTCCAACAAATTTCTAACTATGGATGAGATTTTCTCTGTGATATTGTAAGTTGTTTTTTACTTAAAAGAATCTCATTGCATCAAACTTATCCTTTTCTCAAGTTGTTCCAACATACCTCTAATGAAATTAATTGGACTGAGTTAATGTTATGAGTTATTTTCCTTGTCAAGCTTTGCAATTGGTGAATCAACATTTTCTGTTCTTAGGTGCCATACATAGTTTAGAGTAGATTTTGCTCTGTTTTAGTGTGACCAATAACTTCTCTTTGCCAACAATTTAGTTCTTTTCCTCTTAGCACAAAAAAAAAAAAAAAAAACATTATAAAAACACTAAACACAACGAAGTAGGAAGAAGATACCTAGGGACATATAGTGCACTTCACTTCAATAATTTACTAGCCATGGTTGAGAATTTATGACATCAATTTAGGAACACTAAGTTGAGCACACATTTTGGCGTCGTTGCCGGGGAAGTGTAACTAGGTAGCCTTGTTTCTTACCTCACTAAAACAATGATATGCGTAGAGAAAGAGACTCAAGGGGTAGATTCATAAGAAGCAGAAGCTTGATTCCTAGAACACCACTTGTTCCACCAAGACCAAGAGGTATCACACCTCCAATTCAAACCCACATCCCATCCTATACTGATCACAGAATTTTAGAAGGCTAAAGATCAGATATTCCATCAAAGATATCTTCCACTTCATCCACTGAATCTGTCCTAGAAGAAGATTCAAGAATCCCTGCTAGAGACATAAAATTTCAGTTCTTTGATATTAATGAAATGAAGTGTTATTTCCGCTGCATCTCTGTATTTATGGTTATGTGTTTATTCTGTTGCGTTCCTGCATAAATCCGGATCACAAGAGGTAAGAGGTAGAGGAGAAGAGGTAGAGGTGCAACAGGAGAAGGGAGGTAGAGGTGAAGAAGGAGGCAGAGGAAGAGGGAAGGGAAATGGGAAGCTCTTTGGGTTTCCTATAGTAGATGCAGAAACCAATGCAACTATGAAAAATATTTCACCCTCTATCCTTCCAAACCTTTATGGACTCAAAAGCGAAGATACTAAAACCTTCGTATTTGAATTTGAAGTCCTATGTAGAACCTATGATTGCTTACAAGGTGCCCAAAAACTTAAACTGTTCCCTTCAACATTGAAAGGAGCAGCATTAAAATGGTTTATGAGTTTGATCAACAGTTCTATTAGGACATGGGAAGACATGAAACACGCATTTCTAGAGAGGTATTTGGATTACTGTATGCCAGTCAACCATAAGGAGGAAGTGTTTAAAATTCTACAAAAAGAGGATGAAAACCTAGAAGATTTGTTGGAGAGGTTTAACTATAACATCAAGAGAGAAAAAATGGAAAACTTAGACCAAGATACTTTGAAAGCTCTCTTTTTGAAGACAATTAGGGATGAATGGTTAGATATCCTTAATATTATGGGAAAAGGGGATATATCTTAGCTCACATTACCTGAAATAGTTGAATTATGTATCAACCTTTTAAGAGGGAAATCTAAAACTGTAAAAGGACCAAGAGACCCTGCTCTTGCAAGGGCAAGTAAGTCTGCTTCTGGGACAGTAAGTAGGGCATAAATAGGACATATGCTTGATGAATTCAAATCTGAAATTTTATGGAGTCTTAGTGAGCAAATAGACACCCTTAAGTTACAAAACAAGAAAAAAATTGAATCTGATGCCTTAGCAATATTTTGTCCCAAATGTAGAAAGAAGCATTCCTTGAGAGAGTGCCCTTTGGATGCAAAAGTAGTAGAGACTTGTGTAATTTATTTAGAAAAACATGAGACCAAGAGTTGTCCTTCAATTCTTGGTCTTAAAGCTGTCTTCCAAGAAGAAACCCCTACAAATTCCACAGAATCTCTCAATTTTGTCTCTATAAGGCCTTGTCAAGGACCTCAAACACAAGGATTCCATGATCAGCTATATAATCAACCCTCGCCAAATTGGAATTCTTGGCAGCAACCTTGGCCCCAATTTCAAAATAAATCTCAAACTTGGGCACAAGGAGCACATTATCCCTATGGAAGATACTCTCAGTACTATCAATATCCACCATCCTATCGACCATATCCAAATTTCCCTCCTCAACAAAATCCTCAACAAAATCATCAAAATCCACAACATCAAAATCCACCACTTCCATTACCATTTCCTCAGAAAACAAATCGGTTACCTACCCAACCCATACCAAACCCCAACAATAAAAATCCTCAGAACACATACATGATATAAGGCCAACATTTTACAACCTATTTGATTATTCCTTTAGACCTTAATGATGTTCAACTTAGGTCTGGAAGAATACTTGAAAAGAGGAAACCTTCTATAATCATACAAGAACAAAACAACTCTTAGGAAGATTCTCTACGGATAAATAAAAGTCTTGAAGAGAACACATCTTTTCAAGCCCCAAACATTGAAAAATCAAAACAAAAAGAACCAATAATTTCAACTCCTATATTAGAGCAACCATCAACATCCACCTCTACACCTCCCTTTCTAGAAATATTACAAATTGATAGGGGTGTAGAAAAACAAATTATGGTGCCTAATTATGATTTCCTAGATGAGCTAAGGAATGTTTGTATAAAGATCCCATTATTACAAGCTATCATGGAAATTCCAATCTTAGCAAAAACAATAAAGGAGTTGATCATGAAAAAAACAGGAAAAGAATCAAAGCGATAAAGAAAATTCAACTGGCAGGAAAAATAGTAGATATCATGATGGGTAAGATTTCCATTCCAAAGTATCTAGACCCAGGAAATCCAATTGTTAAAATACATATCAATGGAACTGATATCCAAAGCACACTTATTGGTTTAGGAGCAGCAATCAGTATCATGAGTAGACAAATCATAGATAAACTAAAGCTTCCTAATCTTCTTTTTACACTCACATTATTACAATTAGCAGACATATCTATGATTAAACCTGATGGGGTAATAGAAGACATTCCAGTGTCCCTAGATTCTTGGGAGTATCATGTGGATTTTATGATCTTAACTCCTAAGAATAATCTAGGAGGACATCTTATTATATTAAGAAGACCTTGGTTAGCTACAACTGATGCCTTCATTAGCTGTAGATTTCGTGATATGTACATCTATGATAGTAGTTCAACCAAGAAATTTACCTTGTATCCTCCAACAAAAATAATTATAGAATTAGATGATACTCAATGGATTGAGGATGAAGAAGACGTACAACCTCTCTTCACAATTTCAGAAATTAGTGAATATAGCCAGATTTTGAATACCTTAGAAAATTTTGAATCCTCTTTGGAATACAAACATGAAAAATTTCAAGAAGAATCCAACATTGAGTTTTTATCATCAAGACAGATGTCTCTTTATTCCATGGATAAATTTGGCAGCTCTGCAATTGAGATATTTCCAGGTAAAAATTTAAACATAAACAAGAACCTAGAGAAATCTCAACAAGAAAAGCTAGTCAAGATATTATAGAGACATTCTTCTGCATATGCATGGGAGTACACTGATATGAAAGGGATAAGCCCTAAGACTTGCACTCATCACATCTACATAGAGGAAAATTGTAAACCAATCAGAAAACCTCAGAGACAGATGAATCCAAATCTTAGGGAGATTGTTAAAGAAGAATTGCAGAAATTGTTAAATGTCAACTTTATCTATCCCATTTCAGATACTCAGTGGGTTTCTCCTTTGGTAATTGTGCCAAAGAAAAATGATAAATGGAGGGTATGTATTGACTACCGGGAATTAAACAAATCTACTCTTAAAGATCATTTTCCCCTACCTTTCATAGATCAGGTGTTAGATACATTAGCTAGAAAAAAGTACTTCTCATTTTTAGATGGGTTTAGTGGTTATAACCAAATTCAAGTAGCACTTTAAGATCAATAAAAAACCACATTTACCTGTCCTTGGGGTACCTATCCTTACCGAGTATTGCCATTTGGAATATGCAATGCACCTGCAACATTTCAAAGGGCAGTACTAGGAATATTTTCAAATCTAATACATGATTTTGTAGAGGTATATATAGATGATTTCACAGTCTATGGAAACACATTTGAAGAAGCCTTATCAAACTTCGAAAAAGTTTAAAAAAGATGTAAAGAAGAAAATCTTTCACTAAGTCATGAGAAGTGTTTTATGATGCTTACCGAAGGAATTGTTTTGGGGCATCACATTTCAGTGGATGGGATTAGAGTTGATGAGTCAAAAGTTGAATTCATCTCTAACTTATCTGCTCCAAGTTGTCAAAAGGATGTTATGATTTTTCTAGGATTTACAGGATATTATCGAAGGTTTATAGAAAACTTCACCAAGATAGCATCTCCACTTTTCAAACTACTTACCAAGGACTGTGAATTCAAGTGGAATCCTGATTTCCAGTTAGCCTTTGAGACCCTGAAAACAAAAATATCTAAAGCACATATTTTAAGGCGACCTAACTGGAAATTACCTTTTCATATTTCAACAGATGTCTCAGATACAACTTTAGGAGCAGTATTGGGACAAAAAGACCTGATTCCTTATGCCATCTACTATACAAGTAAAAATTTGACTCCTTTAGAGTTAAATTATACTGTAACTGAAAAAGAGTTCTTAGTTGTTGTTCATGCCATAAATAAATTTAGACATTATATAACAGGCTATGAAACTTTTGTTCACACAGATAACTCTACAATTAAATATCTAATGAACAAATCAATTACTAATGGCAGAGTCATAAGATGGTTATTTCTTTTATAGGAATTCAACATTACCATTCTAGATAGGCCTGGGAAACAAAATACAGTAGTTGATTTCCTATCTAGACTCCAAAACATGAAAGACAATACTCCAGTTGAAGATCAATTCCCTGATGAATATATTTTTGCAATTTATACTCAAACTCCTTGGTTTGATGACATTGCTAATTATTTGGTTTCACGGGAATTTCCTTCCATAATGAATGCAAGAGACAAAATAAAGATAATTTATGACAGTGCAAAATATTGATGGGTTGCTAATGATTTATACAAAACAGGTCCAGATTTTATCATTAGGAAATGTGTTCGAGAAGATGAGATGCCTGAGATCCTTAAGGCATGTCATGATGAACCTTGTGGTGGACACTTTGCTGATAAAAGGACATCTTATAAGGTCCTTCATTTAAGATACTATTTGCCATCCCTTTTTAAAGATGCTAAAGAGTATGTCAAAAGGTGTGACAGTTGCCAAAGGGTAGGGAAACCTTCTCCTTCAGGTGAGAGGTCATTGCAACCTCAAGTACATATTGAACCTTTTGAGAAATGGGCTTTAGATTTTGTAGGACCTATTAGTCCTCCATCAAGACAAAAGAAATATATATTAGTTTTCACTGATTATGTTACCAAGTGGGTAGAGGCCAAGCCATTACTTTCTGCTACTGAAGCATCTGTATTTAATTTTATTCTTGATGATATTTTTACTCATTTTGGTGTCCCGAGAGAAATTTTTATAGATCAAGGAGCTCAATTCACATCAAGGCTAGTGGAAAAAATGATGGAGAGGTAAAAAATCAGACACAGAAAATCTACTCCCTATCATCCACAAGAAAATGGTCAAGTGGAATCTACTAATAAGGTCATTGAAGGGATCCTGAAAAAGACTGTTCATTTACATAGAAGAGATTGGGAAGGCAGGCTTCCTCAAGCCTTGTGGGCCTATAGAACTACATGGAGAAGCACAAAAGGTCATACTCCTTATGAACTTGTTTATGGAAAACAAGTCTTGTTTCCCATAGAGTTTCAGATTCAAACTTTTAAAATGTCAGTCCAATTAGGACTTGATCTAACAGAAGCACAAAAGCATAGGTTGGAGCAGATTAATGAATTGGATGAGATCAGACAGGATGCAATCCAGAGAACAAATATAGTCCAGGAGCAAAGGACTAGATGGAATGATAAGTACATTAAGGAAAAGAAATTCAAAGAAGGTGACTAGGCCCTCTTGTTTGATTCAAAGTTCAAATATTTTCAAGGTAAATTCCAAACACATTGGCTTGGGCCATATGAAATTGTGAAATTTTTTGACAATGGAGCAATAAAAATCAGGACAATAGATGAAGAGAAGGTCACTTTTTTTGTAAATGGTCATAGATTGAAGTTGTATCATAAGCCACTTTCAAGAGAAGAATTTCTCAAGAGATTCTAGGAGAACAGTGATGTGAAGTTAATGAAGAAGAATCCTTCTTCTTCATCAACTTAATTGAATTTTTTGAATTCAGATGCATGAAAAAAATAAAAAATAAAAATAAAATAAAGTATAAACATGAAAACTAATCACTGATTAGCATGTTTATGCAGAAAAGATAAAGTGAAAATCAGAATCCTTCTGACACTTTAGCTTTTCAAATTTGTTCTTTTCCTGCAGGAAGCTATCACAAAATCATAAGTGAAGGCCCATTTTATATACCATATTCCACTTATGATCCATTTCACTCCATCATGTCTCACTTCATTCATATTTCATTCACTCCATTCATCCATACTTCATTCACTCCATTCCATAGTCCACCTCATTTTCATTTCAGATTTTTAAATTTGATTTCTTTCTGCAATTGAGTATTACAAATCATAAGTTGCAGGCCACTTTTCATATTTCATTCCACTTCAAATTTATGATCCATTTCATTCCATCATATTTCACTTCACCCATGATTCATTCCACCATATTTCATGATCCATTTTATTTCATTTCATACTACATTCCATTCATATTTCATTCCATGTTTCAAAGCTTCTACAGGTATATTCTGCAGCCAGACAGTCTGTAGCCAGACATTCTGTAGCCAGACATTCTGCAGCCAGATATACTACAGGAAACTATCCAGCAACCACGTGTTCAACAGCAAATTGATCCTGCTCACCTATGTCAACAAGCAAAATTAAAGGGATTATGAAGACTGAAAGAGCAATGATTTTCAAAGGAAGACAAAGCATATTAAAAACCACAAAATTCAAAAGAAGGGCTAAGGTAACTTGTGAAATTATTATGATAACAGATTATGAAAGTTATAGTATGGTTAAGTTATATGTATGTTTCATAAAGTTATTTTGATTATTCGTATTGATCAAGTCTATCAAGCCTATCATAAAATTCATGGACAAATCCCTTCCATTTCGCCATATCAAATCATCATTTATTCGAAATTAATGATTAGTACTTGAAGTGACCTATTAGGTCACGTCACTAACCCAAAGTATTCGGTGATGATTTTGAAATTATCATGAGATTTTTTCGCGGTCTTTCACTCCATGACAGCTCTTAAACTCATTTTTCGTGTAATTTACCCTCACCGTATTTCATTCATTCCATAACCACTTCATGTCATTTTTCTGTAGCCAATTCCAGTCTGCAAAATAGAGAAGTCATCTTTGGGGTGAAAACAACCTTCTATAGCCATTTTTACCATGAATAGGAGAGCAGTTACGGAGCAGTAAATTGAATATTGAGAAAAGGAACCATGGGACTCATTGTAAGATCCGAACCAGTCAGAACAAAATACCTAGAGGGTTACCCATAGATTAGAGAAATGTTACAGTAGGTGGGGTGGCTACAGTTTTTGGAATAGTTCAATGGATTCCATAAGGAGGTTACCAAGACATTTGCCTAGTCTTTCAATGGGTTATAAGTTGAAATAGGTGATGTCAAGTTCACTATCATAGAATCCTTCATTGCAGAAGGAGAAGAATTACCAAGGCAAGGTGAACGATGGTTCAAAAAAAAGGACTTTCAGAATGAGGCATGGAGGCAGATGGTCAAAACACCAGGTATGGATATCTCAGTTTTCAAGAAAGTCATTCCTAGTTCAGCCTTAAAGAATAAGTGGCGAAATATGTTGTTAATTTTGCAAAAGTTTATAACTTGTGAAGGAAGGTTTGGAACCCTATATGTTTATGATATTCGGCTTATGACGCATTTCCTAGATGAAGAAATAAATTTACCCTTTTTCTTACTCCATATCCTAAAGAGGATGGCTTCTAATGTACAAAAAAAGGTTCAATTCTTAGAAACCACCTTGTATCACCATGGCCTAGTTAAAATCATAATTGGGCATCATTTTAGAAAGGTGGGAGACAATTGGGATGAGTTCCTCTTGAGGAATCACTTTGAAGAACCTAAAGAAACTCCATCTGAAGGCAAACTTGCAAGAAGAAGCAGGAGAGGGAAAATTTCCAAATATGTTCAAATTAAAACTGGTAAATCCATACAAGAGGATAGTGATGAGATTATCTCTGAAAAATTGGTTGAAATCGAGAAACAGCTTAAAAAAGAGAATATAATAAGAAAGTGTGCCAAGGAGAGAGGTGAGGGACCATCTAAACCAAGAAGAAGCCATAGGCTTAGAAGCATATTGAAGAAAACAGGGGTTAAGCAAACAAGAATCATAAATATTGAGGATGAAGAGACAACAACTGATAGATCTCCTGAGTACTAGTATGAAGAGGATCTTGATAGAGGATCTCCGGAGGTAGACCCAGCACAACAAAAAATCTATAATTATGTTGAGTCATTGGAGAAGAGAACCTCAGAAAACAGAGGAAGAAATCCTAGCCCACAAGATTCTTCCATTGAAGTGCTGAGAAGGGATAAATCTGAACTGGAAGTACTTAATAGGCACATAAAAAATGAAGATGAAATCTTAAGGGAACAAGTCAAGCTGAAAATTAACATGAACACAACTCTCTCTCTGCAAATGGAAAAATTGTACAAGGCTAGTGAGAAGCTGAAGAAGAAAAATAAAAAGTTGAGTAGGGCACTTATAAACCTGAGGTTCAAATTGGTCATAAGGAAGCCTAGGATGCCACTGAACATCAAGCAAGGTAGAAAAAGGAAGTTATATGTCCTAGCAGAAGTTTCAGAATACATGGATTAATTGCATGAGGACATGCAAAAGCTTTGCAGTGGGGGTATGTTGAGCCCCAAAGATGTTCTTTTCTTTCACCAAATTTCACTTCATTTCCTTTGTCCTTTATCAATTATAGGCTTAAAATATCAATAGGATTGATTAAAGTCACTTTAAGAATGCATACAATGATGACTGAATTGCTATACTTTTATGGTTTTGTTGTTGTAGTGATTTTTGACTAGACTTAGCTACAGAATGCAACCATTCTGTAGCTAGTCACATATTCTGCAGCCATCTTTATTTTCACACAGGTTACAGGTGTCACTTAAAGGAAAAATGCATATGGCTGAATTCAAGAACTCACCTACATCATTCCTTGCCCTCTACGAAGTCTGAGCAAAAATCTGTAAGTGGTTATGCACGTGGAGGAAACCAAAACTAAGAAGTAGACTTCTACCAGGACAAGGACTCTACAGATGTCTCCAGCAAAGTATGAGGCCTCAACAGGAGTTCTAATTCGTTTTTGATTGAAAAAGGCACCTATCCCTATTTCTTCTCAATGACAGTTATGTATTTTTCTTATAAAAATAACTCGGTGAACCAAGAGACAGTTAGTTGGTTGATGTTTTGTTGTTAAGTTTTCCAAGACTGTAATACTCTATTTTTGAAGCGTTTTCCTTTAATAAAAGGAGTACAACTTTAATGCATGATCTGAAGCAATCTTTAGGAGATTCGTGTGCCAATCCGATGGTAGAGGGCCCCTATTGTCCGAAAGGCTTTGTGCATATTTTTTAGATAAGTAACTTTAGCTCTGTTTCGTTCTTAATTTAGGCAGTTTTTTGAACTTCATGTTTTATGCTTACTTACATTGAATAGTGTAGTCAATATTGTTCTCATCAATTGTTCCAAAATATCACTAACACTGAATGAGATAGAGTTGTATTATTTCGAAGGCTAATTGCGTATTAGTTCAGTTCTGTTCATTGCATTTCTAGTATTATTAGCCAGTTGTATTCTAGTTCTGTTAAATCCGACATAAAGGCCTTCATTATTTATAAACTGCTCTTGTTCTTAATCTATTTTAACACGTTATTACCATATGGAAAAGAATTAGTAATATCATTTTGAGGTCTTGACTGTTTTGGAATTTCTCATAATTTTACAAACAACATTTTTCCAAAGCTATTCCAAGAGATTTCTAACTCTTGAATGAGGCTTAATAGTAACATTTTGAGTTGCAGAATGGGTTGGTTTTAGTTTCATAAGTTAAATTAGAATAGGATTCCTTAATATGTTGCAGATAATCTTTTCTCAACGTGTTCCAACAAATTTCTAACTATGGATGAGAAATTTCTCTGTGATATTGTAAGTTGTTGTTTACTTAAAAGAACCTCATTGCATCAAACTTATCCTTTTCTCAAGTTGTTCCAACATACCTCTAATGAAATGAATTGGACTGAGTTAATGTTATGAGTTACTTTCCTTGTTAAGCTTTGTAATTGGTGAATTAGCATTTTCTGTTCTCAGGTGCCATACATAGTTTAGAGTAGATTTTGCTCTTTTTTAGTGTGACCAATAATTTATCTTTGCCAACAATTTAATTCTTTTCCTCTTAGCACAAAAAGACAAAACCAAAAACACTATAAAAACAATAAACACAACGAATAGGAAGAATATACCTAGGCACATATAGTGCACTTCACTTCAACAGTTTACTAGCCCTGGTTGACAATTTATGACATCAATTTAAGAACAGTAAGTTGAGCAGACAATTTCCACAAGATACAAGGTTGAAACCACAACAATTGGAAGAAAAAAGAGCAAAAGGGCTTTGCTACAGTTGTGATAGAAAATACACTAAATTTCATAAGTGTGCTGAGAAGAAATTATTTTACATAGATTGTGAAGAGGAAGAAGAAAATGAACAAGAAGAGGATATACACCCGGAACCAGCCCTAGAAGAGGAAGAAATGAATCCGACCATATCATGTAATGCACTGGTAGGAATTACCACTCCTCAAACTCTCAAGATAGAAGGACAGATCAAGGAAAAAAAGTTAATAGTGTTGATTGATTCAGGTAGCACCCATAATTTTATTCATTGTAAGGTAGCCAAGGAATTAAATTGTTTCCTATACCTAGCACCAGAATGTCAAGTGATGGTGGAAAATGGAGGAACTATAAACTGCTCTAGAAAATTCCATAATATCAAGCTAACCATGGGGGAATATTTATTGACCAGTCCAATGCTTTCCATTCCTATGGGAGGTGCTAATGTTGTACTAGGAGTACAATGGTTACAATATTTGGGGACGGTAGCTTTTAATTTTCAAGAACTTTTCTTGAAATTTTTTTCAGAAGGAAAGGAAGTCGAATTATGGGGTATTGCGGGGAAGCCAGGAAGGATAATAAGCTCTAATGTCATGACAAAGCTTCTAAAGAAAGAACAGCGAGGCGTAATTGCACAATTATGCTCACTAGAAGTTCCAGCATCAAAATCATCTATTTCTGCAGATCTCCAACAAGTCTTGGACAATCATTCCAAGGTGTTTGAAACTCCCAAAGGACTCCCACCTATTCGTGATCATGATCATGCTATTCATTTGATTCCAGGAAGTGTTCCTCCAAACATCAGGCCGTATAGATATCCTTACGTCCAAAAGAGCGAAATTGAACATATTATTGTAGAAATGTTAGAGGCAGGTATAATTCAACCTAGTCAAAGTTTCTTCTCTGCTCCTATAGTATTGGTACACAAGAAGGATGGATCATGGCGAATGTGTTCGGATTATAGGGAGCTCAATAAGCTCACAATTAAAGATAAATTTCCAATTCCTGTGATTGATGAATTATTATATGAATTACATGGAGCAATTTATTTTACCAAGTTGGATCTTCATTCAGGATATCATCAAATTAGAATGAAGATTGAAGATATTCCAAAAACAACATTTCGAGCTCATGAGGGTCATTATGAATTTTTGGTCATGCCTTTTGGTCTTACCAATGCACCTTCTACATTTCAAGGGTTGATAAATTCCATTTTCAAACCCTTTCTTAGAAAATTTGTGCTGGTATTTTTTGATGATATACTAATCTATAGCAGGTCTTGGAAGGATCTTGTTGAACATGTTGACAGGGTGCTCAAACTATTGCAGGAGAAAAAATTATATGCAAAAATATCCAAATTTTTCTTTGGAGTACAAGAGGTGCAATATCTGGGTCATATTGTATCTCACGAGGGTGTTAAAGTAGACCCTAACAAAATTAAAGCCGTTAAGGAATGGAAAGTCCCCACAACCATAAAGCAGTTGCGAGGATTTCTCGGGTTAACAGGGTATTATCGCAAGTTTGTTAGGAATTATGGGAGAATAGTAGCACCTCTAAAAACATTATTGAAGAAAGATGCATTCTCATGGAATCCTAAAGCAACTAAGGCCTTTGAACATCTTAAAGAGGAAATGTGCCTAGCACCGGTATTAGCTACGCCAGACATCACAAAAACCTTTATTGTGGAATGTGATGCCTCAGGAAATGGAATTGGTGTTGTTTTAATGCAGGAAGGAAGACCCATTGCTTTAGAAAGTCGTCCAATCAAAGGAAAGTATTTACAGAAACCTATTTATGAGAAGGAAATGTTAGCAATACTTCATGCATTAAAGAAATGGAGAACTTACCTAATGAGAAGACACTTCAAGGTAAAAACTGATCATGATAGTCTTAAACACTTTTTGGAACAAAGACTATCTTTAGAAGAGCAGCAAAAATGGGTCACAAAGATGTTGGGTTATTACTTTGAAATAATCTACAAAAAAGGAAAGCTTAATGTTGTTGCAGATGAACTCTCAAGAAAGAATGAAGAGGTGGAAGCATTGCTTTGTGCCATTTCTATTATCCAACCAGATTGGATAACCAAAGCAAAAGATGAATGGAAGAAGGACAAAGATGTATGGGCACTCATTCAAAAGTCGCAACAAGGTCCTAGTACATCTAATACATTTAGTTGGAAAATTTATTCCTTATGGTACAAAGATCGCTTATATCTTCATAAGAATTTCCAAATAAAACAAGAGATTCTTCTGGAATTGCACACTTCACCTTTAGGAGGACACTCAGGATTTTTAAAAACTTACCACAGGGTGAAGAAAGAATTTTTTTGGGATGGCCTTAAATCTGATATTCAAAATTTTGTGGCAGAATGTTTGGTTTTCCAGAAGAATAAAGTTGAGACAATTAAGACCCCGGGACTTCTACAACCTTTATCCATTCCAAGTCAACATTGGGAGGAGATTTCAATGGATTTTATCACAGGTTTACCTAAGTCTGAAGGAAAGAGTGTCATCATGGTGGTAGTTGATAGACTTACCAAGTATGCACACTTTTGTGCATTATCTCATCCATTTAAAGCAAGTACGGTTGCTACTACATTTATGGATAGAATTCAAAAGCTACATGGAAGCCCAAGGGTTATTGTGAGCGATAGAGATCCCATTTTTACTGGAAATTTTTGGACGGAGTTATTTTCTTGTTTGGGTACTCAATTAGCTCATAGCTCATCTTATCATCCTCAATCGATGGTCAAACTGAGATAGTAAATAAATGTTTGGAAGGATATCTTCGTTGTTTTGTATCTGATAAACAAACACAATGGGTCAAGTGGTTACCTCTCGCTGAATGGTGGTATAACACTTCCTTCCATACTGCAGCAAAGATGACCCCATTTATGGCACTTTATGGATATCATCCACCATCTATCACATCATCTTTAAGGGAAAATTTGAAGGTTCAAGCAGTGGAAGATCACATCGAGCATCAACAAGAAGTTCTCCAACTCTTAAAGGATAACCTGAATTTGGCACAAAATCGAATGAAACAACAGGCAGATCAACATCGTAGCGAGAGAAGTTTTGATGTAGGAGATTGGGTATTTTTACGGCTACAGCCATACAAACAAATGTCCCTCAAGCAAGCAAAGAAGGATAACAAATTATCGCCAAAGTACTATGGTCCTTACAAGGTGTTGCAAAAGATTGGTACTATGGCATACAAATTGGAGCTTCCTGCTTCTTCGCGAGTACATCCAGTTTTCCATGTTTCATGCTTAAAGAAGGTTATAGGTGAAAATATTCAGTTCAAACAATATTTCCAGAACTTGATGAGGAAGGAAAAATCATATTGGAACCGGAAGCGGTCACGGAAACAAGAACTCGACAACTACGGAATCGATCAATTTCAGAGTATCTCATCAAGTGGAAGAACTTACCCACTGAAGATTCTACATGGGAGGATGACAATTTTATACAAAAGCACCCAGAGCTACTCAAGCGTTGAGGAAAACACTTTTTTTGAAGGAGAGGGGCATGTTAGGTCCCTATATTACTAGTATAGTCCCTTATTATTGTTAGTGTAACCCCCTTATTGTTATTATTGTACCCTTGTAACCCCCATTTTGTTATTATTGTGCCCTTAAATTATTATTTTTAGGTCGGCTAGGATTACATTGTGGCCCACTAGGATTACATTATGGCCACATGGACTCCTATATAAAAAAGGAGGTTTTGTAAATTGTATCATCCAAGAATTGTTCATTTATGTAATGTATAGGAGGCTGCCCCCTCGAAGTGGCTCATTTCTAAGGCGTTGATATCTCTTTTCTTCTATTTTTGGAGCTGGTTACACAACAGTAGCTTTGTCGCGTCAGGTGATTTTTCTTCCTCTAGTCACCTCACCTTCTATTATGCTCATGAAACTATGGAAGCCATCACCACCCCTGAATTTATCCATCCCCCCTTACATCTAACCCATGCAGTCGAACCACATAAACCTTGTTGCCATTACATTGACACCCAATGTTTGGGTAAGGGAGCACCCATATTTGAGAGACTAGAAGAATCAATTCTCCACAACTCTCCTAGTGCATCTATTCATGTCGACTATAGTACCATCATTCTTGCCTCTTTAGAAGAACCTCTAGAGTCTCATATCACTTCAGATCACTCTAGGGATGATACCCCTCATCATTCCTTCATATTACATCAACAGCCCAGTCCCTTCGACATTGTTGTTGACCAACCTGTGGGCTTTCTAGGAGAGCACCAGTTCACTATCTCCAAATCCACTATTTAGGATAGTGACACCATGTATGCCAACCTAGAAACTTAGTCCATTTTCTTCATATATGCAGTACCAAAAGAGATTGGTAATCCTCCATTCCCTTTCTCAAACTGCATAACCATAACGAAAAAAAATGGCACACCACATCATTTAAATGTGTTTAGATTCCCATTTTCTAAATACATTTTGGCATGACCATAACATGCTTGGGGGCACCCATGCCCATCAACCATAAAAATCCCAGATGCTAACCAAAAACAAAACTAAAACCCCCTTTCACTAACAGGTTTCACTTTTCAGGTCATTTCCTGGGACCGGTCGCGATTTTCTGCCCAGTACCTGCTACCCAGGTCCCAGAGCAGACCCCAAAAAGTGTGATGTGGCCTGTTCATAAGCTATGAATGCCTAAAGTAAAATTCTGATTCCTTCAATTAAAATATTAGGGTTAGGCCTCTTACCTGCAACTGACGGATCTTGATTCCAACAGTTGGTTTGTCTGCTATGATTTCCACAAGATTTCGAATCTTCTATCCTCTCTACATTCACCACAGCTACACTTGAAAATGAGTGAATTTGGAGGGAAAATGCCTTATTAAAAGAGCAACCCCTAATTTTTCTTTCACTTACTGTGGCCAAACCCTAGCTCAGTTTGACAAACCGTCTATACCATTGGAAAGCTCTCACCAAGCCCTCAAATGGGTATTTGTTAGTTTTTTGTGATTTGATACTTCACCTGGACACATTTTTTCCAAGAAGGGTCACTTCACCACTACTCTAAATAAAATTTCTTCACTTGGAACACTTGTACTTGGCGCACCACTTTGCCTCCATACTTTTCCATGATTGTGTTGATTTTTGTCATGAGTAAACATCTTGTACTTATGTTTTTTGGTCCCCATGATGATTTTTCTGTGTGGCACCATCATCGAGTCACCCTTGTTTAGAGAATCCGAGTTGAATCATCACCGCACCCATGGTGTCTATCCCAAGTCCATTTGTATCCCACTATATTCCTCCATCCTTCATTGCTTGGTTCCTCTCTCGTGTCACACATTATGGCCTTCAGTCCTACTCTCCCCTATCCCCTTTGATATTGTGTCAGTCACTTCCAGGTCATCTATGCCCTTTATGCTCTAAAAAGGGAAGTTGTCTATCTGCTACTCAATACCCCCCATTTATTCATCATCCCTGGTGTCAGTATGTCATTCATTGTACTATTTTATCTTGTTCCTTAGTTGAGGATCCTTTATTGCCTCACATATGGCAGACATGCTTGTGTCGACATCAGATCATTCATTCCAGAGGACAGATCTAGAGGACGGTGTGTCTTGGTTCCATATTCCAGTCTTGTTTGGTGCCTTAGGATCAAGAAAAAGGACTCTTTATTTCCCTTTGACTTGATTTTTTCTCAGCTCCAGCTCCTTACAGCATGATCGAGATCTGTATACTTGATGGTTCAGTGATGCAGCAGTTCATATCGGTGATTCCTGGGTGTGTGTGAGATGTTTTTAGACCTCATGAGTTGGTGCCCCTTTAGGTAGCCCCCCACATGCCCAGATGAACTCTTCATCATAGCCTTTCATGTAGCTCCATAGATTTGATGATGTCAGCCTGAGCCGCTTCCAGTGCCTTCTAGTTTGCATGTATCAGTCAGATTTTCAGAGCTCTTTCCTGTTTATAGGGGCACATTGGTTTTATTTATATATCATGTACTCAGATATTATTGTATAAGTCTTGGCTGTTATCCCAGGCACAATATGTATGTGGGATTCATTCTCATATATTTATCTAGCTCATGTTTATGCCAGCATGTACTATATAGTTCATTCCCTTGTTTACTGGACGCATTATTCTTTGTACTTTTTCTCGGCGGGCATAGGTATGCCTCCCCCACCACCTATAGAATAGGTACTCACTCATAAAATATACTTGTCACACCTGTAAGTCTCGCCTCCTTAGGGCCTAGTCCTCCAATGCTTTGGTCTACCTTATATTTCTCTCTCTTTGACTTCCCCTTCGGTGTCTAGTGATTTAGTTCTTACAACGTACTTCGGTCATATGATTAGCTCCTAATGCTTGCACACTCGGGGGAAATCTACTACACCATTTTTTGGTCATCTAACATGTTACTATTATATGGACCTAAGTACACCATGTAAGACCAATTTTACCCTAAGTAAAATTGCTTTCACTATGAAAAATAACTTAGTAAACCACCTTTATTAAGTTGTTTATGGTCTAAACAGGAAACCCCATGAGGAAATATTAAATAAATCAACATTTTTTTTATTTTCCTCAAGGAAAAATTAGTTAAACAATAGGTTAATTAAGATTCCTGGTCAGGTTTAACCCAGAACGGGAAAATTAATTAGATAAATTATTATTTATCTTATTATTTTCTAGGAATAATTCTTTAAACCTTATTTAAATAATATTTCTTGTTAACTTTGACTAAATCACTCATTAATAATTAAATAAATAATTATTTCTTTGATTATCACCCAACCACATCCTTAAAATAATAAATAAATCATTTATTTATTTATTATTTACAAATAAAGGGATTTTACCCAAGTCAAATTATTTTTCCCTCCAACAAATATAATAAAATATTCCATAAAAGTTGGATCTTCATTTGCTTAATAATATTTTAATTATGCACCAATATCTAGACTAAATCAATATTTTGTTATAAATAGAAGGGTTTTTCTATTCACTCACTACCTTTTGTTGCCTAAAGATCACTCTGGATCTACACTTTTGGTCTGAATTTGATCCACCAACATTGTCATATTGCTGTACCATTTTTCTTGTGAGCTCCCTTTGAGTTCAATTTTTTGTCTGGGTTTTCTACACCATCAAGAGAGCGGGATTTTAGATTTGAAGTGTTGAGGACTTACAAGAACCCATCCCATTGAGGAGGATTGGTAACATCCTTCTATGTTCTCTTCCTAGGTTCCATAAATACAAAATTATTTAAACATATTCTTTTGTTGTCTATTGGATGCATGGAGAAACTCTTGTTTTTATTTACTGCTTAATGTCTTTTAATGCATAGATCTAGATTTTTTGCAGCATTTATCTTGGTCACCTAATTGTAGATCTAAAGATATTGGCAGCCATCTTTGCTATTAGGGTTGTTTTTTATGCATGGCTAAAGTGAGCCTTTTTCGTATGCTTGCGATTAAGATTCATACTAACATAGAGATTGAGTATTTTTTATGCATATCATTTTAGACTCTTATATGAACTTATATTCCAAGCAAGCTTACCTATCCATGATAAACTTGTTATCCCCAATTTCCCCCATCAATATATGAAGAAAATGAGCACTCAAGTAAAGTAAGGAGAGAAAAATTATTTGGCTTATCATGGTCTAATTAGAATCATAGTCATGGGTGCGCTAGAATACCTTCGAAGTCTTGTATCTTTGGTAGAATTCATTGACATGGAAAAGTAAGCTCTTTTAGAAACTCAACCAGAAATCGAAATAGTGTCAAAGTAGGAAGAGATGGAGGGATAAATAGAAGAGGAAACAAGGTTATGGGAAATGATCGAGTCCTAAATACAAGAAAATATAAAGGTAGAGTTAAAGGTCAAAATTGACCCAAAAATAAAGGTAGAAAAAGGTAAGACAAATTTGTTTAAGCTTCATTTAATGGAATGACATGCCTAAGAGGTACCAACACTAGATGCGAAATTTCAAAATCCTCAAGATGCCAATGGGACACCTAGAAGTGTAGAAATGATATAGCATATGCATGTATATATCCAGATTCTCCTGATCTAACAATATTTATGTTCTTGCTAAATACAAAATCCTTCCACTGTTAATCTTTTGCGGAAATTTAAAACTAAATTTCAAACACATGAAGCAATAAAAACAGTCGCACATAACATAGTTGTTTAATGGGAAAGCCTGAAGCTAAAAACCCCAACTATCATATTATGTATATCATGGAGATCATGTAACAATATCATACAAAGCTTAGTACATCAAGCTCTCAGTAGAATCAATTGTCACACACTAACATGAAGAAATCTGAAAATCCATACACTTATTTGTTGCCACCTGATAGCCTGCCTCCACTGTTAAATCCTTGCTGAAGAATACCCCTGAATGAATTTGAGTTGGCCTTGAATTGACTGCGCAATCCTCATTGGAAACTCCAATGTGTGTCAAATGCATTGAATGCATCACTATAGTCACAACGGATAGTCCATCTCACCCTTTCACCTATCTCTCTACTGTGTCTCCACTGGAACTATCATGCACTACAGTTAACTGTTTTTTATGTTCAGTTGTTAGTGAGTTATTAGTTCTGAATTAATTAACCAATGAATTCACTTAACTCTCACTAGTGTATCTTTCAGTTAGACTAGATACAACTAGATCAACTTAGTTTAACTCCATTAACTGAGCTAAACTAAATAACAACTCCTGTAACTACTTTTCCAACTCTTTCATAACTTTGCCACTTCAGCTCTAACTGAGTCCTCATGCATGAGGCACCAATAAAACCTAGGAATTATGTAATTCCTTCAGCACACTAATTTTCCAAATAAGTTCATTGAAATAAAGTGCTCCAAGAGAATAAGTTGATGTTTATTGTCGGATTATAATTAAGAGCTAATAATAATCGACATGCATCTATTTTTAGATTGAAAATCTATAAATAGAATTGACCCAATATTATAAAAATAGAATTTCATCTATTTTTCCAACTTGACCAACCATCCACAAATATCATCCTGCAACTTCTTAAATATGATCATCATGTCTAAAACTAAACATAGTCTAAAAATAGACTTGCACCTAAAAATAGCCTGCGGGCCCACTTAGTGAAGGTGACAGATTTTCACTGAGCTTCATCATCTTGTTGAATCTCAACACTCCCTCTCAACAAGATAGGTATTATACTTCACCTCGATCATGCCTCTATAGTATTCGAATTTGCTCCTGCCGAGCACCTTCGTCAGAATATCTGCATCCTGTTCTTCCATAGGAACGTACTGAAGCAACATGATTTTTTGCTGCACACAATCTCTGATATGTTGATACCAGATATCAATATGTTTAGATCTATCATGAAACACATGATTAATGGAGATTTTAATGCAACTTTGATTATCACAATGTATCACTGTAGGATGTAAATGTGAACCGAACAAACTGACCAGAATGTTCCTCATCCAAATAGCCTCACATGCAGCTTGAATTGCTGCCATGTATTCTGCTTCCGCTAAACTGAGTGCCATGGATCTTTGTTTCCTGCTATACCAAGAAAATGATGTATATCCAATACTGAAAACCCCTCCTGATGTGCCCTTTCTATCCGTTGGGATGCCTGCCCAATCTGCATCTGTGAACCCATGCAACTTCACTTCATCTGTCTGTCTATACCATAATCCATACTCATATGTGCCCTTGAGATACCTCAAGACATTCTTTCCTACCTTCCAAAAGAGCTTGGTAGGATTAACCATCTCTTGTGAAATCTGGTTCACCCCATAGCATATGTTTGGTCTTGTATTAACTAAATACATGAGTGAACCCACCAACTATCGATAAATAGTGGCATCCACTACCTCTGTTGATGTAGCATCCTCTTTCCTCCAATTTCCTGCAATAGGGGTTTCGATAGGCTTGCATCCTTGCATGTGAAACTTCTCCAGTATCTCCTGGGCATATTTGCCTTGAGACACAAACAATTCACCTTCTCGCTACCATATTTCCAATCCAAGGAAATAATGAAGAAGGCCCAAATCCTTCCTCTCAAACTCCTTTACAAGATCTACCTTGCATGAGTGTATCAACTACTCATCGCCCATTAGTATTAAATAATCAACATAAAGAACAATGATTAAAATATTACCCTCCACCACAATTCAGTACAGGTTTGCATCTGCCTCACTCTTGGTGAAGCCAAGTCTAGTGATATAGTTGTTGATCCATGTGTACCAAGCATGTGGTGCTTGCTTCAGCCCATACAATGCTCTTTTGAGTCTTCACACATGAGACTCACTGCTAAAGATCTCAAATCCTTCAGGCTGCTCAATGTACACCTTTTCCTCAATGATCCCATTAAGGAATGCAGTCTTCACATCCATCTGATGAATGTGCCAACCCATCTACGCCGAGAGAGAAAGGATGGTCCTTATGGAAGGATACCATGCAACAGGTGCAAAGGTTTCTTCATAATCAATCCCCTTGATCTGTGAGAAGCCCTGAGAAACAAATCTTGCCTTATAATTGTCAACACTCCCATCAGAAACTTGCTTTACCTTGTAGATCCATTTCGAATCTACCACTGATTTACCCACCGGCCTTGGAACAATCTCCCAAGCACTATTTTTGACAATGGAGTCATACTTCTCCACCATGGCATCTACCCATGTGGGCTCCTGCACTGCTTCTTCAAAATAAGATGGCTCGGTCACGACACACTTGCTCATAAGAGCCATGTATCCAGTAAACTGGTCAGGTGACTGTCTCTGTCTTCGTTGTCATGTAGGGACTCCTACATTTTGTGCCGCATCAAGCTTCAGTCTCTCAGCTTCTGTGGTACACTTTCTACCTGTTATGATGTTTGGTTCTACATGAGTGGACTCCTCCACTCCATGAATCTCATCCTGTGGTTGATCCACATCTAGAGGCTCATCTTTGGGAACAAGAAGTTCCTTCTCTGCAAGCAAGTGTAGCTCCCTCTCAAGCGACAACTTCATGGCTTTCACCTCATTGAATTTTATATCCCGTCACACCACATTCATTCGAATGTCTAGAAAATACACATGATAATTATGGGGTGTTTATGTGTACCCCACAAATATCTGAACTTCTGCAGTCAGCTCCAGCTTCTTCCTGGTGTCTTTTGTCACATGAATGTAAAAAAATGAGACAAAAATCTTCAAATGAGAAATATCAGGCTTCTTACTAGTAAAATCTTCTTCAGGTGTACTCATGGAAAGTACTCTACGAGGACAATGGTTTTTCACATAAATCGCAGTGTTTCATGCTTCTGCCCACAAGTGCATCGGTAGGCCCTGGTCATGCAACACCCACGATTGTTTTGTTCTTTGTCTTCACAACCCCATTATACTGTGGGTTATGAGGCGCTATGAGTTCTCTTCAAATTCCTTCTTTGCTACAGAAGTCTTTAAATTCTTTTGAGATATATTCACCACCATTATTGCTCCACAGAGCCTTCACTTGCTTCCCCGACTTCTTCTCCACCAATGCTTTAAACTCATAGAACTTTGAGAATGTTTCACTCTTCTTCTGCATGAATAAGGTCCAACATCTACGATAATAGTCATCAACAAATATAACATAATACCTGTGTTTTTCTGTTGAAGCAATCGAGAAAGGTCCACACACATCTGTGTGAAATCTCTCCAGGATCGCTAAAGCATGGTTTTCCTTCTCATGAAAGGTGGTCTTCACAAACTTACCCATAGCACATCCATTTCACTGATCTGACTGCGCAAGAGTACCCTTGGGAAGTCTAGTATAAATCTACTGCAAAATATTCAAGGTGCCATGGTGAACATGGCCCAATCTCCTGTGACATAATTCGCCCTCATCCCGACTCACCACTTCTTCTGCTTTGCCCATCATTACAGCATATCCATCTACATCCAGCTTCTAGATATTATTAGCTTGAATCCATATCATCTTGGTTTGACCCATTTTTTTATGTCGAAGGAAGGCTTTTTCCTCACTAAAAACAACGTCATAACCTCTGTCTTCCAACATTGCAACCGAGACCAAGTTCTTCTTCAGACCTGCAAAATGCATAACATCTTTCAACAAAAATGGATTTCTTGACTCCCTCTCAAAGGTAATGGTCCCAATTTCGGTCGCACTGTATCAACCATCGTCACCCATCTCTATATGCATTTGGATATCCTTCTACTCCAAGTCACTAAACAACTTTTTGTCTCCCGTCATATAGAGAGATGCACCACTATCAAGATACCACACCGATCCCATTGAACTTGAAACCAAGCATGAAATCAAGGAGAAATCGAGTTCAAATTGCAGGCTAAGGCATCTCCAGCTACAACTACAATAGCCTTCTTGTTCTTCTTTTTCTGTGGGCAGTTACTGGTGAAATACCCATGTTCGTGACAGTGAAAACACTTCACCTTGGAAAAATCCTGCTTCTTGCCTTTAGCTTCGGATTTTGGATGGGATTTTTTCCCCTTCCCCTTTCTTGCTTTGGCATCCAAATCGTAATTCTCTTCATCATCATTCTTTGATGAAGAGCCATCCCTGGTACTTCCCCTAATCTCCTCCTGCACAAGATCCGACCAAAGTCACTCCCAACTCGATAGTTTCTCCTGTCCGTTGACAAAGTCTTCGTAGCTATGCCAAATATTAAAAATCCCAAGGATAGCCAAGCTCACCAAGTAATCATCATAAACAATAATCCCCACACTTCCCAGTTCATCCCTACAGTGGACAAACTTTGTGAGATATTTTGGAATACTATCGCCCTTATCCATTTTTATTTTTCTGAGCTTATCTTTCAGCGCCAACTTTCTCTGGTCGCTGTTGCTTTGGAAAAAATCTGTCAAAGCCTTCCACATTGCAAATGGACTGGCTTTCCCATGAATTTTGAACACAATATGGTCCTTCACACCTTCCAACAGAATTCTTCTTGTCATTGCTACCTTCTTTTTCCATGCCTCAAGTAATGTAGCATCGCTAGAACCTAGCTTAGGAACATCGCTATTGATGAACTCCTTCAGTCCATTATCTTCCAGCACCGCCTCCATCCTATCCTTCCAAGATATGTAATTCAAGCTTCCCTCAAGGGCATACTCCAATCACAACCCATTGAAAAACATTTCAATGAATAATGAACTGTTGCACTAAGAAATTTCTGCAGCAAATTTGAATTGTCCACCAACACAAACTCAACAATTCTTCACAATTGCAATCTTCAAGAATTAACACTGCTTCGATACCATGTAGAAATTATATAACATATGCATGTATATATATATATTATCCTTATCTAAGCATATTTTTCTTCTTGCTAAATACATAATCCTTCTACTATTAATCTTTTGTGGAAATTTAAAACTTAATTGCAAACACATAAAGCAATAAAAGAAATTGCACATAACACAGTTGTTTAATGGGAAATCCTGAAGCTAAAAAACCCAAATATCATATTATTTATATAATGGAGATCATGCAACAATCTCATACAAAGCTTAGTACATCAAGCTCTCAGTACAATCAATCGTCACACACTAACATGAAGAAATCTGCAAATCCATGCACTGATTTCTTGCCACCTGGTAGCCTGCCTCCACTGCGCAATCCCTGCTGAAGAAGACCCATGAATGAATTTGAATTGGCCTTTCCTTGACTGTGAAATCCTCATTGGAAAATCCAATGTGTGTCAGATGCATTGAATGGATCACTATAGTCACAACGGATAGTCCATATCACCCTTTCACCTATCTCTCCACTGGGTCTCCACTTGAACTATCATGCACTATAGTTAACTGTTGTTTCTGTTCAATTGTTAGTGATTTATTAGTTTCGAATTAATTAAATAGTTAATTCACTTAACTCTCACTAGTGTATCTTTCAGTTAGACTAGATACAACTAGCTCAACTGAGTTTAACTCCATTAACTGAATTAAACTAAATAACAACTCCTGTAACTACTCTTCCAACTCCATCATAACTTTCCCACTTCAGTTCTAACTAATTACTCATGCATGAGCCACCAATAAACCCTAGGAATTGCGTAATTCCTTCAGCCCACTCAGTTTCCAAATCTGTTCACTGAAATAAAGTGCTCCAAGAGAATAAGTTGATGTTTATTATCAGATTATTATTAAGAGCTAATAATAATCGACATGCATCTATTTTTAGATTGACAATCTATAAATAGACTTCGCCCAATATTATAAAAATAGAATTTCATCTATTTTCGAACTTGACCAACCATCCACAAATAGCATCTTGCAACTTCTGAAATATGATCATCATGTCTAAAAATAGACATAGTCTAAAAATAGACTTGCACCTAAAAATAGCCTGCGGGCCCACTTAGTGAAGGTGACAGATTTTCACTAAGCTTCGTCATCTTGTTGGATCTCAACAAGAAGACCAACCTAGAAAAGGAATAAGGAGGAGGCATTAGATCATATGATTTACATGGGAAAGGAGCTCTCTTTGGAAGAATAAGAAAAGGAAATAAATGTTATTATGGCAATCCTCAACACCCTAAAATAAGCTAAGACAAGCGAACCTAAATAGCCTCTTTTTTATTTTAGGATAAGGAAAAGAAATAAATAAAATATACTGGAAAACCTAAGCCTTCATATCAAAATCCAATCACGATAGAAAAATCCCTTTTCCCTGAGAAGTGGGGGGCTCAAGAGGAAGAAGGATTGAAGCTAATGACATCAATGATGATTCCCACACTACCTTGTATATTTTAACCCTGTATAGAAAATATCGGCAAACAAACTCTTAAAACATAAAATAAACAATAACTAGAGAAAAAAAACATAAATCATATATACACATATATTTTCCCCTGGATCCCAAAACAGGGACTACCAGCTTGATTTTTCATTACATTCCTTTCAGTGTTACAACACACACACACACACACACACACACACACACACACACACACACATATATATATATATTCTGGAGCATTCATAAACCATAATCCATTAACCCTGGATTAGAACATAAGCATAGTTCACTTGACTAAATTTACAAGATACCGTGGGAAGAAAACCATCATGCCCAGAACCATGTGAAAATCCATGCACAAAACCACATGGAGCTTTATTGAGCTATTCATGGAAATAATATAACACACCCCCAACATACCTAAGGGAAAACAATTGCAAATACAACCAGGGGAGAGAAGAACTCAAGCTATGATGCGACATGAGAAAATATTTGTGCTATAGGAACACACAATAGTGTTACAAGAACATATAATGTAGATTATTTAACTATATCATTAGCAAAAGAAATGAAATAACGACTACAGGTTAAGCTAGAGCATCCATCCTAACATCTTCCCATCGCCAATCATGAACTTATAACAAAACATCTTATTTTGGAAACAATTTACATACAATAGAAAAAAGAGGAAATCCTCCACTTTGAGGATATATTTAGGCTATTAGGTGAGGGAATATTACATTATTATAGGAGTAGATGGCACATATTTTGAATTTAGACACCAACAGAAGTCAAGTGAATGATTTTTTGTAGCATTCCAATCTTGTAGTCTCCTATGTATGAGCACATTTTATAATCAATGAAAAAAAAATTTGGTTCCTCTCTTGCTATCTCTTCAAGGATATGAGACTTCTTGGGTTATGGCACACCCTAGGTGCTCAATACCACTCTTTCTACCTTTATTCTCCATGCATTAGTTCAGCTAGTCATTTCTGTAATATTACTTTTGAATATTGTTTTTTGCAAATTAATGAGTTAGTGTTTTTAGAATATATTTTATGCATCTTATTTTACTAATTTTAGAAAAATTCTTTTATGAAGCTAACATTCATTCCCATGCATTAATCTTGTATATATTACTATTTTCTAACTTTTTGTCATACATTTTTCAATCGGTATTGCATAATTTCCTATTTTACAAAGCTATAAAAAACCCAAGAATCACTCTTTTAGTGAAAAAAATTATCCCCCATAGACATAAGGACTTGGAAAATACATCTTGACCATCCTTTAGCCTCTCTGCAACTTATCCTTCCTTAAAATCACATCTAATACATGTTTTTCTACTCACTAGACTATCTCCTATAGAAAAAAAGTGACTCTTGTAGCATCTCGTGTTTTGCATCAAAAAATCATTTAGATTTTCAAATGAATCACATTTAACCCTAATTTCAAATTATAATGTCACAAAGGCCCTAAAAATATAATTTTTAAGCCAATAAAACTTATATAATCTTTGACGTAGTTACTTTAGCTGAACTGCCTTTTTCTTGTAAATTAGGGTTTGATGTTTCAATGCTTTCTTTTATATGGAAGTTTGTTTCCATTGAATCATAGAGTAGATTCAATTTTATTTTAGCATGATTGATTTTTTTTTCCTCCTTTACTTACAAATATTATATATTTTCTTATTATTCTCTCTTTCCTGTGATTTTGAGTATTTCTTGTAGCATAGACAATATAATGGTCTCTATCTTACAACTTTTATTTCATTTAATTTCATTTCCATAAGATGAAAAAAATAGGAACACATTACACTCTAAAAACAAAGTGCTAACCCATATTAACTTTGTATCAACCTTGGGTTGACAATTAAAGTCAAGGCCCTTAGGGAGTTGCAACATTATTGTTGTGATATTGAGGGCCATCACTTTAAAGTAAGGGATTGTTTATAAGACTAATTGTTGGTAGTAGTGATGAACTTTAAATTCCACCCTCCTTGGATATATTCGAAGTATTTTATCCTTTTTTCCTTGTAGCTAGTCTTAAATTTATTTTTTCAATATGTATGGATCTCAAATTTGTTTTTGGATTGCTGATAGAAATATTTGGACCCACATAAATCCCTAAGACTTGATGGCTTCTTGAAGTTTTCATATAATATTTTTGGTTATGATTAAAAACTATATGATGAATATGTTGAATAATGATCGAAGTAAAGTGAATATGAATAAAATAACTAACTTGTCCTTTTTGTCTCTTGTTCCCAAAGAAATGAATCTAGTAAATTTCGCCTGATTTTGACAAATCTCTCTTTGTAATTTGTCTTATAAAATTTTAACAAAGATCATCATGAAAATATTAAAAAAATATTATTGGATGTCAAATTAGACAACCAAGGAGGATTCATACAATGGATACAAATATTTGATAATATCATTCTTGTCTAGGAAGAAATTCATTCAAGCAAGGAATTCAGTAAGCCAAGAATGGTGAAAAAGTTGGATATGGCCAATGCCTTTGGCAGATGAGGGAACACTTTTATTTTCTCGATGCTAGGAAAATTGGGGTTATGTAGGGAATTTATAAGGTGGATAAAAGTGTATATTATCTCTCGATGGATTATGACATTGGTTAATGGTCGACCCACCCTTTTTTTGTTTCCTCTCGAAGGTTAAGGTAGGGCTACCCTTCATCTCTTCTCCATCACATCAATATGGCTAAAAGTATTAGCAGGAATTCGGAGAAATCCAAGTAGGAAGACAATTTGGTCGGATTAAGTATCATACAAGACGTTAAAGCCATAAATAACTCTAAATTTGTTGATGAAACTCTGCATTTGGAAGGTTCCTCCAAAATAATAACCCTCTTCTTTAAAAAAAATTATAAAAAGCTACCTTCATCTATCAAGTAGCGTGGTCAATAAAAAAAATGTTAATTAGATAGTTGGAATTATTATGAACCAATGTTTAATGATATGTTAATGATATTGGAGTTTTCAATCATCAAAAAGTGGAATTATTCAATTTTTTAGGAATCTGAATTTCACTAGGACCATCTAATGCATATGAATGGGTCATAGTCCTGCAGAAAATAAAAATAAAAAAATAGAATACAATCTTGGGGAGCACAATGGTTAAATGAGGTATAAAAGGGTGTCTTCCAAAAAAAAATGTTGTCATGTATCCATGCTTATATGGGTTCATGTTTACTTGCACCCAATGGAGTAATCCATCAAATTGGTGGCCTATTGTGGAAGTTTCTTTAGAAAAGAGGAAATAAAAATGAACATAGATTTAATTTATTGAATTGGAATACCATGTTCCTTCTTAGAAACATTGATGGATTAGCGATAATATATCCTGAGATCATGAATCAAGCTTTCGATGTGAATATAGTTTGGTTCCTTTTTTCATATTACCAAGAATGGTGGTAGTTGACCTTTGCACACAAATATTTCCATAATAATAGGCTCGTTAGACCCAAAAAAAAACTATGGCTAGACCAAGGTTTAAAAATTTGGAAATTATGTAAAGTGGGGGCCTTGATTATCATGGACTATTTGGGTTCACAGGCTGGAAATGGCATGCAAATTAGTGTTTGGAAGGATCAAATTACTTTAGTAGATATATTGAGAGAGAATGAAGGAGTAATGTAATTAGATGGAGGTAAAGGGATTCAACAAGATCAGTGATATATTTTTATGGGATATCAATGGTTAATGGGTTGGTTGGAAATGTCCCAATGTCCACTCAAATCTTCAAAATCATTGGTCAAAGGTACTCAAAGAACTGAAATGTTTTACCCCAATAACTACTTCAATATTGGATCAATGTATATGGATTGGTAATAAGAATAATATATACATCATGAGAGTAGGCTATGAATTTTTAATTAGAAAATTACTGCACTGGACTTTTGAGGAAACATGGGAAAGAATTTTGAATAAGGAAGTATTGCCAAAAAATAATATCTTCTATTGGGAATTGGTCTTTGGAAAGATGTTGACAACCTAAAGACTAAAGAAAACAAATGTTCAAGTCCCTTCCTGTTGTGTTATGTTTGAGAAGGAATAGGAAGACATCGCTCATATGTTTCATAAATTCTCCTTCTCTTTCAAGATTTACAAAATCACTTTGGAAAAGGCCAAAGGTATCAAATCCATTCCAGAAAATTGGAATTTTTTTTTCTTAAATGGAAACTTCAAATCCCATGGAAGTGAAAATTTGATTCAATAACCATGAGATGTTGGATGGATTTATCAATTTTTTTCTAAGCAGTTTTGATTTATTAGAATCAAGCTATATTTCGCGATGTTCATATATATTCAATTACACCAGACTCTTAAGCAACTCAATTAATGTTTAAGTAAAACTTCGCTAGAGGTTATGATTAGGAAATCTAGTTGATTTGTTTCCAAGAAATCAATCTTGGATCAATCTTGGAAATTTTCCAAGTCAAGCTAGTAGCTTCATTTACAACTAACCTATCAAATCACCATACAATCTCAGAATGGGCTTAAAGGAATTCCAAAATTGGAGAAGTAGTAATGTTTGTTTCTCATGAATTTTTAATGGAGCTTCAAAAGTAAGCCTAGGGAGGCAGGAGAAGGAGAGGTTATTTTCATGCTAATGAAGAATAGAGACCAAGTATGCTTGGGGATTGGGGAAAACTTCTAAAAATCAGGTCAAATTCTTAGTATTATAGTAGGGGCTTGAATTGGTAATTTTAAAAAAATCTGACAGATATTGCTTTTTAGTATTTATGATAGTTATTCAATAAGTGTGCAATACAAAAAATAAATAGGCTCAAAGCATCTCTCATATTTTTCATAGAATAAGTTTCCAAATTTTTATGTTTGAGGATGTTAATTTCTTCCATGTATAGATGCACCTCAACATAATGGTAGATTCACTAGGGGAAAAAGGAGTATCTCTAGATAAAGAAATGATGTCTCAGGATGATAGAATGTTAGTTCTTAAACCCATTCCATGAAAGTTTTTTATAAATATGATAATAGAAGTTATAAGCACAGTAATTAACATTAAAGGGGGAAATATTGGATTTTTTTTATGGTGTTGGACCTGCCAATATTTAGGTTACCTCCCTGAGATGAAATCCCAACTAGACCTCACTGTAATATTCCAAAAATTTAGCCTTCATCTAAATGGAATATTATAGTTTGTTTTATCACTACGTAGGTGAATAAGTGGGTGGGGAGACTCATAAAACCCCTTTAGAACGAATAATAACATTCCTAATGTGAAAGGAGGGAGAATAAGTAGTCGGATTAAGCCCCTTTGGGTGTGAACATGGATTGGATCATGTTGATTCAGTCAACTTGGATCAAGTCAACAACGTTGTTATGGAGGAGTGGCCTTTATGATGAGATAGCACATTTTTAGTGGAGGAAAACTTGCATGAGCTTGGTGGAAAGTATGGATAGGACCCAATGTGAGCAGGTTCACCTGCTATATATGGAGAGGATGGTAGCTTTTTTCATTCATGTTCTAGATTATTATTGATATTGGTCTATTTAGACTTTGCTTCCTCTTGTTTTTTAGTAGGGTTGCTATGTTGTTTAGCACAAGGGTGTTCTTGGTCAGGAATCCCTACCTCATCCTCAAGGAAGGAGAGGTTATTTGAGCTACATTTCCTCATTTTGGCATTCCGGCCAAGAAACCTCCTTCAGCTACAACACAATTTCTATTTAGAGCTGGGTTGTGTTGCAGGGTGCAGCACAGGCGGATTACATAGAGCTATTTATGGGCCTTTTCTTCAGAGGAGAGGTAGCCTATCCATCGAAGGATTAGCAAGGAGGGCTCATAGGAATATTTTCACATCTTTGGCATCAGGCCAACCATCTACCATCCCTCAAAACACAGTCACGGTTAGGAACTGCATTATTTTTGGAGGCAATTTCTTGGAGGGTTCATTGAGCTCATCAGGAGGGTCTATTTCTGAGTAGAGGGATCAAAATTCTATTTAGAAATACTATTAGAGGAGGACATCATCATTTCATATATGTCACAACCTCATTATTTTCAGATCCAGTTTTTAGTGACATCTCAACCCAGGGTTATTTGTCACATTGTATATTTCTTGGTATTTCTCGCAATCTTTTCTTGATTGGCTAGAAATCATGTATTGGAGCCTACATATTGTTTTCTGGGCATTTATTTTGTTTCTATCAGCCATATTCCATTTATGTATGTTTATAGTAGTAGCTACACTGATATAGACAACATTGTCATTGCTCTCCAAAATTCTATAGAGTTGCAGCAACTCATGTGCTGATTGTTCTGATCATTGGAGGATTGTTCTTATTGCTTGAGTGGATTGTCCCTCGAGATAATTTTGTATATTGTTGCTGATATATTAATAAAATTATGGATTTATATTGATCCCTATCATATCATTATAATATTTTTTTTGTTTTACATTATTATATCTTATATTGCTGCTATTTCCATTTGGGAATATTACAGTGGTATCGAAGCATAATCTTGGCCCAGCCTGTGCATTCAAGACACTATGCCATTAGAAGGAGAAGCTTCTTATAATAGAAAATAGAAGTTGTACAGAGGAAAAAAAGGCATGACTCCATTATTTGGAGAAATGAAGGAAGAGAGGATCTCCCATCTTCTTTTCCAATCTATGAAAAATATCGAAGAAGATCTCAAGGAGATGAAAGGGGAGAAGTGAAAAAAAATTCCAAGGAGGTTTGAAAGCAAAGCAAGCCCTAGATATTCACATGATGGGTGTGGACAGTTAGTCACATATGCAGATACACAACATAGTTTATATCCCACATTCACTGCAAGAAGGATGGAGGAAGAAGATGCACCAAGGGAGGAGACCTTGAGTGACTATCTTTAGGAGTATGAATCTCAATCATCGAGATTTAAGGAGCACTTGGAATTCCAAGGGTTTTCCAACTCAAGGAAGAAAAAAGGTCTAGCAATCATAATAGAAGCAAGAGAGGTAGAATCTTTCTATCTAACTTTGATGGATCAGCAAAGTGCACAACCAAAGCTTGGGTAAAGGAGCTAGATTCCTATTTCCAGCTACACCAAGTCTCAGAAAAGGAGGCCATCAGAGTAGCAGCGCTGCACCTCAAAGTATGGCCCATGATTGGTGGTTTTGTAGTTCTGCTTCATTTAAACATGAAAATGTAAAAAAATTATGTTGGCTTCACTAATAAATTAGTGAGAATATTTTATATTAAACATTGTAAAACATCATTTTTTGAACCCAAAAACTAAAAACCTTTGCATGAGTTGGAGAGATCTATTCTTCCCACTCCACCCCTTATTTCTGTTGAAGGGGATGAAAACATGCATGATGCCTTGCCAAAGGAAATATCCCCACTTCTTGGAGAGCCCTCTTCTAGAGATGAAGACATGGAGGTTCCTCCTTCAAGGGAATACCAAGATCAAGGGTCTCTCATTGATTATGAGGAATTCTCACATATTGATGAAGAGGATGAGAAAAGAAGAGCTAACAATGCTATACAATCAGGAGGAGATCCATAACCACATTGAAATGGGAAGGGAGCCATTGCTTCCATTATAGGAGCCCTTCTTTATTCGCAAGGAGTTCCAAATGATCCAACATGTGGGAACCAAGGCACAATTCTGAAGCAGCATGCATCAGTTTTTGGGGGTTGTAAATCTTGGCAGATGGAAGGAGAAGAAAAGAAGGATTAAAATCTAGGGATGATGAAAATTCACCCTTATCTATTTCAGGAGGTTTCTGCACAAAACAAGGAGACTATATTTTGCAGTGAAGAGAGGGACAAATCATTCCACTCATATATACATTCCACTTCATATTTTGATGTCTCACTACATGGGGGCATTCCACCGGGGAGGCCACTAGATCTAGAGTTGGTGGGGGACATTTTTCCATTTGGTTGACCACTCTTAGATTATGGAGGGGTGATGACCTTAGAGGAGTCTAGTACAGTGCAAAGAGTCTAGGGTAGACTCAAGGAGGAGGGAGACATTTTCCCATTTTTAGCATCACCCACTCTCACTACATATTATGTGCTGACAGAAGTTGTTGTAGTGATAAAGGATGGCACCTTCATGGTGAAGGGAGATGCTCCATGGATTTGGAGAAATAGAGGGTACTTCCTCTAATTAAGTGATCCTCCGTACATTGGAGTAGATGGAGGCCATTCATGCTTACATTGGCCAGGATCAAGAGGTTTTCTTTGGATGGTAGCTTCTCATGGCAGGCCAACTTCCAGAAGATACCACTTCGATTTGAGCATGAGCAGCTGCATGATGGTCATGGCTGCACTTTACAGTATGAATTTTCCATAGGAAATGTCAAAGGAGAAGAAAAAAACATGTGGGGATCTTCACATTTCAGATCTTCAACGTTGTCTCTTAGGAGGATTGATCCATATTGGAGGTATCAACTCTTGGTAGAGTACTCGAAGGATCTTGGTGCTTGCATGATTCTTGATGAACCGGAGGGAGATGATAGATACATGGTGGTTGGAGAGGGCATCTATTCTTGTGGTGGAGTCTTCTTGAATATATTTTCTGAGCTCAAGAGGAAGCTACTACATGCAGCACATGTGGAATTTCTTTCCATGCACTTTTATGCATTTCATTCTTTGATGGAGGAGTTCACTTGGGAGGGCATCCAGCATGATATATTTCACCATATGGAGAGATGCATAGTCCGGATGGTGATAGAGAGGATTTCAGAGCCACTTCCCTACTCATTGGTGGTGAGGGAGAACTTTCAGATGAGCCATTTTAGCTCAATGACCAAAGTACATAATAGAGAAGGTACATTTTTGCATTTGCACTTCTTTACCTTATATGAGTAGCATGTTGTATTAAGGAGGGTCATTGCTTCTTATACATTATATTATGATGTAATTGAGGCCAAATGTAGCATTGAGATTGGCTATCCTATTGGTGGTTTGTGGAGGAAGCCACATGATTCTTAGTGTGCACCATTGGCACCACATTTACGATGATTGTGGCAGCAAACAAGTGGCTAGAAAAGAACTTGTTATTGTTTGATTTGAGGCAGGAAGGGGATGCATTGCACTAGTTCCTTGTGTGGAACTATGATCCACTTTCCAGTTGTCATATGGCAACTTGTTTTCATTGGTTTTTTCCTCCATATATTGGAGATGTTCTTATGTTTATGGGAAGATTTGTTTCGAGAGTCGCACAAGAGTTGGAGGTGCCCATTGTGAGTATGCTTCTCCCTATCTTGTATGTTTCATGTTTAAGGAGAAACCATGGGAAAACCATGATGGCCACACTATGTCTCTTGTCTTCATGTGGGAGGAGCCATTTGGAGAACTTGAGTTCTTGGAGGAGGCAGTTCATGGTTGATTTGTTTGGTGGGGAAACTTGGGCCATTCTTGGAGGCCATGTCATTTAAGCCTAACATTAGAAAAAACCCCATACTTACCATAAATGGAGAGAGGAAAAACTTGGCTGGAAAAATATAATCTCTCCATGCAGCCCCAATACATTGCATAAACTCGGGGTTGATGATTTCTTTAATGAGCTACCTAGAATGCCTCATTTCATTTTGATGACAGCATGGGTAAGGGAGACTCTCGTTGGGGATGAGATTCCATATGTTTATCATCACTCCTACCTTGAGGAGACCATTGGACAACACGAAGGTTTCCACTTATACCTTCCACTTTCTCATGATGTACACCATTTGGTTTTGCATACTTGGGAGGAACCATTGAAGGGCAGATTTACGGGAGATTATTTTGAGCACTGGTGGGGACTATTGATGAGAAGACCACAAGGGGAAGAAGGGAGTAATTTTTCTCCACCTTTACAGTTTCTTGAGAACAGGCAACCATTTTGGAGGGGAGGACTATAATATTCCAAAAATTTAGCCTTTATCTAAATGGAATATTATAGTTTGTTTTATCACTAGGTAGGTGAATAAGTGGGTCGTGAGACTCATAAAAACCCTTTAGAAGGAATAATAAAAATCCTAATTTGAAAGGAGGAAGAATAAGTAGTTGTATTAAGCACCTTTGGGTGTGAAGAGGGATTTGATCATGTTGATTCAGTCAACCTTGACCAAGTCAACAACGTTGTCATAGAGGAGTGACCTTTATGATGAGACATCACAATTTTAGTGGAGGACGACTTGCATGAGCTTGGTGGAAATTATGGATGGGACATAATGTGAGGAGGTTCACTTTCTATATATGGAGAGGATGACAACCTTTTCTATTCATGTTTTACATTATTATTGATATTGGTCTATTTAGACTTTGCTTCCTCTTACTGTTTAGCAGGGTTTCTGTGCTATTTAGCACAAGGGTGTTCCCGGCTGGGAATCCCTACCTCATCCTCGGGGAAGGAGAGGTTATTTGAGCTTAATTTTCTCATTCCATCATTCTGGCCAAGCTACCTCCTTCATCTACAGTGTTTTTTCTATTTAGAGCTGGGTTGTGTTGCAGGGTGTAGCACAGGAGGATTACATAAAGCTATTTCTGGGCTTGTTTTTAAGTGGAGAGGTAGCATATCCATTGGAGGATCAGCAAGGAGGGATCCTAGGAATATTTTCACATCTTTGGAATCACCCCAACCATCTACCACCCCTCATAGTGTAGTCACAATTCTGAACTGCATTATTTTCAGAGGCAATTTCTGGGAGGGTTCATTGAACTCATCAGGAGGGTCTATTTCTAAGTAGAGGGATCAACCTTCTATTTAGAAATACTATTGGAGGAAGAAATCATCATTTCAGATCTTTCATCACCTCATTATTTTCAAATCCATTTTGCAATGACATCTCAACCGCAGGCTTGTTTGTCACATTTTATATTTCTTGGTATTTCTAGCAATCTTTTCCAGATTGGCTAGAAATCATGTATTAGAGCCCACATATTCTTTTCTGGGAATTTATTTTGTTTATATGAGCCATATTCCATTTATTTATGTTTATAGCAGCACCTACACTAATATGTATATCGTTGTCACTGGTCTCCAACATTCTATACAGTTGCAACAACTCATGTGCTAATTGTTTTGATCATTGGAGGATTTTTCTTATTGCTTGAGTGGCTTGTCCCTCAAGATCCTTTTGTATATTGTTGCTGATATATTAATAAAATTATGGTTGCATATTTTTACCTCTCATGTCATGATGATATTTGCTATGTTTTACATTATTATGTCTTATATTGCTGCTATTTCCATTTTGGAATATTACACTCACACTGTTTGGAGTAGGAGACCTATCTGTGGGGTTTTTAATGATATGCCTTGAATTGAAACATGCATAGATTGTTATACCATGTCTTTGGTTAAAGATAGTGTGTGACCTTGCAGAAAGTCAATATGGTGCATGAGGGGTTCTAACAGCAAAAGGGGGAAAGAATTGAGCTCCTTAAATGCCTTTAATAGTACAGCTTGAAAGGAACACACAAGTTGCAAAGAGATCACACAAACTAACAGGAAGAATAGTCTACAAGTAAAAGGCGATGAGTTAAAACATGAGCATGCATTCAACAAGTTTCGTCTAAATGAAAACGAAACAGTTCATAAGTATATATGTAAGTTAAAAAACATACATCACAAACATAACCATAATAGTCCAACTACCTTTACAATATATGCATGAAGACATGTCGTCTCTAATTATATTGTAAGTGAAAGTTTCATTCATACATACAACATGACAGACTACTTGCCCTAATAGTGGAAAGTGAAGTCAACCACACTTTAACCCCACAAAAAAATATACTCCCTCTACGCTACAGAGAATCCAAGGCTAAGAGAAAACTCCCAATCATTCTCAAAGCCTAATCCTAGCAAAAATCTTGGCTCTAGAAATCTATTTACAAGGGTTATGAGGATGTATTTATGACAAAAGTGGGTTGAGTCTTTTCATCCCCCCTTTGTGACTCTCGAAATCCCCTCATGACTCGTCACATTACAAATGTATCTTCACATTTCATCATGGACATATGGAATTTCACTCATAATAATTACAAATATTATTACAATTTCCACTAATAGTCACATAAGACAAAATAACATAGAGACAACTAGAAAACCTAACAAGACAAACTAGTATGATGTTTGTGTTAAGGTGAACTCAAGCTAGACATCTTGGATTCTTGCATCCAATTCATCTAGGTACAATCTCTTGGAACTGGTCTTCACTTCTTGTTCAATTAGGTGCAACACTTCTTCGATCTGAACCAGGCCAACAATGCTAGTATGCAAAGTATGTATATTTATATCCATTTCAAACTAGGTGGCCATCTGCTCCAGCTACTTCATTTACTAATAAATCTCCTACCCGACTTGCTACTTGAGTTTAGCCTCGCTAATTCTACCAATTCATGGGATCCAATGGAATCTCAACATGAAATACAAGATGCCATATATCCTTCCATATGCATACTCAATGCTTCCAATGAACGAGGTGAGTTTCTTGTTATTCTAGATTAACACTCGAACTCTGTATTTCTCTATTCTTCTTTCGTCTTGATCTTCTTTACAAATGTAAGTGACGTGGAATTGTATTTAATTTTCCACTCATGCATGGAAATTATCAAATTTTTTATATTTCTAAGGATCCTGGAAAACAATATGCTATGTAATAGCAAGTCATTCAGGTGGACAAATTCCTTATCAATGGTTACCAACTCCTGATAAAAATCTCTCATAGTGTCTCTACATGTGGATACTTCAGTAAGTATTGATGCTCTTATATCCTTGCAATAGACCTATATGGACAATGAAATTTGCATTGTTGCACGATTTTTTTCATTCTCTTGTCGAAGTGCCTGTATGTTTGGCGCTAACTTCTTTTTCTCAGCCACCAAGGACTAGTTGTTAAATTTGTCTTCTCCTACGAAGGTTGAGTTGGCATCGGTAATGGAATTTGGATTCCTACCCATGACTACCATGATCACACTTTATCTCATGAATGCGGGTGATTCATGATCATTCGAGATTTTTTTTCTTCGCGCTTGTGAAATCTTCTTCTGCAACTCATAAAATGATGGATCGTACACGTCCATGATGAGATTATCATGAATGGGAATCACCTCCCCTTCTTTAGTTGGTGTTTTATCTTCGACTGGAGATGGTGGAGTCATAATGATGCCTTGAGGTGCATTGGGCATCAGGTCCACATCTTCATTTAGTGGCTCTAGTCCCACTTCCATGTATATGAGTTAATCATTTCTTCAAGCTCTTGAGAAAACTCTTGTTCCTACTTCTGTTCGCTCACTCCTTCTATTGTCGACCGATCATGTACATCTTCTTCATCCTGTATAGGTGTCATCTCTACTATTGTGGAAGGTTTCCTTTATTTCTCTTTTTTCTTTTTCCTTTCCTCTTGCTCTATTATTCTAAGCTCTTGTTCTTCCTTTGACTCGTGTTCTTCTTAGTGTGCTCTTTGTACTGCTTATTCTAAGCTTTTCTTATCTACTTTTCTCTGCTCTGCTCTTTTCTTCCTTTTTTCCCTCTTCTCCTCGATCACCAAATCTACCTTCTCAGTGTGAGGGCCTTCTTTCATTTTACATCTTTGTTCCTCTTTCATATGATTTGTTACCTTCCTCTTTCCATTTTCACGCGCTAGACTGCTGCCTGTTGTTGTTGATGCTACTAGAAAAGTTGCCACCTGTAGAGAAAATTGAGAAGTCCCAGCTATATTGATCAGCTCACGAGTTTGGAAGGAGTTATAAGAGTTCTTCCATGGTTCCTCCTTCGACCACTAGTATACCCTGCTAACCTAGTTGAAGTAAAATCTCACACAATTCTCTTTGGAAATTCCCCTCGGATCATACAGATTATAACACTTTGTGCTAAACTTGAATTTTATCGTGTCTTTTCCTTCAACATCTGTGACCTTGAGATTATTAATCTTGTATAATCAAACCTGCAAATGAGGAGCTATTCATGGTTCCTTCTTCTTCGTACGGATTTATGTTAGCAATCATGTGGATAGGTGATAAGCTATCTCTTGCATGACCAGTTTGTCAGTGGCATATCTCAGTAAAATATTTGGCAAATTTTTCCCACTGAATAACCTGACTAATGTGCCATCTAGTAAGGTGAACTAATCAACGATCTCTGATATCACCTCCATATCTTCTCGTGACATGCAACGTGGGTCCTCCTGAAATATGAGCCTATAGAGCTGGATAATGAAGTGATTAGCAAGTTTCTCCATGAATCCATGGTGAATCCAATTTGAGAGTAGCTTACAATAGATAAGTATGGTAGTGCGTCTTGGTGTCTATGTCCAGTTCATGCCAATTAATTGGTTTTGCACACAAATTGCGTCCACAAAGTATGCATACATGTAGAAGTGCGCTTGCTCACGCTTGGGTGGATTGCAAGCTTTTGTCACATGGAACCTTAGATGATGGGCCAATAGATCAGACCAGTTGAAACGATTTCCCTCGCTCACTACCTCGTTTAGAAATATATTCACATCCCTTAGGAAAGGTCATTATTTTTTACTTTCCATAGATTCTGCATGCTAGTATGACCAAAATTTGGTAGGATTTCCTGAGTGCTCTTGTCTTGTACATATGGGTGATTTTCTTTCTAAACATGGTTGGCTCCTTCACCTAGCCCTTGATGATATCTCTCGTGTTACTGTAGTTATAAGTGGCATAGAACAGTGAGTCCATGCTCTTCACTAGCTCGAGAAGATGATGCATTATTTGAAGTCTTCTTCTAGGAATGTAGCAATATTATGCCCACTGGTGTTGCTCAATGTAATGGTTTCTACATTGATGTTTGAGATAGCCCATCTGATTAAACCCACACATGTGAAGGTTCGATACATGCATACAACCTTGTAATTCATTGACTGCATGATGCTGAGATACACTTGGAGGTCCTCTAAGTCTACCTAAAATTCTTACTGCCATGTGAGTTTAGATCCCTTGTCTATGAAAAGTTGAGTGTATGAGTAAACTAGCATGTTAACTAGAACTTGATCAACGAATTCCCCAAGTACTGATTTCAATGGTTTCCTTTGAGGTAGCTCTCTTTGATGGCATTGTGAAAGTGAATATTGCAGAGATGGTCAAGAAATAATTTACCTGTGGGACATAAAAGACACTGACGGTAAGTAAATGTCAACTATAAGAAAAAAAACTTTCAAGACATGTTCACATAGCACACCGGTCAACTGAAAGGAAGGATTTCACAATTTTTGGTGGAAAGAGGGTCTGAGTGGCTACGGAAACTGCGCATTATGTAGTACCAGTGGTCAGTGTAAAATCCTATGGCTTGATACTATGCAATGGTCAGTTCAACCTGGGCAGTGAGCTACGAGAGACTGCGCATTGTGTGGTCTTAGTGGCCAAGGTTTCTAGATGAGGCCTAGCACTACGCAATTCACAAGGAAGCCAAATAGTACTACACATTACACAATTCTAGAGGCCAAGCTTGAAGCTTGAGCTTCTATATTGTGCAATTCCCAGCTGGGTAAAGTAAGTTATGGCCAAGGGAAAGACAAATCTGCCCATGGGAAGTGTGAAAATGCAGATCTCAGAGACGGTGAATAAATGAGTGCGAATCTGACTAATGTTTTATGAAACAAGTCAAAACAAGTGAAGAAACTAAAAAAACAACAAGTGAATGATATTGGTGAGTACTATTACCGCACCAACGACCATTAGTGAAAAAATGCAAAAATTGACGCCACACATGTGAAACGAAAATGAAAACTTAAAAGAACACTTCTATATGCTAAATCATGTAAAAGTGACGATATGGATGTAGGGAAACAAGAAAAATAACACTCACACAAACCAAATGGAAAAAAGTGACATAAAAAGTGACTAAAAGCGATAAATGAAAAAGTTACCTAAAAGAGTGATGACGATCGCATCAAAGGTTCCTTGATCTCGTCGCGAATTCTAGATCTCTAAGATCAAATGTGAGAATGAGCTCTAGGGGTGTCGATTAAATAGATCTGAGAAATTAAGGTTTACGAAGAGAATGCCACAAATCAAGGGAAACGTGATAGTTGCAGAAGTTTCCAAAAATAGAAAGTGTGCCTCCTTCGGGTTACTAAAAATAGATCCCTATATTTTAAGGATTTTTTTTCTTTTTCATTTTTTCTGTGTTTTCTTGGAAATCTTTTCATGCACCTCATCGGGAAGGATTGCACAGTTCTGAGGAATTAACAGATATTGGCTCATTTCATTGTGTAGTTTTTGAGTCGAGTGAGTTATTGCATAATTTATGAGGTTAGTGTTAGGCTTCCTATCATGAATATGGAGTTCATGAGCTCTAGGCTAGGTTACCAGTCACAATAGTGCAATTTTTATCAACAAGGACAAGACTGCCTTTATGAATTTTGTAGTTTATAGAGGCCAACCCAAAACTGTTGTGTAATACTTAGACAGTAGGTCAGCTTGTGACATGGAAAAAATTTTAAGTGGAAAATAAATAAAACACAAGAAAAAAAAAAAGATAAACAATTATTAAAGGATGGATACTTGATAGTAGTGTGAGGTAAACTCCTATGATGGGAAGTTAGGATCTAAAATCTAAGAAATGGAAAATTTTTGGAGGGTGTTTTTAGCACTACAAAAAGTTAGAAATTTCACATGATCCTACGATTATCCAAGTGGTTTTTTATTGCATTCATTCTCTCACCCTTTGGACTTAGTGGCTTCACTCCATAGCCAAGTGTTGGGATCAAGAGTACAAGTGGACACTGCACAAGATATTAGAAGTAATAGGGGATAGGTTCAAGGTTCGTTTCCTTGTTATTAAATCCAAATGGAGGAAAATATTTAGTATTTCCATCTTTGATGTTAAAACAACATGCTTGAGGATTGATCAGGTGCTAAAAATTATGCTCAAAAATCAAAGTTGTCGGAATGGTGTGGAACCTAAATGACATTATATGTATCATCGTTCTAAATATAGTGCAACTCGTTTCACGGAAAACTGACACAGTATGCTCCCAAAAATGCATTATGTCTACTTTGTCAAACTGGTAAATTTTTGGAAAAATAATTGCAGGGACAACCCAGTCAGCAGTCCTTACTACTGACTGGGCGTGCATAGTGGTAGGTTGAGTTGGTAAATGGATTTTATTTTTTCTAATGAGGTGATGGCAAGTGGAAATTTTTCATTGATTGGTTATGGCATGTTGTGGTTGGTTAGGCATGTGTCCAACCACATGCTGCCACATGGCCTAATCGGAGGCCACCATGTGGCAGCAAGGGAGGCCACAAATTTTTTGCTAAGGCCAAAATGCACTCCGCTGGAACCAAAATTGGGACCTATCTTTGCATAGCACTCCACATTATCGTTACACCACAAATACTCCATATTAAACCATATGGCTCAAATCCTGCTAGTGTTTTAAGTCGACCAGGGTTGGGGCTAAGGCCTAGCCCCTAGCCACCCCCACGCCATGGGACCGTGGGAAAAGGTGTTGGGGGCTAGCCCTTAGCTACCCCAAGGAAAAAATTTATGGAAACAATAAATGTATAGGGTTGCATGTGACAATTTTTAAACTCCGAGTTAACCAAACCACGCTCGATCCTTAACCGTAACCACCACAACAGATGATGACATGTGTCTAGTAAACCATGAAGTCCACGGTCAATCAAAACTACCAAAATTTTTCATATCAAAAAAAAGAATTCAATTAACCTTATGTAATATGTTTTAAATTCCAACATCTAAGTGTTATTGTGAAAATTGATGCAGAGACAATTTTGCCCCGTTTTTGGTGAAAATGGCACTGAGTTAGGTGGATTCTGGGTGGATTTGTAGGATGATGCCAGATTTTGGGGAAAATTTTGACCACATAGTACAAGAGCATGGGGAAGTCATAATTTGATGAGTTTTTGACCAAATTTGAGGCATAAAGAGGCTACACAGACATTTTGGGCATTCTAGAGCTGATGGAACATGTTTTAGAGTTGTTTAAGCATTGTAAACAAATGTAATAAAAATTTTAAGCATAATAGAAGAGGGCCAAGCCATTGGAAGTTTTACCAAGGAGACGTAGCCTAGGCAGGGTGAACTCCTTCATCATGTGTTGTTGTGTGACTTTTTATGGTGATGTTCATATATGTTAGATGTTCTTGTTTAATGTTTTTTTTTATGTTGATTTGCTCATGAAATTCACATAAAAATGCATAAAAACTCATATTAAACTTGCAATTAACCTCATCATTCTCAAGCACTTTCTCTATATTATGAATTGGATCTTAGAATATCAAAACTAATATTCCCATTTAGATCAAGTTGGTATCATATCACTAGGTTTACTTGTGCAAGGAGGATTAATTTCTTTTGCAATTGTTTAAATGCTTACAAGGTTGAAGCTCAAGACAGGAGAAGGCAAGCTTGTGGGTGCATGTTTTCTTGTTGGAGCAAGGAGGAGGAGGCATTAGGGTAATTTTGAGGTTTAAAATGGGCCTCCTAAAAAAATTATAAAATAATAGTAGAAATCATAAAACAAGATTTGATTACATCATCAAATTTTTGAGGGAAAAAAGAAAGTTTTCAATTCGTATTTTCAACTTATCTCCCTATCGGTTTACTCACATTTCGAGCAGAAACACTCGTTGGATGTAGAATTTGATTCCCCATCGAAGGAGTATTGATCCCTTCTACACAAAAAATGATAAATACATGAAAAATGTGATTGCAATCACATTTTTTCATGTATTTCCCATTTTTTGTGTAGAGGGGTCCATCTAAAGTATGAAACATGGGTACTCCTTGGATGAGGAATTAAATTTTGCATCCAACAAGTACTCCGACTCGAAATTTGAGTAAACACTTAGGGAGATAAGTTGAAGATACGATTTGAAAAAGTAGTTTTATTATTATTTATTATTTTTACTTTTTTACTCCAAGAATCGTGAATCATCCCCCATGGTTGACATAATAATTTTGAATCCTATTGGTTCTTATAAATTTTTTTTTGGTTGTACATTTTTCTTGGGATACCCATTTTAGAGCTCAAAATTCCCCTAGTGCCACAGTTGCCACAATCTCCACCATAAGGTTCACCTCCAATTATAGTAGAAGCTTTAGTAAGAATGTCTTATGAAGGACAAATTGAGAACATGTCATAGGATGATAACACTTTTAGAAAGGCTTTCTTTGAAATGAAAGAGATGGAGAAGTTACTCTATGAAGAGAGGAACATAAGGTTGCAGCATGAAAGCTCCATGCCTCCAAGAGGAGAGGGTTATATAGGAGGAGGAGGTAATGGAAATGGTGATAAGCCACCATCTACTCCACCATCATCCTCAACACCATATTCATCTTCATCTTCATCCTCTTCCACTAATACAACCCTGACTCATACTCATCAACATACCTCAAAAGGAATTGGTAAACAACCTTTGTTAAAAATTGATATTAAATTTGAGTTGCCTATCTATAATTGTGAAGCGAATTTAGAGAAGCTTGACAATTATGTTTGTGATTGGAGGTCTATTGCATAATTTAAAACCTTCAATATGATGATACAAACATTCAACTAACTTCCTTGAGACTGGAGGGTGCAACACTAGTATGGTGAGAAGCCAAGACACAAGATGACATAAATAAAAATGGTAATATATCACTCTCTTGGTCTAATTTCATTGCTGCAATTAAAATACAATTTTACCCTCTATCATATATGCAGAAAGCCATCATGAATTGGCAGAACTTCAAACAACTTAAGAGTCAGAGTGTACAAGATTACACCCAAGAATTTAGAAAAATAGCTCTTATGTTAGGTGTTGATTTGCATTCATAGGACACATTGCTGAAATATATAAGGGGGTTACATAGCTACCTAGGGCATACAATCCTTATGTTAAATCCCACTAGTCTATATGAGGTTTGCCTGCAAGCCACTTGTTATCACTCTAGTAAATTATTAATTTGTGGGATTTTGGATTTAAGTCAGAGAGCTCTAGAGGTAACCACAAACCTTCTTCTAACTCCAGAATCTAGCCTTCCTAACGTTTAGAGAGAGCTCTCTCTTTAAAATTTAACTCTGTTTTAATTTGTGAATATTAGGCTAGTTATGAAAGTACAATTTTGTTTTGGTTTAAAGGGTTTGGTGGGAAAAAATCACTTGGAGGTAAGATAGAGAGAAATATACTTGTCCATTGGGCTATGGAATCTAAATCAAGCTAGCAGCACTAGAAATCAAGGCCAAAAAGGTACAAATATATTCATGGCAAGATAGATAACCCTCGGAGATTTGGGAAAGTGGTTTTTTGTGAGGTGGTATGATCGGGATAAAGGGCACTTAAGGATCCTTTGATCTGGAAAATGGAAGTAGAAGGCAGCGGTCAAATGGGAGAAGGAGCAATTAAGGGTTCCTTGCACCAGAAATTAGAAGAAAACATTAAAATGGAAACTAGTTAAAGACATGGAGCACTCGACTAATCCTGTAGTAATACTCCTAGTTACACATTTAGACAGAACAAACATAAAATAAATGAATGAAACTTAGAAAAGGAAACAGTGACAAGTAGGAAGTACATCACTCATCAGCTTATCACATGGATCTTGAACTATGATGCCAGTAAGCTTGTCCAGTCTGCTACTTCGAATTCAAACACACAATAGCCTCCAATGTTCAACAAAAATGTCTATAGTAAATCCAGCAATTTTATTCCACACTGAATACTTCTGAAATTGAAGTATTTATACAAAAAGTATTACAAATATCCTAGAAGAGTTCTAGGAATAACTTTACGAAAGATAAAATATCATTACATAATAAAAGCGACAGTTTCTTAACAAACTAGCAAGCTGTCCTCTTTTATCCAAAATAAATAGAACTATTTTGTTAACAAGGAGATTTTAGCTGTCTATGTGTCCTGCTTGCTGGCTGTTAGATATTTTCATGTATTTGACTTGCCTTCACTGATACTCTTTCCTGCTGATACTCTTTAACCTGATGCTCTTTAACGTTGATACTCTTTGACCATTAGTTTTACTGTTTTACTACTGTAAAATTATCTTTTAGTACTAAAAATCAGAAAACTATATTTTTATTTTATCTCTCTTTTAACTGTCTTTAGGTAATTTTTCACTGTTTTTACCTTCCATCTTTACGTCAAATATGTGAGAGTCTTCCATTCTTATGCTTTTGGAATTTGGACATTTTTCAGCTTCTTCAAGTTTTCATTAGCCTCTATATATCTTGCAAAAGTGGGCTTGATAACAAAGAGGTGCTTAATTTCATGCTGTAGAAAAAATAAATCCTCAAAATACTGAAGTAAAACTTTGCGTGTAGGAGTACCTTGTGCTAGTTGCTTGTTTAGTTGCTCTTTAGCAAGCTCCCTAATCTTTTTTTCATAGTCCTTCTATGGAATAAGCTTTGCATTCAACACATGTATGTCTGGTAAGCCTTTCTGTCTGGGATTTGTATACTTTACCATAAATCTAGTTATGGAAAGGTTCATTGTTTCACACTTTTCTTTGAGATTGTTCCTTAAGCTCTTTTTAGTGAAGACCTTCTTGATTTTCAAGATTGCCTCTGTCTTATCTGATATTTTTAATTCTTCAATTTCCTCCCTATTCTTGCTGTTTAGAAATGTAATGAGTTTTAAATCCTGTGCAGGCTTATCAGTCAACTCATCTTTTGTCTTTTGTATCTTTATTGGGGTTGTTAATAGCAATTATTTCTGTTCATATATAACCTGAATTGAAGGCCACTGATTATGAATGGACTCATTTATGTTAGTCCAGAGATGATTTTTAATGTATGAGATCTGCTCTGTGAAGTCAATTCTTTTTGTAAATTCCTGAGCTGCTCTCCCAATTTGATTGCTTTCTGCTCATGAGTTATGGCATTGATCTCAGCTGTCTTATTTTCCCTCTCAAGATTTTCAATCATCTTATTCATTCTATTTATTTCATCCGTCTTTAAAGAAATTTCTTCCATGGCTTTGAAAATTTGGTTGGCTTCATCTTTTTGTTGTATATTTGTGGTAGAAGTGTTTGTAGCTGAAATGGTGGCTGAAGCCACTAGCACTGCAGTTTCTAGTGGCCCCTTTGGTGCTGATTTCTCTCCTAAAGTAGAGGGCACTGTTGTAGTAATCACTGGGATGACTGTAGGAATTGTAGGAATTTCTGGCTCTTTTACAGTCTCTTTCTCTTGGACAAGCTGGTCCATTTGTGTTACTGGTAATGGATGGTATCTGCTATGAAACCAACACAGTCAAAGATGACTGCTGGAGATTGAATAGGAGACATGGTTGACAAGAAACCAAGAATAGATTCATCAGTATACTCATCTGTAAAATATCCAAGGATAAAAGATAGCATAGAGATAATATGTCTAGACCCTTCAGGAAATTTAGCTATGGAGTATGGAGGATTTATCTCTGGAATATCAACATGAGAAGGCATAAAATTCTGAAATATCATAAACCTTTTTAGAAAATACAGGCCAAGGTATAACTCAGTTAAAGCCTCTATAGAAAAGGGGACTGCCTCGGGATTAGGTTGTAATTGAAGCATTTGATTAATTGACTGGGTTGTAATGGTAAAAAGTATTTCTTTTTGTGCATTTACTATAGCTCTTTCATTTGGATCATAGTATTTTTGACAAATTCTGATGAGTTCTTGACCAGGATGAGTAAATGGGAATATATACTTGGGTAAATGAGTTTCCCAAATTGGAATATCATCTTTGTCTAGATATTTTTCATAACACTAGTTCTGTATATCTAGCAAATTAAACTCAATAATAGGGTCTGCAATTTTATAGTCAGGATCAATCAAAGGAGTGCTTTCAGCAGCAACCATAGGTGGTTTAAGGGGGTTTACTGTTACAACAGATTTGGCAGTGATGACTGGGGTAGGCTTAGGGATTTTGAATCCCTTAGATTTAGCTGTTTTGGATCCTTCAGGCTTGCTTGTTCTCTGTTTCTTAGGCATTTTGGGTAACTAATGCAAGATTATAATATTTGCAAGATCTTTTTAATCAGGAGAAAACTGAGCAATTTAAGTTAAGGATGGCTTCTTTTGGACTTTTTCCTCAACTAGGTTAATTTGAGGATGTAAAACTGGCATAAAAAATAAAACAAGGGTTCTCTGAGTTAGTTCGATTGAAAAAATGGGTTTTCAAGGTAATTCAGAGGTTTGAGCCATTTAAATCCTTAAATTTGATCTTTATACTGTGAAATTTGAGGAATTTGACTTTAAAAATGCTTGCAATAGAAAACAGGGTTTCCTAGGAAAATTTTGCTAGGGTTTGGCCTCTTTTTTGGTATTTTGAGGAAGTTTGTTTCAGTGAATTATTTAATAAAAGTGGGCTGGTTCTCTTAAAGATGTCTTAAACTTTGATTTATAAGTTTCAATTTTGAGAAAAATACCTTTTTGCAGGTATCCAGCTCTGAAAAGGATTTCTGAAGTTTTCAGTTGAAACTCGGGCTTCAGTGGTTTGTTTGGAGCAATGCACAGCTTTTCAATTAGTCTTCAAATGTTTAACTTTGATAACTGCAAAGGTTTTGGGCAAAAAAAATGAGAATCACGGCTCAAAAGGCTTTAAACAGAGCTCGGGAAGAGTTATATCAGAGTGAAAATGCGCGGATAACATAAAAACAACTTAATCAAAGGTTTTAACCTTTTGATTCAATCACCATAATTGTCATTAAATGCAGGTCTCGTCTATGGCAGGAGGCGGTTTTAGAATGAACGGTTATCACGTGCAAATTGGGAAGTAAGTGGTTTAGAACGAAATGAACGCGATCCAATATAATATCGACACGTCACAGGGGGTAAAATGGTCAATAGAACCCATTTTGTGTCCATTTTTCATTCGAGCGGACGATTAATTTTTGCGCGGGATATTGCTTTTGGGTCGTTGGATTTGGAAATCGAGTGCGAAGGGTCAATATTTGCTTGGAAGGTGTGGCCAAAGGAAATGGTGGGACCGGGAAAATTATGTATGTGGGTAGTTTAAAATAGGCTTTAAACCTTTTGATCAGCTATGGGTAAAGGTTTATATATATATAAGTGGGGATAGGCGGATATGGATAAGGGGTAGGGTTACATTTTATTAAAAATAAACCTTAGTCTATCTCAATAAAACTTTGGGTTTGACGTTTATGTGGGGAAGGATTAATATATGCATTGTAAAGGGTTAAGTCTTTTGAACCTTATAATGAGTTTTAATTCAATTCAAAAATTTATTATATACATCGATGAGCGGGATGATATGTTTTGTTTAGAACATATTTCATATGCCCAAATAAAAGACATTTGGCACAGTTTTTAATTTATTATATAGTTTTAAACCTTTTGAATGATTTAATAACCATAGGGGGCAGGATATTTGTTTAGCGATAGTTTTAGACCAAAGGGGGATTTTATTTGGGTTTTAATTTAACACATGGGTAATAACTTTGGTCTAAAATTTTTATAATAGTGGGCTTTGGGGGTATTTAGATATAGGGAATTAAATAAGTAGGATAAGGTATTATTTAGGGATTTAATAAAATAAGTTAAAAGTTAATATGAAAAGGGGAATGGAATGCACACAAAAATACATAAAATGAATAAGTAAAGTGTAAAAGTAAAGAAAATTTTGTCTTTTTATCATTTTACCAATACTTACTATATTGTATTTTTGAGGGTTTTTGTATGTTTCTGAATGAAGGAAGTTAATTATATGGGCCTATATGCTTCATTAAGTAAGAATGAGTCTTTACTTATGAAAATAGGTTAAAATGTATGAATGAAGGATGAATGATGATAAATGGGGATTTAACATAAGAACTCAATATTTTCGACTAGCTAGTCATTGAGCCTTGGGTCCAGTCCCAACAAAAGTCAGAGAAATGCTTTGATCCTGTTTGAATGATAGCTTAGAATACTAAATACTTACGGGGGATGGGAAATTAGTGATTTTTCCCGATGATCATTATTACATGCTTTCTCCACTTATTTCTACCTACCTAGCCTTATTATAACATTTTTTCTTCATTTGGCAGGTGCATTTAGGCCTGCAACCTTGAAACATTTATTCTTTTAAATCATAAACTATCTATATCTACCTTATTTCATTTGAGAGCTCAGATTAAACTGTTGATCTCCTCATTATTCTCTACCTATCTACTGATTTTTCAGGATTAAATTGTCTGACAAATCTTTATTCACTATCTAAAACTTGAAATTGAAAACATGACAAGTTAATTTTAAACAATTTAACTCATCAAGGATTATGGCATTTATTGACACTCTGCCATAATTATTTATTTTGCAGAAAAGTAAAAAAGTAGTGGCATTTGGAATTTCTCACTTTCATGTTTTATTTTCATCTTTTTATTTTTTGGTTCTATATTTTTCAAGTCCTTTGATCTTTCTTTTAAGACTTTTTACCCTCTTTTTTTATTTTATTTTTATTACTTTTCTCTTCTTCTTTTTTTTAAATATGGGAAAAAAATTGCATAAAGCAAGGTATGTACATATTTTCCAAGACTATCAAAATTCAATTCAAAATTATGAATCCTATTATTATAGGACCCTAAAACCACTCACCTTGAGGCAAGAGGGAAATTTTTTCCAAAAGAGGGTAAATAGAATCCATTTAAGGGTGGAGAGAAAGGGAACGGTTTCAAAGGAAAGGGAAAGAAAAATGCATCTGTTAAAAAGGAAGGAGATAAAATGACATGCAAACATTGTTCCAAAGAGGGTCATGATGAAGACAACTCTTGGAAGATTCATCCAAAAATGGGGCCCAAGAAATTCAACGACAAGGGAAAACAAAAATGAGCTACAACAACTGAAAAGGATTTGGGATCTGACTCGGGCGATGAAATGAAATTAAAACCATGGGTATGAAAGGAAAAGAATCCATTAATAGCACTAGTTCATCAAATTGTCACACTAGCACTCTAAATGAAGAAACAAGAATTGAATAATTTCATTTGAGGGTTATTTCAAAACATATAGAAATCAAAAAACTATTTGGTACTGGGTCTCAAGCCAATTTTATATCTGAATAATTAGTCAAGAAACCTAATCTCAAAAAAATTCCTCATCACAAACTAGATCCATTGGGTTGGATATGCAAGAACACAAATTTCCATGTTACAAGAAAGTGTAGTCCTCATTTTGCAATCACAACAAACTTCATTGATGAATTTCAATTAGATGGTGTACTGCTTTATATTTCAGGAATTGTTTTGGGTACTCCTTACTTGTATGATATAAAATCCATCTTTTATTTCCATGAAAACATGTACCAATTTCTGAAAAATGGTGTGTAGTATATTGTGAGAGCTCATCGCAAGAAACTAAATATTTCAATAGCTAACGTAAGGAAAATGAAAATACTAGTGAATTCAAGCAATAATTTTATGCTTCTTATGATTAAACCAAAGTATGATGTTGATTATGAAGCATTTCAAGGTTGTGATCCAAAGTTGAAATATGATTTGATTGTAAGTGGTAAATAAAAATAATGAGATGTTCCAAGAGGCAAAGGGGTTACCTCTCAAGAGTGGAATCCAACATGAAATACAGTTGCAGCGATATTTTCCTCTTCCTAACATTGGCATGTATAGGATGTCAGTGATGGAGAGTGCTGAAATCAAAAATAAAATGAAAGTGTTGTTGGAAGAAGGGATCATCCGACCAAGTACTTTGCCATGTGGGTCACCTATTGTGTTGGCGCCAAAGAAGGATGGAACATGGCGCATGTGCATAGATGTATGTGCATTGAACAATATTATGGTAAAGAACTGTTATCCACTTCATAGAATAGATTATTTACCTGATCAATTTAAATATGCAAATTATTGTACTAAGTTGGACTTAAGGAGTGGCTACAATCAAATTAGAATTGCTGCAGGTGACATTTGGAAGACAACATTTAGAACAAAGAAACATTTGGTTGAATGGCTTGTTATGCCTTTTGGTTTATGTAATTCTCCTTATACCTTCATGCATGTGATGAATAATGTTTTAAGGCCATTTCTTGATGGGTTTTTCATTGTCTACTTAGATGATATCTTAATTTTCAGTAAATCATTTGATGAACATGTCATGCATGTAAGAAAAGTACTTGATGTCTTAAGGAAAGAACAATTTTTTTTGAATATGTCAAAATGTGACTTTGGTGAAAATTATTTGGTGTACTTAGGGCATACTGTTGGAGGAGGCAAGTTGAGCATAGACCCCTCTAAGGTTGAGGTCATTGTGAACTGACCAATTCCCAAGATAGTCACTTAGGTAAGAAATTTTTTGGGATAATCCGAACACTGGAGGAAGTTTATTACTAACTTCTCTTCTATCATAAATCCTTTGAATGCATTGACTAGTGTGAGAAATTCCTTCTTGTGTGGAGGCAAGAAGAAAAAATAATTTGATGCTTTGAAAGAGAAGATTAGTTTAGCCCCAGTACTTGCATTACTGGACTTGAGAAAACCCTTTGAGATTTGAACTGATACAACTAACTATGCCATGGGTGCGGCCCTTATGTTACATTGTAACCTCATTTGATTTCATTCAGAAACTTTCAATGGTGCAGTGATTAACTATCCGACTTATGACAAGGAGCTTGATGTTTTAGTTCAAAGTGTGAAAAAGTGGAAACACTATTTGATGGAAAATGAAACAATAATAAACACCAAAAACCAACCATTTCAATACTTGCAATCACAAAATAAGCTGCAATAGTCAAGGCACTTTTGATTGATGGGTTACTTAAAACAATTCCACTTGGTCATCAGGTATAAGAAATGTATTTAAAACAAGGTTGTTGATATGATTTCTAGTCATATGATTAGTGAAACTACTTTACTAAAGCATAATTCTATTTTGCATGAAATTTATAATGAGCAATATGCATTTGAAAATGACTTTCAAGGTGTTTATGCAAGCTTGAGTAAAGGCAACCAAGTATAGGAATTGGATTACCATGTACATAATAAATTCTTCTATCATTTGGGAGATATTTGTATTCCACAAGGGGAGAGAGTGAATGTCATATCGGAAGCAAACACTTCTCTTATTGTTGGACATTTCGGTGTAATAAAAACAATGGCATATCTTCAGAGTTATTGTTATTGGTATCGTATGCTTGAAAGTGTGTCACATTTCATTAAAGGTTGTTCATTATGTGTAGTCAGTAATCCTAGAAATAGGAAGGTTGGATTTTACAAAATGCTTCTTGTACCTACATGTCCATTGAAGAGTGTTTCTATGGATTTTGTAGGAGGTCTTCCTTTGTCAAAAAGAGATCCTAATTATTTTTATGTAGTTGTGGATAGGTTGAGAAATATGTGTACATTAATTCCATGTAAAAATAAAATCAGAGTTGAACAAACAACTCACTTTTTCTTTCATCATGTTTGGGTTCATTTTGGTTTGCTAACATCCATTGTTAGTGATCGATATTCTCTATTTCTTGGGAATTTTTGGTCAAGTTTGTGGGACTTGCTAAACACCAAGTTGAATAAGAGTACAAAATTTCATGCGCAAAGAGATGGTCAAACCGAGGTGGTCAATTGAATAGTAATACATATTATTCAAGGGTATTGCATTGAGCATCCTAAGTTGTCGGATGAAAACTTGACTACATTCAACATGCTTACAATTGTGCAAAACACTCCTCTACACAAACATCGTCATTTGAAGCATGTCTTAGATAATTTCTTAAATCACCATTGGATTTCATATTTTGGAAGGATGTTGTTATTTATGGCCATAGAGATATAGATAAAGCAAATAAATTCATAGAAAAAATCTAATTGATACATCGAATAGTTCAAGATCAGCTTGAAAAGAGCCAAGGCAAGTACAAAGCAAGGCACAACAAAAATTGTGTAGATCACAAGTTCCAAGTTGGTGATGAATTTTGGCTTCATTTATGAAAAGAGAGGGTTCAAGGGGAAGGTAAAAATATGAAACTAATCTACTATGGTCCACAGATAATTTTGGAAAAGATTGGTGAAAATTCCTTCAAGTTAGATTTTCCTTCATACACGCACATTCATTATGTTTTTAATGTTGAGAACTTGAGGTTGTATGAGTATCCATTGATTGAATATCAAGTAGAATAGGTTTATACTCCTTCTATTAAATAATTTTCTCCTGAATACGTTAATGAGGTTCAACAAGACACCATGCTTGACAGAAGAAAAAGGACATCAAAAAGAGGTAGTGCAGACTACCTTCGTGTGGGGCTCAAAGGAAATATGGATCGAGATTGGAAAGGTGAGTGAACTGTACCCTCATCTACTAAAAAACCAAAGTGATATTTTCAGATCGAAAAGCTTCGAGTGGGGAGGACTGATGAGGTGCTCAAAATTATGCTAAAAACTCAAAGTAGTCTAAATTGTGTGGAACATGAATGAAAATGTATATCTTGTCGTTCTGAATCGGGCACAACTTGATTCATAGAAAACCGACACCGTATACTCACATAAAAATGTTTTTTCCACTTTGTCAAACAAGAAAATTTCTGGAAAAAAAATTGCAGAGAGAGCCCAGTCAGCAGTTTGTACTGCTGACTGGGCATGCACATCGGCATGTTGACTTGGTCAATGGATTTTCTTCATTCAATGAGGTGGTGTTAGCTAACATAATTTCATTAGTTTGTTCTAGTGTGTTGTGGTTGGTTGGGAATGTGTCCTACCACATGTTTCCATGTGGCCTAACCTTAGGCTACCACGTGGCAGCACGAGAGGCCAAATTTTTTTTGTGAACGCCAAACTGATAAAACCTGAATTTAATAGAAGAGGCAACTCTCAAGTGAGTACTGCACACAAAATGGAGAGTACAATCTACACTCATTTATCAAATGATAAAACTATAAGTACATCACAAAGGAGTAGGAAGTTGTAAAAAAACTCCTATATCCTAGGGACTAATCCTAACTTAAAGTGCTATGTTACAACCGTGTAACCATTTATCCATTAATATAAAATAATATTAATTATTTTCAACTCTCCCCCTTAATGGAGAAAGGATTTTCCTGAATTTCTAACATCCCCCTAAACAATTAAAACTTAATTTTCCCAAAAGGCTTAGTAAAAATGTCTGTCATATTTTCACAAGTTTTAGAATTTTCAATAAATATTTATTTTGATTGGACTTTTTCTCAAACAAAGTGAAACTGAGTATCTATGTGTTTCGTATTCTTGTGGAATACAAGATTGTATGAAAGTTTGATGGTAATCTGGTTGTCACATTTGATGATGGTTTCTTCTGTCTAATTTTCTCTCGCATCATCGAGAAGCCTTATCCACCATATAGCTTCACATGTAACTACACAAAATTCTTGGTACTTGGCTTCATTTGAATATAATGCCACACTACTCTGCGTTTTACTGCTCCAGGTTATGACCCTGGATCCAATACTAAATTCATAACTTGTGATGCACCTTCAGTCATCCAGATCACTTGCCCAATCTGAGTTTGAAATACCTACTAAGATAACATCAGATGTGTCAATTTATAAAATCCCATAATCACTAGTACCACGAAGATACCTCAACACACTTTATGTTGCTGCCCAATGACTTTCGAGTGGATTAGACACGAATTGGCTCAACACACTAACAAAGTATGCTAAGTCTAGTCTACTTGTAGTTAGATATATCAAGCTACCAACTAGTTGTCTATACAAAGTGGCATCCACCTCCTCAGAGCCATCGTCACTGCAGAACTTCAAATTCTGCTACAAAGGTGTTGATGTTGTCTTACATTGATCCATATTGAACCTTATGAGCAGACTTCTGATGTACTTCCCTTGAGTAAGCAAAGTTTGTCCAGATTCTGTCCATACCTCTAGACCCAAACAATAATGTAGACTTCTAAAATCAATCATTTCAAAAACTTGCAACATCTGCAATTTGATTTCTTTCATCAAATAATATGCATTACCCATTATAGTCATATCATCCACATACAAAGAAACAAAAATAATCTTCCTTTGTTTATTATACATGGTATACAAATTTGGATCATTCATGCTCCTATGAAAACCATGTTTTAATAAGAATGAATCAATCTTCTTGTACAAAGACCTGCATGCTTGTTTTAAACCATATGGTTTCTTTTTCAACCTACAAACTAGATTTTCCTTCCCTTCATTGACAAACCCTTCATGCTGGACTAAATAATTCTCTTCCTTTAAATCGCCATTAAAAAATGCAAACTTAACATCTATCTGGTGTAGCTTCCACTGATATTTAGTTGCTAACAAAATTAACATTCTAATGGTATTCAGTTTGGCTATAGGAGAAAAGGTTTCTTCAAAATCTATTCCCTCATGTTCTGAATAACCCTTTGCTACTAGTCTGGCTTTTAACTTTTCCATATTTCCATCTGCATTAACTTTAGGTTTGTAAAGAAACTTACAACCTATGGTTGTTTTTACTTTAGGCAGTTCGGCTAGATCCCAAGTATGGTTTCTAATAATTGATTCTATTTCTTCATTCATTCTAGCCCTTCATTTGTCATATTAACTTGCTTCTTTATAGTTTGTGGGCTCTATAATATTTAAAATGTTTGACATTACATCATAGTCTTTCAATCTAGCTGGTAATTGAGTCTTCCTACCTAATCTTCTCGGCAGAGGACTCACCTCAAATCTATTTGCTTCAGACCTGTGCAGGCTTCCCATGCTGACTACATCACTTGTTTCTTAATCTTTCTTCTCCTACTGCTGATTATCCTCACTGCTTTCCTCCATAAATAATGGAATGTGCCATTATTTATGATTGTATTCCTTTCCTTCCTCAACCTTCTCATGAAATATAAAATCTTCAATTGCAAACATTGTATGAGTCACGGGATCAAACAACTTGTAGGCTTTAAACTCAATGAAATATCCTACAAAGATACATTTCATGGCCTTATTATCTAACTTCTTTCTATCCTCCTTGGGTATATGGGCAAAGGCTTTGGACCCAAAAAATCTTAGATGACTCACTACTAGTTTAAATCCATAAAGTGCTTCAAACAGAGTCTTAAAGTTAAGACATTTAGTAGTACTACTATTATTTAAATAAATAGAAGTGTTGATAGCTTCAACCCAAAAACCATTTGATCAACCCTTACCTTGAAGCATACTTCGTGTGCACCCCACTAGGGTTCTATTCTTTCATTCTACAACTCTATTTTGCTACAGAGTGTTTGGCACTATGAAGTATTGAACAATCGCATGATATCTGCAAAAATTCATGAAGTCACCCAACCTATATTCTCCCCCTTGATTAGAGTGAAAAATTTTATTTCATTTCCCTATGTTCTTCTCCACCAGAGTCTTAAATTCTTTAAAGAATTGAAAATTATGACTCTTTTTACTTAAAAATATATATCTAAGAGAATCTAGTGCAGTCATCAGTAAACAGTAAAAAATAATATGCACCACCTAGTGACCTAGTCTGCATATATCCTCGTATGTCTGTATGCACCAGCTCTAGAATATATCTTTCCTTCCTATCAACATGAAAAGGAAATTATTCTCTATTCATTTTCCCTAATTCACATCCATCACAATCTAACTAAACACTATGAAGAGTAAGGAGTCCATCGACCATACCTTTTCTTTGAAGTAGCATAAGGTGGTGTAAGTTAAGGTGACTGAACCTCTGGTGCCAGAGATTTTTGGCTATCAATCCCGTCGAAACCAAGGGTTGGTGTCGCATGCTCTTGAAATTCAATTTGTATAGGCTCCCCACATGTACTCCTAATGCAAATGGTTCTATATCAATTTCCTTTATGACACAATATGTCTTCAAGAATTCAACTTGCAGGTCCTGATCAGTTATCATTGATACATAGATTAAGTTCTTATTAATCCCGGTCACATACATCACATTCTTAATATGTCTGATGCTACCACTAAGCAACATTACTGGAATATCACTGTATGCTTCGATCTCATAACCTCTGTCATCTCCTAAATAAATTTTAGATCCACAAAAGGTTTCTTCACAAAGCTAAAACAAATTTCTCCTACCTGTCATATGCGAGGATGCACCAGAATAAACATACCATATGTCATCCTCATACTCCTCAGAAGCTGAAAGAGCACAATCAACTACAAAATATCGAAGATCATGACTGTGACCTTCATTAGAGAAATATCACATGTGCTTACCCTACTTATTCCTGGCTTCATCTTTCTATCTCTTAAAGCAGAACTTAGCTTGATGACCATTTTTCCCACAGTAAAAGCATTTAATGTTAGAAAATATATTTGCAGACATACCTATAAATGGTCTCTTTTGGAAATTTCTTTCGCCTGTCTATTGTTGTTGTGGTTTTTTCCCTTCGTATGCCCTTTTCTTTGCCATCAGCACAATATTGACACTATGAGGTCTCAAATTCTGCTGCCGCTCTTCCTCTTGTAATAAAATTCCTATTAATTTTTCAAATGTAGGGGATTTATCTCATGTTTCCAAGCCTATGATGAAAATTTGATAATCATCCATCATTACGTTCAATGTGATTGTGACTAGATCATAATCGGGCACCTTCTCCCTGATGTCACCCAAAATGTCCTTCAAATCTTTATCCCTCGTAATGAATCCATCAACGAATTCATTCTCCTCCATCCTCATCAAAATTAACTTGCCTTTGAGAGACAAGATGCGATTTTCATTTTGTGTCTGGTATAAGTTCTTGAGCATCATCCAGATCTCAGTGGAAAATTTTCCATCTCTGATGCGTGGGATAATTTTCTCTTTAACAAACATCTTCATTAAGACCTTTTCCTTGTTCTCCCTTTTATCCTAGTCTTGTATAAGTGTGATTGTCCCTCTTACAATATGTGGTTTATGCTCATCACCACTAACAATCGACCATACATTTTCTCCCTTAAGAAGTGTTTGTAGCCTGAATTTCCAATTGGTGTAATTAGACACATCAAGTTTGATAGAATCGTTGAGATATGTTTCTGTAAATTTATTCATATTGGACTGATCAGATTGTTGATCCTATGATTAATTCTAACCAATTGAATAATTACAAGCTACACTAGAAAAAAACAAACTCAATACATACCAAAACCTTATCGTAGATCAGCCACCGATACGACATGATCTCAGTGACTGCAACTCAAATCCACCACCGATATGAAGAGTTACTATGTCTGCAACTCAGATCCACCACAAACGGCCAAATCCCACTTGCACAACCACCAAGAAATATGTTTGCGACTTAGATCGACCACAAACGGACAAATACCATGTTCAAAATCGCCAAAAAATGTGTTTGTGACTCAGATCCACCACAAACAGGCAATCCCATGCTAGAACCGTCAAAAAGGAGGTCAACACCTTTCTAAACCCAAAATTCATGTTGAATGAAAATCGATGTAAGTGACCTGAAATCAGCGTGGGTATGGCCCTAATATTCGCACTAATTACATCTATTGACACGACTTTCCAATTGGAAAACACACTGACCCGTCTGTGCTCTGAAAAAAAAAAACTGAGACCCTGTGAGTGAGGTGTTTGCTACAGTCCACCTCCTCCTGTGAGTGTTGAAGCTCTTGTGTGCACCATATCCATAAAGAATATCTAGCCATGAAGGCTCTGTAGCCATGTAGGGCTCTAAATAAAATCAGGATCACCCAATCTGAGCTCTGATGCCATGATAAAAAAATGAATTGAATAGAAGAGGTAGCTCTTAGGTGAGTACTGCACCTAGAGACTGGACAGAAAATGGAGAGTACACTCTACATTCATTAATAAAATTATACAACTATAAGTACGTCACCAAGGAGTAGGAAGTTGTAAACAAACACCCATATCCTAGGGACTAATCCTAACTTAGGGAGCTATGTTACAAACGTGTACCATTTCTCCATTAATATAAAAGAATATTAGTTATTTTCAATTTGATAGAAACTGAAATGAATAGAAGAGGGAGCTCTCAGGTGAGTAAAGCACCTAGAGACTACACAAAAAATTTAGAGTACACTCTACATTCATTAATCAAATGGTACAACTATAAGTACATCACAAAGGAGTAGGAATTTGATAACAAACTCCTATATCCTAGGAACTAAACCTAACTTAAGGAGCTACGTTACAACAATGTAACCATTTCTCCATTAATATAAAATAATATTAACTATTTTCAACTCTCCCCCTTAATGGAGAAAGGATTGTCCTCAATTCCTAACATCACTCTAAACAATTCAAACTTAATTTGTTGAAGAGGCTTCGTAAAAATGTCTGCCATATTATCACAAGTTTTAGAATATTTAATAAATATTTCTTTTGACTAGACTTTTTATCGAACAAAGTGAAACTGAGTATCTATGTGTTTCATATTCTTGTGGAATACTGGATTATATGAAAGCTTGATGGTACTCTGGTTGTCACATTTGATGATGGTTGCTTATGTCTTCTTTTCTCTGGCATCATGGAGAAGCCTTCTCAACCATATAGTTTCACATGTAGTTGCACACAATTCTTGGTACTCAGCTTTAGTTGAAGATAACACTACAGTACTCTAATTTTTACTACTCCATGCTATGACCCTAGATCCAATACTAAATGCATAACCTATGATGGACCTTCGGTCATCCATATCACCTACCTAATCCAAGTCTGAAATGCCTGCTAAGATAACATGAGATGTGTCAGTATATAAAACCCATAATAACTAATACCATGAAGATACCTCAACTATCTTCATATTGCTGACTAGGCATGCACAACGACAGGTTAACTTGGTCAATGGATTTTCTTCCTCGAATGAGGTGGTGTCAAGTGGCATGATTTCATTAGTTTGTGCTAGCGTGTTGTGGTTGGTTGGGAATGTGACCCACCACACGCTGCCACGTGGCCCAAATAGAGGCCACCACGTGGCAGCATGGTAGGCTACAATTATTTTTTTAAGGGAAAATTTCACTCCTACCAAACCAAAATTAGGACCTATCACTGCACAACACTCCACATTACCGTTACACCAAATTTACTCCTTATTAAACCATACGACACAAAACCTATTAATGTTTTAAGCCAACGGGAGGTGGATCTAAGGCGTAGCCCTTGGGCACCCCCACACCATGGTACCGTAGGAAAAGCGATTGGGGATCATTTATTGTTAAGACAACAATAACTAATCTAAATTTGAATGTTATTTTTGTTGTGCTAATTTCATCTTCATATTTATACTAAAAGTGTTGATCTTTTCCTCTTGTACAAGGGTTTATTGAAGTGCTTACGATTGATTAACAAGTAAATTTGTGGATATTGAGTTGAATACTTTAACATAAAATCATGGAAACTAAATTTAAACAACAACGTACAAACACATATCAAACAATAAAAATTGAATCAATAACACTTTGTTTTGATTATAGATTTCACCCCTCCTAGGCTATATCTTCTTGGTCTAGCTTCCATGGCCTGGGCCTTTGTATTAGCTAAATTGTGAAAATAATGTTGTCTATATTCTCCTATTACCTCTACAACCTGCTCCAATGTGTCCAAAACATAAAAATATACCAAAAATGACTCTTACTGAGCCAAAATTGGTCGAAAATTTCCTCAGTTATGGAAAAAACAAATTTTCCTACAACATATCCTCCAAATCTGGAGAATACTCCAGATAGCTTCAATATTTTGGTGGATTCCACTGAATTAGAAATCCCCATTAAATAAGCCGCCAGTTAACAAGAGGATTAATTATCAGTTAAGATGTGTTAACAGTGATAAGAGCATCTTAATTGTGCATTTATTGAAATATCATAAATCAGGTTTAATTAACAGAAACCCCATGGATTAGTGGAATAATAGGGGTGTAGTTAACATAAAACTCTGTTGTTTGCAAATCCAGTCTGCCCATGGTTCTTTGTTGCAGTCACATCGGAGGGGGCTGGCTCCCTTCGAACCCCCGCCATCAGAATCATCAAAACTTAAGTAGAGGAAACAACCTTAGATGGTAAAGACCCAATAGAGAGAGGAGGCAGTAAGATGGTAGAGTGGTGCGGGGTAGGTTGTGGGTTCAACCCCAACGCCCACACCATAGTTGTTTTCCCCGACATAATATCAACCCATAGTTCAAAATATTTTGGTTATAAAATTATATTCCCCAATGTCAAAATTCTGTTGGTTCCATAGTTGAAACTTTGGTTTAGTGAAATAGAAATATATGAATCTGCCTCCATAGTTTAGACCTTAGGTAATACAATATGTATTAAGCCCACATAAATATTCTTGTCCAATAGTTTCAAACCTTGGACTAAAAAAAACATATCTCTATGTAGCCTAAAATATAAATATGTCCAGAACTTTGGTTAATATAATAATTCAGAATTTCAACAAAATCTAAAATTTGGATGTCTCCACCAGAGGTGGCACATGGTGACCCTTGGCTGCACCACGTGTCCTACTCTGGTTGGACTATTGCAACTAAAAAAATCTCCTTCAACCTTAGTATAATTGTAAAAAAAAAATTCAACTTCAAAGCTCACTGACGAATCTGGTTGTGACACTTGTCACAGTGTCATTGGGCTAAAACTAGAGAATATTCCCTAAATATACCTGTAGTGATAATTGCGCTACCATGTCATCAACCTATCAATGTTTAGAATTTTTTTTTAGTTGTTTATGAAAACCGACAGCAAGTCATAACTTCCTCATTTGGAGTTGGATTTTGATGAAATGAATTGCATCGGATTCCTGGCGACCAGCTCTTTGTTGTTGTTCTAGTTTGGATTATTTCTAATAAATTTCATTTTTGCGATTAATACTCAGCCTCTAATCATTCCTCCCCACTAGAATCATTTTGGACCCCAAATGATACTATCAATTGTTGTGTGGGTGGGGCTCCCTCGCCCTTTTACTCTCCATCTATTCGACCCTGGAAGGATTTTGTCCCTTGACTCCCACTCTAAGGTATTCGACATTTCCTCTTCTTGAAATTCTGGTTCTTCTGACAAGTATGATATCTTGCTGAATTTCATCCAGATATTCTGGTAATAAATCATCTATTTATAGCAACTGAACATTCTCTCCTTGATCATCAATCAATTGAAGCACAAACAATCTCAAATTCTCAACATTAATGACATAATATATTTGCAGATAAGGAGGATAATCTAGCCTAAATGGATTTTTACCAATATTTTCCAGAATTTTAGAAGGACCATAACAGATTGGCTTAGTCATTTTACCTTCCAATTGAAGTATTTATTTGTTGATATATAACCAAACTTCATCTCCAACCTAGAATTTCTGATCAACACAGTGCCTATCATGCCTTGCCTGGTAGTTTCTTTGAATCTTTTCAAGTTTTTCTTGAACTGTGTGATGTACCAACTGAATTTTCTCAATGAAATTCCTTGCCTTATCTATGTCACTATGATCATTTATAGTGATATTGGCAAGTACCCAATACATGCCTCAAATGGCGATGTGTTTGTAGAAGAATGATTTTCCCTGTTGTATGCATGTTGAATGTAATGAAACTGTTCATCCCACAACTTGGGATGTTTGCTACAATAACCTCTAAGAAGATGAATGGTTGTCTTGTTAACCACCTCAATCTGACCATGTGTTTACTGATTAAAGGTTGTACTCTTCTTCAACTTACTCTCCATCATGTCCCACAATTTTAACCAAAAATTCCTAACATATTGGGAATCTCGAGCACTTACAATAGAAGTAGGAAGAATAAAATGAACCCATACATTTTGAAAGAAAATATGAGTTATTTTTTCACCTATAATTGGTTTTTTACATGGCATCAAAAGACACATTTTTTTGAACCTATCTACAACTACATATAAGTAATCATGAAATTTACTTGACATTGGAAGACCTTCTACAAAATCGATTGAGATACTCTCCCAAGGACGTGAAGGTACTGGAAGTGGAGTGTACAATCTTAGTTTCCTATTGCTAGGATTACTTATTGCACACAAAGAAAATCCTCTAATAAAACAAGATACACTATCAATCATGTGTGGCCAATAAAAATACCTTTGGTGATTTTCTACCGTCTTGCCTACATAGAAATTTCCAACAATTAATGAAGTGTGTGCCTCCCTTAAGATACAGTTTCTTTCTCCCTAAGGAATAAATTACTTGCCTAAGTGATACAAAAAACTGTTATGCACATGATAATCTAACTCCTCAATTTTGTTTCCTTGTCTCAAGCTTTCATACACATCTTGAAAATCACTATGATATGCATATTGTTCAATGTAACTTTCATGCATAACTGAATTGTGCTTGAGTATAATAGATGAATTTACAATAGTCCTAGAGAGCATATCTGCTACCTCATTGTATATTCCCTTTTTATAATTGATAACAAATGGAATTTTTGTATAAATCCCATCCATCTGAAATGCCTTGATTGCTGCAACTTTGACTCTGACTGTAATTACTACAATTGCTAATGGTTAGTATGGATAATGGTATCTTTCCTAGTCAAAAAGTGCTTCCATTTATTTACACTTTGTACCAATACATATAAATTTTTTTCATAGGTGTGATAGTTAGTCACGGCTCTATTAAAAATTTCAGAATGAAACAAAATAGGCTTACCATGCTACATGGAAACTTCTCCCATGGTGAAATCACTAGCATTTGGTAGGATCTCAAATGGTTGTGTAAAATCCGCAAGAGCCAATACCGGTGCTGACCTGATATTTTTTTTTAAAGAACAAAATTATTTCTACCACATATCTCCCCAATGGAATACTTTCTTGACACTTTTCAATGCATGTAACGTAGTCGCAATGGAATAAAAATTAGCAATGAATTTCCTCCAATATTGCACTGCGCCAAGAAAGCTTCTTAGCTCTGTAACTGTATTGGGCTTGGGCTAATTCAAAATCACCTGAACCTTCGAAGGGTATATCTTCAACTCACCTCCTCTAACAATGTGTTCCAAATACACTAAACAAGTCTTCTCAAACTCACACTTCGACATCTTTAAAGATAACTAATCTTTTTTCAAGACATCAAGTACCTTATTCATATGTATGACATGTTGATCTGTTTATTTGTTGAATATCAAAATATCATCTAAGTAAACAATGACAAAGTCATATAGAAATGGTCTTAAAAAATCTTTCCTAACTCTCATGAAATTAGCTAGAGAATTTGTTAGACCAAATGGCATAACTAGCCACTCAAAAAATCCTTGTCTAGTTTTAAATGTAGTTTTCCAAATGTCCTCTTCAGTTATTCTAACTTGATGATAACGACTTCGTAAGTCTACCTTAGTGAAATAATTTGAATACCTTAACTGATCAAGAAAATCATTAATTCGTGAGAGTGGATAGCAATTCTTTACCTTGATTTTATTTAGTGCACGAAAGTATATGCATATTCACCAAATCCCATCCTTCTTTGGTACCGAAACAATCGGTGAACCACATGGAAATGTAGATGGGTGTATGATATCTTCTTTCAACAATTCTAGGATTTTCTTCTTGATTTCCAAAATTTCCATGATTTACATGTGATACATACCAATTTCTGAAAGTGGAACATCTTGCTGCAACTCAATCTCATGCTAAATTCCCCTATTGGGAGGTAACCCACTTGGTTCTTGAAACATATTGCCATGCTAACTTACCACATCAAACAAATCATATTTTAATTTTTCATCACATCTTTCAAAATATTCATATTCAATATGATCCTTTTTCTTGATCATGAGAAGCATAAAATTTTTACTTGCATTAACTAGTCTCTTCATCTCACCTACATTAACTAAAGAAATATCTAGCTTTTTGTGATGATCTCTCACAATATACTCCACCCCATCCATGTGGACGCTTAGAACCTTCTCCTGCCATTCCAGCAGTGAATGCATCAAACATTATTTTAACCATCCTCTTTATGTCACTGAATTCTCTCTAGACATCTTCCTCTTTTGAATGTCCTCAAGACTCTCTGATACCTGACATGATGGCTATGGATTCAAGCTCGACTTTTGATTCTTGTACTTATTCAATCAACTCAACTTCTTGTGAAATTTGTACCTCCTCAATCTCAACCTCTGCAGATAAAAGTTGAGGTGCTTGAAGTGTAGCTATGAGTATAAATTTGGGTGGAGAGGATGCTCTTGTATCTCTCCTTCTTCTTTTCCTAACCTTATGACTAGCAACCAATAGTTTCCCTTCTCCTCTCTGCCACTCCAACCTTGTAAGCATCACAAAATTACAACTATTAAAATGCTTCTTGCACAAAACTCAAAACAAAACAAGAGAATAACATTTGCTCGGATACCATCTTGATCTTATTTTTAATTTTAGTTTTGTTGTGTTAATTTCATCTTCAAATTTATATTAAAAGTGATGATATCCGCTTCTTGTACAAGGCTTTATTGAAGTGCTTATGATTGATTAATAAGTAAATTTGTGGAGATTAAATTAAATACTTGAACATAAAATCATGGAAACTAAATAATGAACAAAAACATATAAACACATAGCAAACAATCACAATTGAATCAATTACACTTTGTTTTGATGAAGGAGTTCACCCCTCCTGCGCTACATCTCCTTGGTCCAGCTCCCATGGCATAGGCCTTTGTATTAGATAAGTTGTAAAAATAATGGTGTTTACAATCTCCTTTTTCCTATGAAACCTGCTCCAATGTGTCCAAAACATCAAAATCTACCAAGAATGACTCTTCTTGAGCCAAAATTGGTTGAAAATAGACTCAATTGTGGAAAAAACAAATTTTCCTATAATATGTCCTCCAAATCTGAAGAAGACTCCTAATAGCTCCAAAAATTTGTTGGATTCCATTGAATTAGAAGGCCCTTCTAAATCTATTGCCATTTAACAAGAGGATTAAT